>JANEYF010005871.1:600000-1193318 GCA_029963845.1 Rhamnusium bicolor
TCTGAGCAGTAACTTACCAATCCTGTGATTTTGAAGGACCTATTCGAAATCGTTTTTGATTATAATACAAATTGTTGTACTTTATAGTAGTAGTTGTTGTAGTTTGTTTAGTTGTAGTTCACGTATTTATTATTAAATCCCTTTCTGTGACCAATTCCCGCAAGTTTTATTTGAATATTTTTGTTATTCAGTCTAAAACCTCATTAATTTTTAATAACCCTAATTTAAAAAAAAATGCGTTAAAAAATAAAAACGAATATTCGGATTATTCGAATATTCGAATAGTTCGATTAATTCAAATAATCGAATAATTCGAAAATTCCAATATTTTTTTAAACGAATATTCGAATACTAAAATCAGGAAAATTCCCAGCATTAGCAAAAACAATTCGACAACATTAAGAAGTGTTTGACAGAGGACATGAAAATTGTAAAAGAATAACACAGAGCTGCATTTCAGACACGAGACCCAAATTTGAACATTTACTCTAGACGACGCTGATGAAAGGGATGGGACGATTCCCGACTTTGACAATTAAGATTTTCAACATATCAGATGATACTAAATTTGGTGAATTTCTGAACGAATTGTGATGAAAAACATAACTCAGAAAAAAAACTATCTGCATCTGTCCTGAATATTTGGAAAGTATAACAAAATTTAGAAACAAACAGCGACCAATTCATTACTTGGATGAAACTTAGGACGAGACACATGATACTGTTAAGAGGCTGGGCAAATGATTTAGATAGATGCAAAGTAGACATGCCTCCAAGTAGAGGAACTAAATTGATAATCCTACATTGTGGTATGAAAAAAAGGATGGGTTCCTAATTGCCTTAAACTTAGTGGAAAATAATTAGAAGATTTAAGCATTAACTACCACCGAAATATGATTTCTGATATTTTTGAGGGGTGGTTCAGCAATTCCTTACTTCCAAATGTGGAAAAATTAGTGTTATAGTTTTAGATAATGCTCATGACTGCTCGAAAAAAATTTCAAATACAGGCTCCCAGAAAAAAAATATCAAAGAATTGGAAAAATATATAATTTAGGATTTCAGGAGAATTTTACGAAAGCACACCTTTTGGAGATCATAAGAATTAATAATTTTTCAAAGAAGTATGTTATTGACGAGATAGCTGAAGCCGTTGGACACAAAGTTCTACGACTACCTCTATATTTTGCATTTTAAATCCTATCGAATTAATATATATAATATAATAATATAATAGAAACAATACATCTCCAAAATTTGAGGCCAAGGTTATAGATCTTATAAAATCGAAAGTGGAAAAAGTGACACCAGATAACTAAAAGAAATGTATTAAACATTGAACCTTGGAAAAACTATTAATCCCAGCCAAGAACGCTTTATAATAAATGTTAACGAAGATTCTGAGCAGCGATAGTGACAATGAGTGAATGTGTTGCGTTTTAATTAAAATTTGTAGTGACGGAATATAACTAATTTATATTTATTTTCATTATTTACGTTTAAAAGGGAAAGAGAATTTATTTATGCCGTTCATAATTGTTTTTTATTTTATTTATTTATTTACATTATCATGTTATTTTTATTATTAATTATTATTTACTTTTTTTATAGTTATAGAAGAAACATAATTTGTTTTCATATACTTAAAATCCTATCAATCCTCAAATTCCACCAAGCAAAGATACATATCTTTTATTTTATTTTTTTGAAACAAATTTGTTTTCTCATATTACCTTCTAATTATATGCTATGCTTATATCATTAAACCCAGACCTAATCCCACCCTTCCTTGCAAGGAATGCTCATACCTCCTCGCTGGGCAATAATAAATTTACAAATTAAAATTATTATTGGCTAAATAAACGTGTATTTTTCCGAAGTTCTATTATTGGAGTTCTAATATTATTTTATTTTATTTACAATTTAAAGATAAATCTATAAAGGCCCAAGTTAGGTCGGCGGCTTCTTTTGTCGGCGAGATTTATGTTACAAATACTTCGATGTGAAATAAAGTATACGTATCGCGATGACGGCTACAGTTTTTGAGTTAAAACCTTTAAATTAGGTACACGTTCTAAAGACCTGGTATACATTGGTATAGTTTGTACGAAGTCAATTGAAATCGTATAAAAACTAAAAGCCTGCAAAAACCGTCGGCATCTCTTTATTGTACATGGGCGGAGGTAAATAGAAATGCTTGTCATAAGAAAATGTTATACTTGTTTGAAAATTGTATTAATTTTTATTATTTTTTGTTTATTAGATAGGCTATTTTTGTTCATTTCGCCAATAAAATATTTTTGAAATATTATATCAGTTTTAGATATAAAGTCTAAATATTTAAATTTATTGGGTTTAGTTTTAAAATTAACCCATACTATATTGAAATATGTTATTGCCCTGCAAGGACCAACGAGAAGGTATGAACATATCCTTGCCAGGATGAGGGAATGGAACAGGTTAGATTAGCGAGGGGCAAGGATGTTATATAGTAAAAAATAAAATAAAAGTTTTTTCTAAAATAAAAATAAAAATGTAAGTTTCTTAACCAAAGCAAAGAATTAGTACCACAAAAATAAATATTTGTTTAGATAAAACATAAATAAAAACAAAATTAAAATATGTCTCTAGAATAAAGTAATTTAAATTAAAATTTCTTGTCAACTAAATAAAATATATTCCAAGAAATGTAACAATAAAAAAGTAAACTTCATACCTAATATAATAGCTAAATATTTTGTTCTGAAAATATATGTATATTAAAAAAAGTTAAAGGCTAAAAGTTGACGCGTCCGAATCTTCACTTTCTGAATCGGCGAATCTAGATACACTATATGCCTGTTTAGTTTACGATATTCTCTGATTTTTTCCAAATAATCTACCCGAAGTGCTACTATACGTCGTGATTCCATAATTACCATACGACTGTCAAGTTTTTTATGTTTAAAACCGCATTCTAATAAAACATTTCGTAGTGTATCTAAAGAACTATAATTATAATCAGGATAATCGCTTAATTTTTCTCGAATCATTTTTAACGTAGGAACTATATTTTTTTCATACATATTATAAATTATACGCCATATTACATCTTTGGTAGCATCATCAATATTTTTTAATTTCATATTTTTCCGTTTCCTATTTGTACCGTGATCTATAACATCTCCTTTTTTAATTACACGATAAATTGTTGATTTTGATATTTTAGTTAATTCGTTAATACGTTCTATTATTTCTTTCTCACATTTTTCACGATTTTCGCTTTTTAAAAGTTCATATATATTTAAAATAATGCGTTGACTTTGTACGTGTAAATCTTTATTTTGAAACTCTAAATTTATTTCGTCTTCCTCGACAATAACAGGCTCAACTATTTCGGGATTTTCGGGCGTTATTATATTATCTTCTGTTTCAAATGGTCTCCAGAAAGCCATGGTAAATTAGTAAATACCTAATACAATATCTTAAATACCTTTTATGTAGTAATAAATATTTACCAATATGAACACTAAGTATAAACCGAACCACCTTGATATTATAATAGGTATTTCTGCACTGCACTAGACAAATGTAATAAATAAATAGGTAACATCCGAGTCCACGTTGACTCCTGACCAATATAAACTCAAACACCCACCGACCAACCGGATTGACAAATATCCTGATCCCAGCCAATCGTCGCCCATCGTCCTCAAAACTAGCCATGCCGGCACATCTCATAAGTTTCCGTAATTGTGGAGAAACGATTTAATGAGTTTTTTTTATACTAGTGGGCCTGTCCGTTTTATTATCTTTAAAACACGTGCAGTCGTAGATGGTTCGTTCAGGCTGATTACATTGCCAGTCTCGGACTCACCTGCACAATTTCAACTACCATTTGATTCTCGATACCACTGCTAAATACATAGGACAAAATATCAAGTTAAGTGCGCACAGTCCTGTGCTTTAACAATGACCAATTTCAATTGACTTCGTATAAATTATATAAGAAAGTTATGTGGTGGCCGTACCAGACATATTCAAACTCATGATCGGCAAATACACGTTATTTTAAGGTTTTAGGGTAGGAATTTAAATTAACAAGTTTTACTTACAGAACAACTTTTATATTTCTTTTCATTCTGCCACGTTTAAATTTGGCAGAAAAAATAAATGATTATTTCATTTAATCACAGAAACAACAAGAAATCACCAGTGGCATATTTCTTCTAATACATACAATAATTCCTTAAAATCAAACAATATTGCCATTACTTCAAAAAAACAACACCTAAAAACTAACAGTCGATAACATCACATGTCAAATATATATAAATATTAAAAAAAAATAATAATAATAACACGTTAATTGTTTTACAACTTAATTATGGGTTAAAATGTATCTGATCTGAGGCAGATTATCAATAAAATCTTTAAGTTTTATTAAACCCTTAGTAGGATACCTCTTAGCTCTTTCAAGGACTCTTATTTGAACTTTGTTAGGAAAGAATATGTTAAGTCGCATTACATTAACAGCGTTCAATACTAGGTCCATTGGAATTCCAAAGAATGTCGTGGAAATTTCTTCCAAAGACACCATCAGGATGGTGGTAACGTAGGGTTCCAGATTAATGCAAAAATTAAAATATTTATCCTCAACTTGAGCTCTTAGAAGAAAATATGGACTTCCAGTATTATTGCAGATAAAATCTGGTATTTGCAGAACATGTGCACCTGAATTATCAGGCGTCGTAACTGGCCTGAGTAAAGGTGTCTGATTATAACCCACCGTATTCGTTGCACAAATGCCTGGGTTGGGATAAGTCTCTTTGTTTACATATGGCATGTTGGTTCGTTGGTAGTTCATTATTCTTGGAACACTGGTGGTGGTCAGCGTGTTGCTCGGATGACTCATGCCTGTGTCTGTAGTTGTTGATATGGAATTTAAATACTGATTCATATAAGTACTCTGATTATTTGAAACTTGACAGATATTTGGCGCACCTGGAACTGATCTGTCGTTCCTATATGAGTACGTCGATGGTGGGGGCTTAAGACCATTGAGTGTTGTTGTTACAGAGTTTTTCATTCCCGCCATATGAGCCGAAAATGGCATTTCAACTGTAGATACTTTTTGTACAGTTGCTTTTGTTTTCGGCAATTTTTTCTGGATTGCTACAGTATAATTCGGATTGCCTTGAACGTTTGGCATTGTTTCATTGTTGCGATTATTTGTTTCCAATGTAACAAGCCTGGGTACAGGTTTTCGTATCAAGGTTTCAACTTTACATTCAATTGGCCAGATATCTTCAAACGGTGTATCTGGAGGGAAAAATTTCTTTAGAAGTTCTAGTTCTACCACGTGTATCGAATCAGCATCGAACAACGCTTTTCTGATACCTTGAATTTTGCAAGAAAGTTTCAAATATGCCAATTCCCAGCCTCTTAACTCCATCGATCGTTCTTCTAAATATTTGCATTCGCCCTCGAAATAAAAAAGTGGGACATACTGTTTATTTTCATACCATACATATGGTACGCAATTTTGAGAGGCGATTCTGATAAAGCCACAACGTTTGTGTGTTGCTGGATTTCTTTCTATCAGTTTTACGTAACAAAAATCTAGAAATTCATACATTTCAGTGATTTCTTTTATGGTTACTAAGCCTATTTCGTTGACGGTGAAATCTAACTGACCAAAAAAATTGTCGCAATGGCGAATATTTATTTCATTCAACAATTGTGCCTCAGCTTTAGTCAATTGTAGCGTTTCGATTTTAAAACAATCTCGAATTTCATCGGTGAAAATCTGTTTATATTTAAGAAAAATTTTACTGTCTGCCATACGCAATGACACGAATTTTTCTCCGGACCTAGTCAGGTAAGGAATTATAGTATCGGCTAACTCAGTCCAACCAAATTGCCCTTGAACGGAGGTCCAATCTTCTGAAAATATTTCCGTTATAGGTCTTGTTACAACAGGTTGACTCATGTGGATCATGGGGAAAGTCTTTAGTTGCACCATCTTCTTGGCGTTAGCCTCTCTAATTTGTTTGGATAGTTCTTCTATTTCCTTATCTAGGTGTTCAGGTTTTGGAGGAATCTGTAACAAAGAGTATTTTTATTTACTATTGCTATTGTCAGTGAATAAATGTGGTTAAATTACATTCACTGAATTCATTTACCCCCTTTATAGCTAGTGGTACTCAACCACGTAATAATAAACGTTATATAGAAAATGATGAAAATAATATAAATTTTAGACTATTCACACAAATATGTCAGCTCTTTATTAACACAATTATTCCAACTAGGTACCTAGTAAATTATTCTACTTCATCTCTTAGGGCTGGTTGCAAAAAATTTGCATTACATGTTGCCGACTCGGTTCAAACATCTCAAGTCATAAGATATATTTCAAAAATAAATAGCACTCATATCCCTATATTTAAAATTGCGTTTCAGATGCGCTACCGACAGCTAAATATAAAGTATGTATTCACTAGTACAGGATATTACTCAACATTTCTATGCTAACAGGAAACGGAAATAAGCTCGATTTGCGCTCCCATGATAGAATGACATGTTGGAGGTGGGGGCAAATTTTATTACCCCCGTCTCCAAAGTCAATTAAAAAGACTATATTAAATGTATGTGTACACTAGTATTTAATATTTTTCATTTATTTATAATGTAAGGTTTTAAACTAACAAATCTAAAACGTATTTTTTCTTCTTTCTGGTAAAACGGTGAGCATTTCATCCAGCATATACGGGTCGAAAGTAAGCTATTTCCTCTCAGTGCGAGGAAAGATTTTTCTCCGCTAAGTTTTACCATCCGAGCCATTGCAGGGCACTTAAAACAGTGGTGCGTTTAAAAAATCATATCTGCCATATCAGTTACACTAGAACTTCCAAATTTGGCCTGATCATAAATAAAATGCCTCTCGAGAGTGTGAGCATGCAAAATTTGAACTAGGTGTAGAAAACATGATCACGGACATAAAAAAAAATTGGGAAAATTCCTCACCTTTGATGTTTGACATTGTCTATTAAGAATACTTTGTCATAATCATATGCTCACGTGATAAAACAACTCAGTAAACATAAACTGTAAAAGTTATACGTAAAAATGTTAATAGTTTCTTGGTAAAACTTTCTAAAAGAAATAATTACACAGGGAGTCGAGCTGAAGGTGCTGCTCTCTACAGGAAATTGATGAGAACTGTATAAATGCGGGTAGGCGAAGGTGAATGTCCTATGTAAATGAAAATGATAGGTAGGCTTGATATATAATTTTTATCAGAAATTAAATAGTTATTTTTAATTTATTCACCAACTAGGATTTCTTGCAAATACAGTTTGATTCTTATACATGTTATATCACTAGTTTCGGCCGATTTACGAGATGAGAATTTATGGTTTTTTTTTTGTCAATTGTTGTGTATAACTCTGGAACAAAGTTTCAGTATAGGACATTTAAGTGATCTATTATTTATCGGATGTATTTAGATAGCATACGTACATAATCTTTAAAAGACTCTTTAAAGTGTACAGGGTGGACAAATTTCGATGTTTGTATAGGGTAACTCGATAACTGTAAGAGATACAAAAAAATGGAAGA
The DNA here is from genome assembly GCA_029963845.1 of Rhamnusium bicolor. Classification (NCBI taxonomy): domain Eukaryota; kingdom Metazoa; phylum Arthropoda; class Insecta; order Coleoptera; family Cerambycidae; genus Rhamnusium; species Rhamnusium bicolor. Next base: position 607,603 of record JANEYF010005871.1, read on the forward strand.
CACATTCTCGATCTCTTTTTTTGAGACAAATTCACTGGCGAAAACAAAAATTTGCTATTGCCTTTTGTTTTCGAGTTATAAACAAAAGTTCGATTTTTCGACTTTTAGACACGTCAATATCTTGGTTGTTTGTAAAGTTATAAAAAAAACAACTTTTACACTCTTTAGGCACTTTTTTCTCTATAATACAGTGGCGTCGAGAAAATTAAAAAAAAGATACAATTTCGAGTTGTGGTATAAAGTTGTGTTTTTTTAAATGGGAATCACAGTTGGCTATGGTTTAGTTATAAAGAAAATTTTTTCTCTTTCAAACTATATATCATATGTGGGGTCGCTTTTGATCTTGTTGGAAGAACTGATTTCTTGCCTGAAGATTGTCCATAAATTCCTCAATAATATTTTATGGTTTAGGATTTCGTAGTACCGTTGGCCATTAAGATTTTCTTGATATATGTGATATGTTAAAACACGTAGAGCACACCAAACACTAACCAAAGCGTCCCTGAGTTCGCACGTCAACGGTACGGTGAGGGTTCATATCAGAACAATAGTGCTCGGTATGCCTGTTGAAAATTCCTGCACTACTAATGTAGGCTTCATCTGTTCAAACTACATTTCTAGACAAGAATGGATCTTATTGACTTTTTTGACGATACTATATGCAAAACTCCAATCGTCGCTGAAGATCAGTTGGTTGCAGGTGATGTTATTATCTTATTGTATAAGGCCTGAATTTGTGTGTCTTCAAAATACCCAAAGCTCGACGTCTTGAAATCCCAGAATCAGCTTCAATTTGACGACTTGAAATTGAAGGATTTGCAACCGCCATTCCAATTACAGTTATAGAAGTTTCTTCAGCATCTTCAATGTTGTAATATTTTGGTCATGGCTTGTTGAAGGACCCACAATTAATGATACTATCTTTTAACTTTCTAAAAATAGATTTATTAAGTTGTCTTCTTTCTGGATAGCGATTGAAATATATTTCGGATGCAATATCACAATTGTTATTACTTTGAATAAAGCATTCTAGCATATCACAATTCTTGTAATTTTCACTATTACGAAATCTTCACTATTACGATTAAATGGGGTGTAAATTATGACGGAAACAAAATTATTAATATGCAATTTACTGACAAATGGATAAACACTATCATAGATGACACACGCCTTCTTGGAATAAATATTAAAAAAAACGCAAAAAGTAATCTACTAATATATTATTTTGCTATTGAATACTTACACATCAAAAGCGAGCCCACATATGATATATAGTTTGAAAGAGAAAAAATAAACCTTTTTAACTAAACCATCCATGATTCTCATTTAAAAAAATACAACTTTGTCAGAACTGGAAATTACACTTTTATAAATTTTCTCGACGCCACTATATTACACATAAAAAAGTACCTCGAGAATATAAAAGTTGTTTTTTCATAACTTTACAAACAACCAAGATATTGACATGTGTCTAAAAGTCGAAAAAATCGAACTTTTGTTTATAACTCGAAAACAAAAGACGATAGCAAATTTTTGTTTTCGCCAATGAATTTATCTTAAAAAAAGATATCGAGAATGTGTCTTCCATTTTTTTGTATCTCTTACAGTTATCGAGTTACCCTATAAAACATCAAAATTTGCCTACCCTATACAAAAGAACTAAGAAGTTCCACGGTTGCAAGTAACTTAATGGTAAAATACAGGTTTCGTCGCGAGTTGTAACCACATTTCATACCTATAAAATACATACACTACAAAATGGAAATAATTTGCCTAATACGTCTACTGCGCCTCCATCTGGTAGGATTCCTCCACTTCTACCGACGATTCTTGTTACAAATATCCGCCTGTTGTGACTATAGATAAATATTCTTTTCCAGGTGTTTATATGCCGTACCAAGCAGGTTTTTGAACTATCATTGCCTCCCTATTAATAAATCGTGCTGGGTATACAGTGGTGTCACACTTTTTTTTCATTTGTTTGTAGTATGAATTTTGATTTATAATAAATTGCACAAGTATTGTAAGAAAAGTATTGCAATATAATACATGATTTTCCAAAGTATGACACAAGTACTTAGGATATTACAACATATCTATTTCACAGTATTGCATCGCAACTATTGCATGAATGGTTACCCTCTCGAAAATTCGGCATCATTTTCGATATAACGGTATTAACGAATTAATTTCTCTAAAACTGACAAAACTATTTAAAATTGGACACAAGTTTGATGTTCAATATTTTCTGAACCATTTTACCGATTCGGATGGTATTTTTTTGCATTGTAGAGTGATTCCTCAGGAATCTTAAGTATGCTGCTAATTGTAATATTGTTTTGTTGATATACCGGATGTAATACTGATATTGTTTTTTTATCCAGGCAATTTAAAACATCATGTGGAATGCACTAGCAACTTTAGCAACTCACAACAAAAATCACACTTTTTGTTATTAACATTTCCACTTTTGAATCACCTTATTATCACTCTTATTAGAGGAGATACTACACCTATAGTTTTTATTGACATTTTTATCTCAACAATATTTGTGCGTAATTGGACAAAAAAATAAACAAATATTAGTCTAAATTGCCCTGCTTCTGCATTTATTTACATGCCCTCATCAGAATCTGCAACGTTTTTTTAACCAAAGTTATAGAGTTAGGATGATCAAAAATACACTTACCAAATTTTTTTTATCACCATTAACCGGTTTCGTTCAAATTCTGGTTATATAATATAACAACACAAACATGAAACAACTCATACTGCACAGAGGGGTAAACCTGTCAACAAAAACCTGTACACCAAACTTCTATTTCCGAAGTACTTCCACGGAATTCCACTATTTTGGTTAGGAATTCCAGGGAATTTCAAAGAAATTCACGAAATTTCAAGGAATTCCACGGAAATCAATATAATTTTATTGAATAATTGAATCACAGAGATCAAAGCCGCTAAGTCACTGTTTTTCCAAATACCACTTTCTGATTCCATTTGATTTAGTATTGTATTTTACGTTCATGAAATGCAAAAAAATTCCAAGTCTGCGACGTTTGCCATTCATATAACGACTTCAAATTTATGTGGAACGCAAAACCCCACTTAGTCATTTGACAATCTGAAACAGTTGATGAACATTTTATTTTAATGATTTAGCTGGATTTGATTTCCGTGAATCAATATATACAAAAAGAAAAAGAAAATACACGTGAAAGCTCTGCATTACCACAACTGGAATTTTATGTTCAACACCAGGTATTTCCTCCTTTTGTAACAATTACAGCTTGAAAACGACGTGACATGATCGATCATTGATCAAATTAATCTTCTTATCTCTTTCTCATCAATTTCCTCCAAAATTTTATTAAGTCTTTGTGCAAGCTCGTGTAAGGGTTCTAAAACGATGTGGGAGCGCTCTAATCCTTCTACCTGTCATATCCAATAAATGTTCTATCGGGTTTAGGGTCTAGGCTCCTTGCTGGTCAATTCATTTTTTCCAATAGCGACCTCTTGAAAATATTGTTACACTACCATGACAATATGAGATCATGTATTATCATGCATAATCATGAAATTGTCCTTGATAAATGGCGAATAGGTACAACACGTGGATCAAGGATCTCTGTTATGTACCTGCAAGCTGTCAATCTTCTACCACTTACCACCACTTACTCTGTACGACCCTTCAAAGATATACCACCTCACTGCATAACTGATACACAAAAGGGAAGTCAATAAAGACATATGGGGATATAAAAATGCGTATCTCTTCTAGTAATATTACTCTTATTAGAGGTAAAAAAGGTAATTAAAAAAATTAAATGTACATAAAAGACGAGTCTAAAGTGTGATTTTTGTTGGGAGTTGGCTAGTGCACTCCAGAGGATGTTTTAAATTTCCTGGAAAAAGCAGTATCAGTAAAACATCAGGTATATCAGCAAAACAAAATTACGAAGGAAAATCAGTAGCAGAGTATATTACGCCCAAGCAATAATACCCTAATTTTTTTTTTAATTTTAGCCTGTTTTTTTTTTGTAATTCGTATTCAAAATATTCAAACTTTTGAAACGATTAGTACGTGCCTGATTTATTGCATATTTTTCAATTAAAATAACTATGCATTTTCGCCATGTATAACCCCGCCCATGGTTTTACCAGAACTGAAACGTTTTTATTGCATTTCTTTTTGCAATTGAAATCTACGTGCTCCTGTTGGTCGTTGGATAAACAAATAAACAAATGGTTCCAAAAATTATGACTTTTAAAATGCCATTTAATTGAATTTTAATTTTCTAATCATAATGAAACTGTTCAGTCATTTTGTAAATGCTCCTTGACCAAATGGCCAACAACCTTTGCTAAGTGGTTTTCTGCAATTTATATTCCTTTCATACGACACGTACTCTGCAAACCTGTGCTGCTTCTTCTTTTCTCAGGCATGTAAAGTTTAATCTCTCTAGCTGCCAGCTTCCAAGTCACGGTAAGGCATTGCCCCTTACTTCTATCATATCTTCTGTGAACAAATATGTCCTTAATCTATTTCTATCAAGAAACATTTGTATATGTATACTCTGTATGATACAACGTTACTTCAATCTCACAGACATCTTTAACATTCAACGACTGCATAAAAAAATATGCATATCTGTTACTACGATATTTCTACACCCTGTGCATTACATAGACCCTTTTCCTCCTCACTCCCTACCCCTTGAAGTTTTTTCTGTTGAAAATGAGAGTGACACTGACGGGACTGACGAGGAGAACTAGGATGTTAACGATTCATACAAAACATACAATCAATACGCGTATATCCACAAAAAATATTATTCGTGGTCCATTTAATAAATCGATGCGTGGAAAACGTAAATTTCGGCACGCAGAACGAGAACGACATCGATAAATGAAGAATGGAGATGGTTAAAAACAATTAATAAAGCTTGTACAAGAACTGTAAACGTGTAATGAAATCACCATTTTTTAATTAAATAAAACCACAAGCTCCAGAACTGTCGTCGCCTATCTTTAGACTTCAGTGGGTATGAGGCAATAATTAAAACAACAAATTGTTTTTTAAAAAGTTGACGTTTCGAAATAAATTATTTCATCATCAGGACAATAATTTTAAAATAGTTTGTTGTCAATATCAATATAATAAAAACAGTAGGGCAAAATATGTTGAAATTATAGCATTCAGACGTGTACATTAAAAATATCGCTACAATCACAACTATCGACTTTAAGAAAAAATATGTTAGTACCAGTTGCAAGACATCTGTGTGATGACACTCAGACATTTCCACTTCCTAAAAGTATACATGGTGGCTAAAAAAGGATTTTTAAATTTATAACTTGTTGAACTAAATTTTTTCAATTTTTTCAAATGGAACACCCTGTATATTTTTGAATGATGGGCTGTAGGATTGAAAAACGAACATTTTTTGTACGTGCATTCGTATGACTATTTCTGACCATTTTCAATCTATTGAACAATAAATGCAAAATTCAGCAATAAAATTAAAAATGAGGGTTTTTTTCAAATATGTATATCAAGAGAAGGTATTACAATAAGCGTGTTACATGATGCCTATAAAACATCACACCGACAACAAATCAAAATTTGAAAGAAAGGATAATAAATGCTTTTAGAAGTATCATTACGGCAATTTTATGAACAGTAGAAATCTCATTCCAAAGACGCATATAAATGTGTGTCAATCAAAATGGATAACATGTGGAGCACTTTTTATATCTTCTCTTGAATTACAAAAAAAAAATACTTTTAATTTTTATTGCTGAATTTTGCAGTTATTGTTCAATAAATCGAAAATGGTTACAATAGCCATAGGAATGGGATGTACGTACAAAAATATTTTCGTTTTGCAATTCCACATCACATCGTTCTAAAATATACAGGGTGTTCCATTTGAAAAAATTGAGAATTCAGTTCAAATAGTTGTAAATTTTAAAAAAAAATTTTGGCCACCCTGTATACTTTTAGGATCTCACACAGATCTCATAACTGGTACTAACATATTTTTTCTTAAAACCGAAAATTGTGACTGTAGTGATTTTTTTAATATACACGTGTAAATTGCATAATTTCAACAAAAAAAAAAATCATTACATCCAAGTGGTTAGGAGAGAGTCAATAATAATATAGGAGTGGAACGAGGCTACAAAGAGGTTTCAAAAAATGTTCTGATATACATGGGCATTCCATTTAAAAACATGTTAGTTGACCCTGTAGAACCGTCTTGGCTCACCGTGTATATTCGAAAATAATTTCCGTTATAGACTTTTTTGTCTAGTGTATTTATATTTTTAAATCAAGTTTCTAGCTATAATAGAACTCGACATATCGAAGTCAGACGCACTATTGCCCCACCCTGTATACTCGTTCTATTGAATCGTTTGAAAATGTACCGAACCGTAATGGATGGGGGAGGAGGGGCCGGTACGTAGGGCATTTACCCGAGGGGCCGGTTCTCCGATCGCCAGTGTGACAGGAATGTTGGAGCTTACGGGACGAAAGCCAGAGGACGGCAAGCTTTATGTTAGACACCGGAATATTTGGGAGAATATATGAAACAAAAATCAATAGAGAGCACTTGTGAATGTTTAGGCTAGGAACCGATAACGATAACATAAACATTGTATCATATATTGCTTAACCCTGGGAATCGAATACGAATAATTCGAGTATTCGAATACGAATTATTCTAATGGGAAATTATTCGAATATTCGAATATATTCGATATTCGAATATATTCGATATTCGAATACTCTAATATATTCGAGTATTCGAATATTCGAATATATTTGAGTAAATTTGAATATTAAAATATATTATTAAATTATGTACGAATAGGTATGCAGTATGCATCCAACCAAAGTAGGTAGATAGTAGGTATAGGTAGGTACATATTTTAAACTCCAAATATATAAGTAGACCACATTAGTGGCACGTTTTACTCCCAGTCAAACTATTCCATATCTTTCTCGCCTCGACCTTATTCTTACTGTCCTAAGGCAGGGGTTAAAATTAAATTTTAAATTTTAGAAAACCTGTAAATATTTAACTATTGACTTTTCATGTATTTGTTTTACCTTCACAATCTGCGTCTTTTTTAAAAACATTCTAATTTTAGAGCACTTTTATTTTTTTCGAAAAGGAAAAATTGTTATGACAGAAGTATAACTAACTAGCACTGTTTTCGATTTATTCAAGCTTCAATAGTTAAATGTAAACAATAGCACCTCAATCCTGAAATAAAATACTAACTAAATAATTCTGACCCTTAAAGCACATGTACAGGAGACATACCCTATTGTGGGTATGGAAAGCAAATCAAATTGCCTGCTTAGTGGATTACGTCACGACTATTATTGTGGTCTATCCAACCAAATACTCAAATAGAGTAATCACTATTCACTAGTATTCAGTGCTATACCTAGTAATAATGAATATTCGAGGATTATTCGAGTATTCGAATATTCGAATAATTCGAATAGGTATTCGAATAATTCGAATCTCCGAATACTCGAATATCCGAATATTCGTACATCCGAATATTCGTATATCCAAATAATTCGAATGCCTATTCGAATAATCCGAATATTCGAATATCCGAATAGTTCGAATATTTTTTCGAAAGAATATTCGAATACTAAAACCTGGAAAATTCCCAGCCTTAATATTGCTAGAGACAAATCTGGGTAGTGGATAGAGGAAAGAGAGTGAGTCAAGTTTGGTACGAGTGGTGAGATTACGTCGACGTTGTTGTTACGATGCGTTGTATTTGACAAACCATATTTTTAAATTAAATCTAGTTTTTGGAACATGTTTGATTTTATTTAATATTAATATTTATTACTACAAATATCTCTTTGTTATTAATTTTTAATTACTTGCACAAAGTGACACATTTTAAATTCTAGTTTATTTTTTTAAGTTTTGTTACTGATTCTTTTATTGAAGGCACTTAACAGCCAAGTATATTTTTTCAAAAATCACTTGTTAATATTGTTTTATTTATTTTTATTTTCTTTATTTATGTTTGTTGATTGTCTATATTCAATATCAAAATTCCCGCATTTTGAAAAACATTATGTGACGCCGTTCACTTTGCCTCGTTTATAAATAGACTTAAAAAAAATACTACATACATCTAATTATAATTTCCCAAAATGTGTATAGTATTGCCCCCATCGGGAATTACCTTAAACGGCGCCCATGACTACCAACTAGACTAGTCGATCCATAAAAATATATTGATATAGAAACTTTTATGATTAATTTAAATTGCTGTTTATATTTGGTACAATTATCATTACTGGTTTATAAATTATTTATACCGGATATAAAGATAACATTATCAAATTAATAGCTTTGTTTATAAATTATTACATTACTCACCATGATAATAGAGGCACTATTTTAACGGGTCTCAACTGATAACACACGATAACGATTACAACTTTTATAAACACTAAATGGTTCAGTCACTGAGACAATGAGTGATTGATTACTGGCTCTACTATTGGCTCTGGTTCCTGCGCGTCTCTTTTTTATAGCCGTAGCCAGTGACACGCCTATTAATTCCCTTTACTCATCGAAAGATCAAATATGCGCATGCGTCTTTTTTAATGTATGACTCATTTCAGAGCTATAAAGATAATAAATGAGGTAAGATAAAAACGCCATAAAATATTGTGGCCTGTGACGTCGTGCCAATGGAAGGGCATCTGTCTCACAGCATCTGATATTGCCCGAAATTCAATTAGTAATTTAAACATTTTTCCAAGTAAAAATTATTAAAACCCATTTGATAATTGTTAATGTTTAACAAGACTATATTAGAATATGTAAATTAATTTATTAAATTATTCATTAAAATTTTACTGCCAATTATTTTAAACTGCATACTATTAGAATATAGTGTTTTTATTATTACTGTTGACTTTTATGTACAATTATTGTGTAATTAGTCGAACATTGCCCTAATCTTCAGAGTCATAGTCGATATTCTTGAAGTGGTAAATTCAAGGAATTCAACTTTCACTACTACCAGGGATTTCATAACCTTGAACCCTCAGTTGTTGGTGAACATTTCAGGTAGATTATGGTAATTATGATTAAGTTAGCTGAGGTACTAAACTAATTATGCTGATGATCCTAAATAGGCAACTATCGTTTCTAGACTAGGTATATTCGGATGATTTGCATGATCGGAATATCATATTCCCAATACTAAATACTCGATTCTTAGCGGCACTGTTGATCATCGCTAACGCATTAAAATATTCTACTAATTACATATTACCAAAATGACTACACATAGGTATAGGTATTCCATGTCTTGTCACGCAAAACAAGCTTCTTTAATGCAAATTTATAATTAATTATAGTATATAATTAGATTATTCATTGTTCGTCAGAACTGTATTGCCCATTTTATTTGTTCTGTGATATTGTGGGTCAATGATTATCATTCGGAATAAGATTCGGAAGCTAAACAGCTGTAGATTATTCCATACTCGCATCTGTTACATTTGAGCAGCAATCATTCGGATGACTTACCAATCGTGATATGCTGAGTATTTCAATAATTGGATACTTCTATAATTACATATATGATATTACATCATATTTTATAATTCTAAATATTATACTTTATGAATATCATCAAATATTTAAATTACATTATGAAAATGTTATAATAATATGGAACACTCACTGTCATCATGAAATTTTATGTAATAATATACTGTCAAGGTGCGTAATAGTATGGTACTCATTTCTTTGCGAGTATGAAGTTTGCAAATCATACGTGTAAAGAAATGCATATACATTACACATTTTCTACGACTTAGTATTCCTTTAAATTCAAAAAACGTTAGACTACGCGGCTGTGTTTCTGTTTTACATAAGTCCATTTGTAGTTTGAAAACGATCGGTCCACGTCTACAACAGATGTAACAGGAACGTTTTAAAATACAGAAAATTTTAAAACGGTCGGATTTTCGTGCACATAAGATAACTTTTTTACAGCAATGCATTCAATAACGATCTGTGCAATTAAACTAAAGTTTCTGGTTGTTTTGTATCCACCGGTCCACAGTCTTTCGCAAAAGGAACTCGCCGAGTCATTTTTTCACAATGACACGATAAAACGCGTAAGACTATATTTATCGAAATGCAATTGCAAACTGCTGATCGTCGGGGCCGCAAATTCACACGTGTCTTCAGTTGCGATGTATGTGGTGGTGGAAGTTGTTTTTAACGTCTGTCTGCTTGTTTATATATTTGAACTGCGCCGTATTACAAGCGTTTTCAATTTATAATAGACGTTTTATGATAGTACAAAACCTACATTTAATTTAGCGCTTTGTTATTTAGTTTTAGGTAATTCATATGGGTTTAATTAAGGAACATTTATTTTAGACTTTCAGTAATTAAATACTAATCCTCTACATTTAAAAGATAACAATACAGTTTATATTTGTAACATAACGGCACCCACAATTAAAATATATTTTTTTGTTACTTCACTGTTTCAATTAATTAACCTAGTTCATAAATGTGTTGTATATATGCAAGAAATTAATAGTAAAGTAATATACTACAATAAAATAACATCCGAGAAGGTTATTAATTAATTTTAAAAAAATCGTGTACCATTGCATTTCACAGTATTTATTCTCATTTTATTGTATGAAACTTGTGCGTAAGCCGTAACTGGAATGACTACCTGAGGTGCGGTCTTTGGTGATGAGCTTACCTACTGGCGTTAGTGATTGGCCTTGGTAGCGGAAATAGGGCAATATTAATATAATAATTTAAAAAAAATTCTTTAGAGACTTGTAGGCGCAAGGGCCCCCCTATCACCCCCTTAAGTGCTCCAGATCTTTAAATGCTCTTACATTCTTTTAATACATGAATTTTGTATATAACATCCAAAAATGCATAGACTAATCGACACAAGAGCACTCGAGATTAAATGCCACCTACTATACCGAAACATCAAATTGTGACATTTACGATAAAAAGAAAAATGTTTATATACAAAAAAAAACACCAGGATTGGTTGGGTTTCGGCTGCCAGGATTATCGCAGAAATTGTATTGATGTCCACCAGCCCTTTAAATTTCATCAAAGTAAAACTGTTACACCCTGTATAAATTAAGAGTGTAGGTACTATAAAAAACCAATACAACAGGGAATTATTACCTCTGCAGACTAGTAATAAAAAATAAATTTATATTAGGTAACTAGTTTTTTTACCTTTGGTAAAATACCTAATCTTAAAATAAATAATATCGTTCACCAAAAAAATTAACAATGTTTAAACATTTAAAACACTGTTTTTGGTTTTTTCTTTTTTTAATAATTTACATAATTTTTGACCGGAGAAATACAATTCCCTAACTGATAAAAAGTGATAAATAATAAATTAAACAATAATAAAACTTGCCTGCATCATAACCATCCTGCTCAAAAATGTAATCCTTCCGGATTTAATAACTAATACGATGCGAACACTATTACGATTTGAGAATATAAGTAAACAAAACTCGTAAACATACACACTCGAACGTCGACGTTAAACTGTGCGAATAAATATTGAACTCTTTAGTACACCCAACTACTCTACGCTGCGATACAACGATGACTGAAGACTGAAGGAAGAATGGAGAGGAGATTGAAATTGGAATTGAACTAAAAGGTAACTAACCGGCATCGGCTAAAGCGCATCCACTGTCAGAAGAGAACAGGCTTTTGGGGAGTGTGTGTGTTGAAAAGCTAGAGCACTGGAGTGGGCGGAGTTCAGTCGTTGGATTGAGAATCTCGTAAGAAGCGTAGACAATGCCCAGATTCCACTTAACATTAACACTCAATAGTAGCCACACACGGGAGAGTTTGGAGCACGCGTAAAGTCGGAGTGTTTTGAAGCTCTGGGTTAAAACGGCACGCACTCGGAGCGTTCCTCCCGACAAACGGCCAAAACTTCCACGCTAGTTTATCTAGCAGTTTGTAATCTCATGTTGAAAAGTGTTTGTTAGTGTGCTAGAAGTGTCCCATATAGTGCTGGCAAAAAACCGGAAAAATTGAAACCGGTTAATCGGTTTCCTCAAAAACCGGTTTCAGATTAAACCGGGTACCACATTTAGATAAAAACCGGTTAATCGAATATCCGAAAACCGGTTTATCGATTTTCCGAAAACCGGTTAATCGATTGTCCAAAAAACCGGTTAATCGATTATCCCAAAACCGGTTTATCGGCTATTCGAAAACCAGTTAAACGGTTAATAGATTATCCGAAAACTGATTAATCGGTTATATGAAAACCGGTTAATCGGTTATCCGAAAACCGGTCAATCGGATGCTTGAAAAACCAATTAGTAATAAAACAGATTAGATTAAATTTATAATAATTTAGATTTTAGAAGACAAATAAATTAAATATTTTCATGTCAGTAGATCAGTAGGTACTAATATAAAAAAAACTCGATACAACAATTTTATACTATTATGTACTTGTTATTTCGGCGAGGTCGGTAACATCCAAAATTAACATAAAGAGGGCTAAAAGTATTGGTGAATATAACACCAACACACACACACGTATATTTAACTAGCTATCACAAGAGTAAAAGTATATTGTCTATAGTTATTTATTGTGGAATTCTATAATGTTTCTTCTCACCTTCTTTGGGTATTAGAGCCACTGTGCTATAAATTATTTAAAAAAATGTATTAAGTATAACTCTGCGCCAAAAGGTTTATTCTATAAAAACATATAAACAGAAAACTGTCTTTGAAATTGCTAAAAAGGAAATAAAACAAATTTTCCTCTAACTTTGAAAACAAAATCAGAACATTCCGTTACATACTCTAATTCTATATAAATATTGCATAATACGAGACATGACGAGACGTTGAAGTTGAAAATAAAACCTGCGAAGAGAGTGCAAATGATTGTTTTTCCTACTCTTACGCGACGGCTTACGTGGGCGGTACCGCGTGGCACGCCCGGCAGGAGCGGCAGAGCCGGCAACACCAAACCGTGGAATACAATTCATGTGTCCTACGTGCGCGTTATCAGGTGGCGCTGGTAGAGCTGCCGGTTTTCGAGCGGCGCACGCGGTCAAATAATTTGATATTCGCCGCTAGTGCCGCCCGTACTCCGTACCGAGCGCAGTCTGGCTTGTAAACTCCGAATGTTTGGGTTATTCCACACGCTCTTAATTATTTTAGCAATATGACAAGTACCTTTAACGAACTGTTAATCAGTCAAGTGCAAAATTGCCGTATGATTCACGAATCGCACGGTAAACTGTGCCGGACTTCAAGTACACGTAAGACGCTACTGCCGCTCCTACCTCTTCAGACGCGTCCGCCGCTTCTGCCGGGAGTGCCGCGCGACGGCGCTCACATAAGCCGTTGCGTTAGAGCACGCGCACGGCGCACGCCATGCATGAGTCATGTCATGACGAACGTCTAGCTAGACTTTTTAGTTTGAGTATTGCGGTTGTGTATCATTGTGTTGTCTACAAACTACTACAAAAATGATAAAATATTATGTAAACTAAACATGCATCGGTGGCCACCTACCCGCCTGTATTTTCAGATTTCAAAAAAAAGAAACGCATATTAATTGATTATCCCAATAGTCGGTTATCCGAATAACCAGTTAATCGGATAACCGGTGTAACACCTCGTACCCTGTGTGTCACCCAACGTGGCCCCTGGCCTCGAACATTATTATTATTATTTCTTGTTTAAACTCATAACCAATTAATATCATAACTATGTTTAATAATATTATGTTTAGACTAAGCCGCTGTCGTCGGCATTCTATTATGTATAAACATGGCCTGGAAAAATATGAATGTTCGCCTGGAGTGCGGTACTTTGAAATAAATCGTTCAGCTGAGCAGTTCGTTTTTATTTTTAATATTTTAATTTGTTAACTTGCTCCCCTAATTAAGGGTTGTGACGTTATATCTCAGAAGTGGGATGGTACCTGTGTACCTGTTGTTATTTTGGGATTATTTCTTTTTTTTTAAATAATAAAAAAAACAATAAAATTAAAATGAGTGATAGTGAAGGTGACGCTGAGGAACGTGCACCAATAAGGCATTCACGGGACGTACTTGAACGTAAGGCCGATTCGTCAGAGGAATTCGAATTTTCGGATGTGCCTGTAGAAGCTGCCGAAGCTAATCAACGAAGAAGAAAGAAGAGAAGAATAGATGAATTAATTACGGCAAAAGTCACTGAAATACTGAGGCAACTACAGCCAACCGTAGCTAATCACCTTCCCATGACTGCTTCTGGTCAAGATCCTTTTAATGTTGGAATTACTAAAAGTGATATTGTGCCTGTGTTCGACCCCGAAATCGCTGATATTAATACATTTACTTGGCTCAACAAAATCGACCAATTGGGTTTAATTCACGGCTGGACTGATGCAACAAAATCATATTTTATGCAATCCAAATTATCAGGTATTGCGAAAACCTGGTACAATGGTTTAAAAGATTATAATAAAACTTGGCAAGAGTGGAAAATAGAAGTGTTAAATGCTTTTCCATCTCACGAAAACTTTGTTGACAATTTAAAGCAAATGTTGGAACGAAAAAAAAGTGGAGCGAAACTATGTTACATTATTATTATTCGAAATGTGCGCTAATTCGAAAATGTGAGATATCAGACTCTAATGCAGTGTCTTGCATTATTGATGGACTATCGCCAGACTACCAAAAAACGGCAAAGTCCGCTAATTTCAAAACACCGGATCAGCTGTTCCAAGGATTCCTGTGTAAAATTGATAGTGGAAATTCTATTTCACCTGGACCGTCCACGCAGAGGCAGGAAAACCCCAACAAAAGGGAGATTAAGTGCTTGATCTGCAAAAAAGATGGCCATGCAGCGAGAAACTGCTATTTCAAAAACTTGGGTGCAGGAACCTCCAGTAGCCAGAGTTCAAAATACACCAAACCAGCTCATACGGCCCATGGTAACACTGGCAACAATAGTCCACAAAAATTCATGCTAAAGGAATGTACACACTGCAACAAAAGAGGTCATCTCAAGGAAGATTGCTGGCCCTAAATCCGGTCAAGGTTCAACTTCTGCAAAGGCAAGTACCTAATAATAGCTATAAAGTAAATATTTATATAAATGATACATTGTGTAGCGGTTATTTGGATACAGGAAGCCAAATAAATGGTGCTAATTACTCATTAGTAAACAAACTGAATATTCAATTAACACCATCAAATATTGTCGTAAAAGGCTTTGGTAATCAAGTTATTTTTTCCAAAGGGAGTAGCTATTGTTGATTTCAAACTAAACAATTTTTGTATTAATACTCCTATTCATTTTATAGCGGCTGACATGGGCAATATTGATGTTATAATTGGTCAGCCGATCATAAACCATAATGATGTTATTATGAATATTCAGGGTCATAGTATAACATTAAGTAGAGCGACCCATAAGAAAAACAAATATCCAATTACACTGCGGGAACCCATTATAATAAATCCACACACCACAGCTGTGATTCCTGTTAATACAAATAGTAAAAAGTGTTTATTTATTTCATGAACACTACTCAATACCTAGTTCATTGTTAAATCCATTTGAAAACATGCTAACAGTAATAAATACTGGAGATAAGAAACTGTGTTGGTTTAAAAATCGGGTTTTGGCTAGGGCTACCGAAGTTAATTTATCAAACAAACAAAATTTGTTACACGAAGAAAAATATATCTGGTCTCTCGATTTAACAGATGTTAAAGTAAACTTAAAAGTATTACATGAACCCTATTTGTCACAGTTCTATAAAATTTTAAAAAATTTTCAAAATTGTTTTTGCCAAAAATACTTCCGAGTTGGGGGTAACGAATCAAATTGAATTTGAAATTAACTTAGAGAAAAACACACCTATTTTCTATAAACCATACAGATATTCAGAAAAAGAAAAAGCCATCATTCGTGATAAAATCGCGGATCTATTAAAACATGGAATTATAAGAAAATCCAGTTCATGTTTTTCAAGTCCAGCACTTTTGGTTCGGAAAAAGAACGGAGACTACAGATTATGTGTAGACTATAAAAGCTAAACTCAATTACTGTAAAAGATCGATATCCTTTGCCGCACATTGAGGACCAAATCGGTCGATTGGGGGGAAAAACATATTTTTGTAGTTTAGATATGACCCAAGGTTATTATCAGATACCCATCATACATGATTCAATAGCTAAAACCGCTTTTGTAACCCAAGAGGGCCAATACGAATTTTTGCGGTTACCGTTTGGATTATCTAACGCCCCTGCGACCTTTCAAAGATTACTAAATAATTTGTTTTTCAAACGTTCATCGCGATAATATTAGTATATACTTGGATGATATTTTAATTTCCTCTGAAACGATCGATGAAGGTTTGAATGTGTTAGAAACTGTACTAAACATATTAAATAATGCAAATTTAAAATTAAATATAGAGAAATGCTTTTTCTTTGAAACAACTATTGAATATCTTGGATATGAAATCAATAAGGACGGGATTCGTCCAGGACAACACAAAATAACAGCAGTCTCAAATTTTCCTGTCCCGAAAACTTTACATGAGCTAAGACAGTTTTTAGGTCTAAGTTCTTATTTCAGAAAAATTTATTAAAAATCACGCCATTATTGTTGCTCCACTAACGAACCTCCTGAAAAAATCGGTTCCCTGGGCTTGGACGCCCATCGAACAGGAAGCCTTCGAGGTTATCAAAAAGAAGTTAACTTCTAGGCCTTTACTTAGTATTTATAATCCAAATAGTGAGACTGAGTTGCACACAGATGCGAGTAGCAAAGGTATTGCTAGTATTTTATTACAAAAACATGGTGATTCATTTAAACCCGTCATGTATTACAGTCGTACCACTAGTAAAGATGAAAAATTTTATCATTCTTATGAACTTGAAACGTTAGCGATCGTAGAATCAATTAAGCGATTTTATATTTATTTAACAGGGATTCATTTCTCTGTGGTAACAGACTGTGCAGCGGTACGCTCGACCTTCACAAAGCGAGATTTATTACCACGCGTAGCCCGGTGGTGGCTCGCAATACAAGACTTCGATTTTGATGTTAAGCACAGACCAGGACACAAGATGCAACACGTGGACGCACTTAGCCGAAATATACCGGACGTTACCGTATTAACTATTAGTGACATGGATGACTGGTTTTTATGTATTCAGCTTCAGGATGACACCTTGAAAACAATTTGTCAAAAATTAAAACAGGAAGATTGTGATAAAGAATTAAAAAACACATATCGAATTATAAATAAAAGACTCTATAGAAGGACGGCTGATGGACATAATAAACTTGTCATACCAAAATCAGCCCGGTTTAATATTTTGCGAAAATATCATGATGATATTGGGCATATTGGATTGCGGAAATGCGACTCTTTGATTAAAAGTAAATTTTGGTTTCGCGGTATGACACGATTTATAAGAGAAAATATGTACACGCTTGCCTTGATTGTGCATATAAACGAGATCAGTATGGGAAAAAGGAAGGTTTCTCATCCCATTGACAAACCAACGGAAATAATGCACACTTGGCATGTAGATCATTTAGGTCCATACACTAAAAGTGTGGGAGGATACTCTTACATATTTATGATTATTGATTCGTATTCAAAATTTTTATTCGCAAGACCGACTAAAACCACAAATTCTAAAAAGTAATATACCTTTTTAGAAGACCTTTTTCAGCATGTTTGGGGTAGTCAAACGGATTATTTCTGACTGCGGAAAGGCTTTTTACAAGCAAAAAATTTAAAGATTTCGCATTAAAATATCAATTTAAGCATGTATTAACTAGTGTCGCATCTCCTCGATCTAATGGTCAAATTGAAAGGTATAATTTAACCCTAAACGCTGCTATTAATGCTAGCGTAAATGACGAAGATGAGTGGTATTCTGTTCTTCCCAACGTAGTCTGGGGAATTAACAATACGATAAACATAAGCACGGGATTTACCCCTCATCGACTCATGTTTGGTTTCGATCAAGCTAAGCACGCCAGTTTAGAAAAACAAAATAGTCCAGTCATAACTAGAGAAAAAGATGCAAAAATTGCAAAAGCCCAGATGGATAAACAAGCTAAAAAAATGAAACGACTATTCGATGCAAAACGCAAAATAGCAAAATCATATACAGTAGGTGATCTGGTTCTGTGGCGTGGCTCAAACACTTCCACAAAGGAAGTAGGTAGAAAAACAGGTTTAAAATTTGGAGGCCCTTATAAGGTTACCAAAGTAAAAAGTAATGACAGATATGAAATAATAGCCTTAAAGGGGATGAAGGGTTATAAAAAATACACAGCCACTGTGCCAGTTGACCAGCTAAGGGAATATACAGGGGTGTTGTGGTAAAAACAGAATCTGATAGTGACATCGATAGTACTGATGAACTATTGGATTTACTGGAAAGTTAATTACTAACACTAGCGAGTGCAGTGAAAATCAGATAGCTTAAAAAAGAAGCATAAAATAGTACAATAGAGGCTCTAAAAGAGCATAAAATGTGAAACATAAAAATAAAAGAGAGCTCTAACGAGCATAAAATTATTGAGCTCTAAGAAGCATAAAAAAAAATGACAGCTCACAGTGTATACAAACCAAAAATACTAAAACAAAAAGAATAATAACATAAAACAAATAAATTGGCATAAATTAATAAAACATATAAAAAAATATGTTTGTGTATATATATATATATATATATATTCTTAACATATTAAAACCAAGTACTGTTCTTTTGTCATTTTTTCTTTTAGGGTTTGGTCCCGGAAGCATGAGAGAAGACGAGGACGTCTAAATAATCAGGATGGCCGAGTGTAACACCTCGTACCCTGTGTGTCACCCAACGTGGCCCCTGGCCTCGAACATTATTATTATTATTTCTTGTTTAAACTCATAACCAATTAATATCATAACTATGTTTAATAATATTATGTTTAGACTAAGCCGCTGTCGTCGGCATTCTATTATGTATAAACATGGCCTGGAAAAATATGAATGTTCGCCTGGAGTGCGGTACTTTGAAATAAATCGTTCAGCTGAGCAGTTCGTTTTTATTTTTAATATTTTAATTTGTTAACTTGCTCCCCTAATTAAGGGTTGTGACGTTATACCGGTTATTCGGATAACCGAACATTCGGATAACCAGTTATTCTAATAACCTGTTAACCGAGTAACCTGTTTTCGATTTTGTACAAAACCGCGAATAATCCAAAATCGATTAACCGGTTATCAAGAAAACCGGTTTCAGTTGCCAGCACTAGTCCAATATCAGTCAGATTTGAAATGGCGTGTGGCATTTTAGAAATCTGAAAACTCCGGAAATACCAATCTTACAAGAAATAGTAAAAGTACAATCGAGCAAATGTCACAATCTCAAATACACCCATGGAACGCATATAAAATCGCTGGAGTTACATGCTTTGCATAGATATTATTAACACTGACGTAGTTTTCCACGAAACACCAAAACACTATACACTGCACTCGATGCGAGTTTTAATCATCTCCAGATGATGCCAACTTGGTTGGCGAGACGCGTGTCGAGTGCAGTGTATAGTGTTTTGGTGTTTCGTGGATATCTACGTCAGTGTTATCTTCACATCAAAGCAAAAGAGTCAACCCACTCCAGGAATAGATATTATATGTATATCAGTGAACTATAGCTGTTTTATGTACCTCTATTACAGGTCAATTTTAAAAATCCCTAAATGTCAAATTTGTATGCGATAAATTAGGTAACTGCTTTGCAACTTAAACCATTTATAAAGTGTATCCATTCTTAGACGTTTAAAAATTAATTCGCAGAAAAAAATCTATACTACGTAAATCCAACCGTTTTTCCCTTGCATTCGTAAGATTTCCTCATACGCCAGCTTTATATTCTAATTGCTAATATCTATATTTAGTGCATTACAAAATTATTTCTTGTACCTATTTCATCTATATTAAAAAGTAAAAGTCGAAAAAAGCTCCACTAATCAACACTTTTACGCGCGAATTTTGAACAGCACACATCAATTCTGCGCTCCGAGGTCTCCGTGTGTGGCTGGCTAATTTTCAGTTAGTGCAAAATTGTAGTACATAGGCTGGGCAACAATTAGGGAATATAGATGACATCCCAGGGACGGATTTGAATTCTAATATTGTATTTCAAAAAATGCGCGATATAATAGTAATAAAATAAATTGTAATTTCTGACAGTGTACTTACAAATGTGTAAGTCGGCCAATAAACGATCATCGACCCCCGAGGACTATATTTATATAAATAGTTAAGAGCGATTATCGCTATCGCGTCTTCAGAAATAATGAGGCACTATTATGTAAAGTGTGCGACGATAGACGCGTAAATCCGCTGTAAAACATATGTCGAAAAAACATTCGGAATTTACCATATTCTAACTCCCAAAAAAAAAACGGGAATTTTGCTAAAAAATTATAAATCTGGCAATATCAAGTGATATTTTAGGTAATAAGTTAAATCTGGTTCCATTGAACATTTTTGGGGAAATTTGCCCGAAATATTCCTGGGAATTTCCCCAATGCTTCTTTCTCGGGAATTTGCCCATCACTAATGGTATATCTATGTATTGCACTATACCTTTTATTATTTTATTAAGACTGATAAGTGAAGGCAGGTAAAGATGCTGGAGCTCTCACTCAAATTCCATACAGTACCCATTCTGCTAACACTGTGGACCACATTCGAACCACCAATCTTGACATTCACACGATTACTGTCTCCACGCATTGGAAACTCAAACACAATCTTTGTGAACTAATCAAGTGTCAAGTGATCAATAGAAAAATTGCAGCTAAGTTCATAGGTCAGCACAATGGGATAATCTTTGTATATTCTATTTTCGTTATGGCGTCAGACCTGCTTTATTTAATACGAAAGATCCATTTGTCTGTTACGCCTGGAATACTGTCTGCCATGGAACTTTACACACAGAACATCAGTGCCAAATAAAATGGAGACAGTGAGATAAGCCTCAAATTATTAGCAAATGCGCTACAGCTACTCGTATGTACAGTTGGTAAAAATATTTCAATACTAACTTTTTTCTCTCACGAAAAAACTGACTTAATGACGAGATCATCCACAGAGAAGCTCTTTTTTTGCAGAAATCTTTTCTTCTAACTCTCGATTTTTGACTCACAAAGAAAAGTCCCTCGGAAGATAACACAAATGAAGCCCAAAATAATATTCTGACACCGTATAAAAAATATATATATCTTCTGCTTTAGTTAATGTTCAATTGTTTTTCTGTTTCCTTGTATGGAATACCTGTGAAAATGTCAGACTGAATTTTTTCCTAGCTCAAAAATAAGGACAGAAAATCGAGTAACTATACTTAAAAATTGTGCCTTACAGCTGATTCTAGTTTTTTTGATATTTGTGGTATTCAGTTTTGAAACTCAATATAAGAATTTAATTTCCATCTAAATAAATAAATCTGGCATCTCCAAGCAGGTAGGTATAATAAGCTGTTACAACCATTCCAGCCTTCTTAGAAATTTAGGCAATATTAAATATGATTTGAAGGACACAACTACTCAGCGGGCAAATACCCCGACCTGCATTGAATTACACCTTCAAATCATGATAGATGGAAAGCCAATATCATTTGTCAATTCCTAACCAGACATAGATCGATTTCGAACTTATTTGTTCTCTTCAGTATGCCATAGGTTATGGAACAGACAAATGATAGTGGCCAACCTGCTAGTTATATACTAACTAAGGTGAAGTGAATAGTGGTGAGAGGTATGAAACTTCTCATATGGTCTGAATGCTACTATCCGACCGACATCCTAGATGTCTCTGTGGCGGATAGCGACTTGCATCACAGCAAGTACCGAGAGCGGCGACCCCTAGCCCAGGTGGACAAAACTAATGTTATTAAATATGATTTGAAGGAAACAACTACTCAGCGGGCAAATACCCCCCGCATTGAATTACACCTTCAAATCATGATAGATGGAAAGCCAATATCATTTGTCAATTCCTAACCAGACATATATCGATTTCGAACTTATTTGTTCTCTTCAGTATGCCATAGGTTATGGAACAGACAAATGATAGTGGCCAACCTGCTTAGTTTAGTCCACCTGGGCTAGGGGTCGCCGCTCTCGGTACTTGCTGTGATGCAAGTCGCTATCCGCCACAGAGACATCTAGGATGTCGGTCGGATAGTAGCATTCAGACCATATGAGAAGTTTCATACCTCTCACCACTATTTAGGCAATAATTAGGTAATTCAGTTTAGTATTTATAAGTGCTATGGGTCTATTGTCATTCCAAATACATAAATTACGTGTTTTACCCAGTCGGTCATTTCTGGGCATGGGAAAAATAAATTATTTTTAGATTGGTTTAAAGAAACTATTAATGTCTATTAATCATATTTTGGAATAATAAACATTTTGGCGGGAAGGAATAAAAGAAGTTCTAGCAGCTGTAAATTGTTTGTGCTGAGAAAAAGGGTTTACAGAGCCATAAAAGCAGAGAGCAGGTAGAAAATATTTTTATACCTGGGTGCGGTCAACTGAAGCTTAGTTCCGTCCCTCACTATTATTTACATAGGTAAAATACCAGTTTATATTCTTAGGATTTGCCACTCAGGTAAACATTCATTAAATACAATAATATACAAAAGATATCTTAGGATTTGCCACTCAGATAAACATTCATTAAATACAATAATATGCAGAAGATATATACAGTTCCTGGAATGTACAAAGGAAAGTCGAAATTGGAGGACACGGCGAGAATGATTTTATGAACCATTCACCCAAAAAAAGGCGAGACTATAGTGTAGACAAAATTACAATTCGGCTGGCGATTTATATAAAATTCCCAGAGGATGCTAGGAGAGTCTTAAGAGGAAGTAAACTCCAGGTACTGATAAAACAGAAAGTCGAGCTCTCAGGATGCCACTTACTACTATCCAAGTTGAAAAAGTTCCGAGAGAATGATTCTAAACAGAGAGAACTGACTGATATATCCTACGACTGGTGTGGTTTTTAGAGGCAACACTTTACCAAGCAACGCAACCACTTAGTGGAGCCTCAGTTCTTGACGTCTATTGAATATCCAATCTAAGAATAGAAAGAAGACAATAGACTGGCCACGGAAGTTGTGCTTGTGGACGCCATCAAGAACATCGTGAATGGAGCTAGAAATGGAGATACATGTAAAAACGAATTAGACCATTCTTATACAAAGGGAGAAGAATCTCACCTAATATAAATGTCAATTAAGGAAACATGCACTTCATCAAGTAAATACAAAAACTGGCGGTTGTGCAAAAATGGCGGCCCTCAGATGTGTCGTGAATACAACATCGTTTATCGGAAACACAGTTCATAAAAAAAACGATTAAAAAAAAAAAAAAAAAAGAAAATTACCAATAGGATTTACTTCATTGCGGAACGCCATAACAATTTCTTCAAACGCGACGTGTATGGTCCTTGATTTAGATAAGGCATACAGACAGGCAATCCATTAGTTAATGATAATTCCAGATTAGCCGGCCCCCTCCAAATTTCAAACAAGCAACCTAAAAATTATCGGCTTGATCTTCATATCATAGTTGCCACTAGTGATGGGCACTATCGAATAATTACACTGAATGAATGATTCCAATTATCGAATGAATTCATTCGAATAAATTCATTCAATTAGAACTTTTCTAGAAAACATCATCTGAATAATATTGTTAACTTGCTAATTAATGCTGCTGAGTTTCACTTTTCATAGAAAATGGGTATTTAGAATCAGAACCGACATAACCTTGTATCAGTCACATGTAACCATCAGTTAGTTGGCAGTTGCGTTTTGTTTATTTTGTTATGTACATTATGTTTATCGTATCACATAACAAAATGTGTCTTATATCTATGAATAAAATACCATATCCGTCTGTGCATATTCATAACCTCTATTCTTAAATCCAACATATTTTAAATTCATTGAATCGTAATTCAACTATCGAATTATTCGAATAAGTGCCAACTATCGAATTATTCGATAGTTTTGTTTGATAGTTCCCTTCACTAGTTGCCACAGACTGCGGACACGATATCTCCTTTCCCTTACTGGCTGATTCATCAATACTCAGATAACACTCACTTGAAGATATATCAAATTCAATTCAATCATTTATTTTATTTTATTTTATATGGACTAGATAATCTCTAATTCTTGGCAGATTTATAACAAAAAAATTTAGCAAAATAACGATGTAATCGTTATTTTGCTAAATTTTTTTGCCTTAAAATGATGTACAGCTGTATCCATATTATATGTCTATGAATTTTATACATGGCGATATATGATACTATGTTCAGTAGCGCTTTTTATTCAATATGTGCATTTTGTGAAACACACTATATAATCATGTTTCATCCAGGAGTAAGTTGGAAATTCAATTTTTAAATTTGTTTCGAATTAAGATGCGATGCCCTAGATGTGATCTGGAGTCCATAATAAAAATAAACTATAGGGCCTAGTCTCTCTTTACCTAATACGAAATTCTAGGACTTTCGGGGGATTATTTCTGTGATTGCAGGCGGTTAAAAAACGTTTTAAGAAAACAAGCAAAGATTTTAAGTGCGTTTTAACAGCGTGATCAAATCAGAAACTAAAAAAACGAATTAATAAAGAACTAAAATTGTATTAACAAATCTAATAACAAAATTACAAGCAGAACAAAAATTTCAATCAATATCTGATTGTACCTCCCCTGGCCCTAATTACTGTGTCACAACGTCGTAGCATACTTCCAACAACATTGTCAATTTTACTGAAGGGTGATTACCAAAGCTTCAAATTTATTGCAACTTGAGTTCTACCTAACAGACTGATTTCTGAAGAACATCCAAACACGCTTGATGGGAATGAAATCGGGCAAGCGTGCTGGTCAAACTTGCGCTGATTTCAAAAAAATATTTAACAATTGTAGCTTTGTGGTGTCTTACATTGTCGTCGACATAGATAAATTCTAGTCAATGATCGTTCGCATATGACAATACAATTACAACTTATTTGTAACATAAAAAACGTCGGCTTCTTTGACGGCGGTAAAGGTATCAAAGAAGCCGATGTTTTTTATGTTGCATATAAGTTTGAAATAAACTATAGCAAACTTATGCGGTCTGACATCATACCGCATTTGGCAGGAGATATGCATTGTTCAAACGTGTTTAAATTCGCGGCTAAAGTTAATGATTTTATAAGCTTTAATTCAAACAAAAAAAATACATGAAAAAAATACATTTTTAGTGGTCTGTTAGTCCATGATATCAAAGAAATCTGTGCATCTTGCCTATTGTGTACAGTATTCGCCTGAATGTCTCAATCTAAATATATAAAGTTCAGTGTCACTGACTAGACCTTGAAATTTTAAATAAGTATATCAATACTTCTAGTAGAACCAATTTGTAGCTTAAAAAAATACTCACATGCTTCTCTTGAAGTATCATTTGTTGTTGCTGATCCTCATCATTTAAATTTTCAGTTTTCTGGTGTTCTTTTCGAGTATCTTGTGATTTTCTCTTCCTCTTTTGTAGATTTTGCTTAGAAGCACCTTGTTCTTGAGATTCTTGAACCTCCTTAGATGTTTTAGATTCACTTTGCTAAAAAAAATAATACAATAGTAATGTACCTACTTAAAATGGGAAGAATAATTTAATTAATTTTATTTGAGTCGTTAAGATACAGAGGGCCCACCTATCCTCGCTCGGACCATTGAAAAAATCTAATTGGAAGTTATTGGACACTTGATGTGTTACTCTTTGAAATTATCTTCGAGTATACAGGGTGCACCATAAATCCGGGGCACAACATTTGGTATCTTTTTTAAACGGATCACTCTGTATATTCTTTCATTTTCAGAATCTGCTCTATGTGGGCTTCACAAAGCATTTTTATTTTCAAAGATCGGATGCAACGTTGCCAAGTTATTCACATTTTAAACAAATTTAACGACAAATCATGGACGAGGAAAAAAATTCAACAAAACCTTATTATAAGAAATCAAATTAAGAATGTGGTTATGCAAGTATCCAAGCTATGTGCTAAAACATACACACTATTTGGAATTACGTGAAATACACAGGGTGTTCTGAAACAACGATCGAATTTTGCTATTTTCAAATGGCTAAAACTCATTTCATTCAAATGGAACACCCTGTATATAGCTTCATATTCTGAAAGCTCATCTAATAAGCTATTCAATGGTACCACATGAACTATAATTTAATAATAGTTTTTGATGGGTAAATAAGGACAAAATTGAAAATACGTTATTCAACAATTATGTTCAAAAAACCAACAAACAAATAAAAAATCAAACTGAGTATCTGAATAGAATGAATTTGAAAGAGATTTCATTTCAAAAGATGTTCGAAATGTCTCCCATTCTGCTGAATACATTTTTGTGCTCGTTCTTTTATTGAATTTCTTACTCTCGACAACATTTCTGATGTAATGGGGGCAAAAGTTTCCCTTATTCTCATATTCATATTTTCTTTTGTCGTTACTGGTTCAGAATAAACTTTATCTTTGACATATCCACATTGGAAGAAATCGCAAGGTGTCAAATCTGGTGACCTCGCGGGCCAGTGTACTGGACTACCTCTACCAATCCATTTGTCTTGAAATTGCTCATTAAACCATTGGCGAACAGATGCCACAAAATGTTACTGGTGCACCGTCGAGTTGAAACCACATATTATTCAACACATTAAGGGGAACACGATGAAGCAGCACTCTCACATGGTTTGGAAAAAAATCTAAAACCACTACCCCATTCACTACGCTGTCAAAAAAGTAGGGGCCGATGACAGTTATCTATAATACCTCCACAAACATTTAGAGACCATCTTTCTTGAGAAGTGGTTCTGAATGTATGGGGATTCTGGTCTGAATAATAATGATAATTATGACAATTCACAGCTCCATTTTTATGGAATGTAGACTCATCAGAGTAAAGTATTTCTCTTGAAAAATGTCTCTCAGTATTTATCATATTGATTAACCACCTACAATGTTCTATTCTACGATTGAAATCCTGGTGTAATCGAATATGAAACGGATGAAATTTATTCTTCTTTAAAATCCGTTGTACTGTAGTTCTTGAAATGTCTACATATTATTGGCTTAATTCTCTGGTACTAATATTTGGGTTTTTAACCACAGCCGTCATAACCATCATCTCATTATCTTCAATAAGAACAGAAGCTGGTCTCTTATGTTTCAGGTAATTTACTGAATCACTATTATTGAATCTCTCTGTTAGATTCTCGAAACAGTCAACTTTGGGATGTCTTCTTTGTGGATATCGTTGTGCATACACTCTATTTGTCAAAAGACAGTTTTTTTGACACTCACCCAAAATGTACAACATTTCAATCATTTCTTCATTTGAATAATTCATTATCAAATAATTCAGTATACGAAAAATAATAACAGTTTGTAACCGATTGAAATTCTTCGTGAAATATCACAACTATACTTTGTTGAAGGAACTGTCAAGATGCTCTTTTGTTTCCAGTAATTACCTTGCATTCATCTCGGATGATTTCTCCAATCTCAACAGTTCTTGAAATTAAAATACTTATTGATATTATTCAGAACAGGGGATGTTGAAAGCATTCGTTACCTCCGAGTCTGAAACTTCAGAACGAAAAATGTTTGATTTTTACTTGTTTGTTGGTTTTTTGAATATAATTGTTGAATGCCGTATTTTCAATTTTGTCGTTAGATAGATAGATAGATAGATAGATTTATTTACCAATCATAGATACAAAATTTGTACATTTGGCACGTCAAACATGTTAAAAAATAGAGAAAAATTCGATCTTTGTTTCAGAACACCCTGTGTGTTTCACGTGATTCCAAATAGTGTGTATGTTTTGGCATATAGTTTGGATACTTGCATAACCAGATTCTTAATTTGATTTCTTATAATAAGGTATTGTTGAATTTTTTCCTCGTCCATGATTTTTCGTTAAATTTGATTAAAATGTGAATAACTTGGCAACGTTGCATCTGATCATTGAAAATAAAAATGATTTATGAAGTCCACATAGAGCAGATTCTGAAAATGAAAGAATATACAGGGTGTTCCATTTAAAAAAGGAGACCACATGTTGTGCCCCGGATTTATTGTGCACCCTGTACACTCGAAGATAATTTCAAGAGTAGCACATCAAGTGTCCAATAACTTCCAATTAGATTTTTTCCTCAATTTTCATTAGCCTAATGGTCCGAGCGAGGATAGGTGGGCCACCCTGTATATGTTCATTATGGTGGAATTAAACTAACAGCACAAAAGGGCCGAGAATCACTATATTTTAATTATCCAATGTGGTTTTTGATAAGAAAACATAGTATGTGACTTTGTTGTTTGTCGTTAAGGCTCGTACATATGTATTTGCAACAAAACTCTGCAACATAATTCCGTCGCGCACAAAGAGGTTTAAATAGAGGTAACAAACAGCGGAATTTGCAATTGCGCGAAGGCTGCCACTTTTCCACGTTTGGGTGAGATATGTGGGAGAAATCACAGGAATGCACTAAGGCTTTATTACAACTTTTTTCAAATATGAAGATTTTTTATCTCAGCTTTGTGTGCACGTACACAAGCTATGATTCAATTTGTTGATAATGTGTTTGAAATAAACTGATGATACAATTTAGAGGTTAAGTAACAGTTTTGTTTTATATTTTTCAGCATTATTTTAGTTATATAGTATTCTCGGTATTTTTTGTCATTACAATGCCATAAAACGGTTTTATGTATACAACATAATAACATATTAATATAATTATATTGTAGACCTACAACAAGAAACAAAACATTTTGACTCCTAATTTCTTTGCAAGAAATAAAAAATAAGGTATTTAAGAAAGTTTTAGCTTTATAGGTATTTTTTTATTTAACTAGATGTAATCTTTTGTGTCTCAAACATAAGATGCTTTTTTGTAGGTTTTTTTTTGGGTATATTTCTTTAAATAACAATAAAGAACATCCAGACTTTTTAAATATTTTTATTAAAACCATATACATTTTTTATCTTGGCTTCTAAAATGTAACTCAAATAAAAAAGTAGTATTGAAAGTAAAGTGACTTTATTGAAAAAAAAACACAATTTTTATATTAGCTAACCTATGCATTGTGTATTTTAAATAATAGATAGTACTCTATGAACCTATACAGTGGTGTGGAAATTAAGTAACGCATACATTCAGTAATTCCGTTTATATTAATTTTTTGGAAAAAATCTCGGAGGGGTATAGCGATTTTAACTTCGGCAAATATTTTCAGTCTAATTTCAGTTTCTTATGTCATTTATTTTTTAAGTTATGACAACCTATAATTTTTATTATTGATTTTGGTAGTAGATTTTATTCTGGTTCCGACCGTATAAAATTTTCAATATGTTACTATTTGAAAAAATCGAGAAAAACAGTCTTAAAGTTCAAATAATAAAAATTCATTAAATTGGGTAAATTTATCTAGTTGCCTAAGTTTGACGGAAAGTTATCGACGGCATATTCGTTTTTATTTTGAAATTATACAAATAGTTGAAAAATCGAACTAGAAATTTATTATCTGCTCAATTCAAAGTTAGTAATACCGATAACTTCGTGAGGCAAACATTAGTATAAAAAAGAAACTAAATTGCTTAACCAGAAAAAAATCTAACAATATCATCAAACACAAAAATAAGCACAGAAATAACAGTTGTTAAATTACATTTACACTAAATGTTCAAATTGACGACCCTGTACCATTTGACAATACCCAAGACGATTATAAAATTCATTTCTCACATTCTGAATAGTTTGAGGCGATATTAACCTAATCTCATGTTGAATTCTTTGCCTGAGATCGTCTAAATTATTGGGTCGATTGTTGTACACTTTACCTTTTAAGTACCCCCATAAAAAGAAGTTTAATGGCGTTAGATCAGGAGACCTAGGCGGCCATTCTATCTGACCTCTTCTCCCTATCCATCTTGCTGGGAGAACTTGGTCCAAGTAGAGTCGCACAATAATTACGTAATGAGGCGGAGCGCCATCTTGTTGTAACCAAATGGTATTATTTGGTAGGTCAGGATTATTTGCATTGGGGAATAATGCAGCTAATGCAGGCATCAATTCCAACTGTAAAAATTGCAGGTATCTATCTCCAGTCAAATTGTTTTCAAAAAAAGAATGGACCTATAATTCTGTCACCAATAATTCCTGCCCAAACATTAACTTTCTGAGGATATTGGGTATGACTTTCCTGCATTCAATGGGGATTGTCCCTAGCCCAATATCTATAATTTTGTCTATTGACATGGCCATTTAAACAAAATGTTGCTTCATCCGAAAATAAAACACGCTGGAAAAACATTGGATCGCGGTTGCAAATTTCCATCATTTGTTAGCAAAACTCTTGCCTACGATCAAAGTCATCTTCTGTCAACTCATGAACCAAGTGCACCTTATATGGGTGGAATTTTTGAACTTTCAAAAGTTTTAGAACTGTAGTGTGGCTTATATTGTGGTTCAAAGCAATGCTTCTACTAGTTGAATGTGGATTGTTTTCAATTTCAAGTAGCACATCAAGTTGTACATCTTCATTTAATGTCGCCGGACGTCCAGTTTTTGGAATATTCTTTACAACGCCATGTTCCCGCCAATCCTACTAATTGTTGATTGATTTATGGGCTGATCCGGGTATTTTTCTCTAAAAAAGATGACACACTTCTTGATATGTTCTAGCTCTGTCGCCATAACCAATCATTATTAACACTTCAATTCTCTGTTTGTCGCTCAACTATACCAGTCTTATTAATAAAATAGTTGTTCTAATTTAGAAAAAGCAAAATAATAACACTTATTCTATTGTGACATTTACAAATTATTTAAATCTGACAGCCGTAACTAATGTGATACACCGACAACTAGATAAATTTACCCAATTTAATGAATTTTTAATATTTGAACTTGAAGACTGTTTTTCTCGATATTTTCAAATAATAACATATTGAAAATTTTATACGGTCGGAACCAGAATAAAATCTACCAAAATCAATAATAAAAAAATATAGGTTGTCATTTAAAAAAAAATCGATGACGTCATAACTTAAAAACTAAATGACATAAGAAACTGAAATTAGAATGAAAATATTTGCCGAAGTTAAAATCGCTATACCCCTTCGAGATTTTTTCCAAAAAAATTAATATCAACGGAATTACTGAATTTATGCGTTACGTAATTTCCACACTGTATATCAATATAATTAACAAAACAAAGTTTCTAACAATCATTTATTTAAATGTGCATCTACTATATAATATTATAAAAAATAGTGTACTTAAATAAAATAATATATACATTATTGTCCTTTAAATAATATTAATTTATTATAAACAGATCTCATGCTTCTACTTCTATCAAACATATTATTATTGCTGTTATAATGGGTGAATTCTAATTTTAAAATATAAAGATGATATTAATTTAATTAAATTGCTATAGTGACAGGTAAACGCAGTCTGTTCTTTAGAATGATTATTTAGGTTTTTAAATAAGTTTTGATTAATTAACAAACCTAACACTTTTATGTTTAATAAATTGACATTTATTAAATTATTTCTTTCATTTCTATAAATTTGAAAGATTTTCTCTGAAGTTCGACATATTATAAATATTACATCTTCGGAGGGATAGGAGAGTTGACCTCTGTTTTTTCTGATTTATAAAGGACGTATGAAAGTCAGCTCTGTCCCCTAACAATGCTTCCACACATTCTTCACATTTTAGAATTTTCAAGAGTGGTTACAATATAACCCCCTACATATGTAAATAAGAATTTCATTTTTAAATTCTGATATTTCTATATTTAGAATGTGGTAATACATGTCATCGTCCATTTCTGGTTCGTTTATATCTTCTGCTATTCGCTGTCTACCACACGATTTATTAATAATATCAGAAGGAGACAAAACTGAAATCGTTTCCAATGGAATACAATTTCCTCTAAAAGAATCTCTCAATTCAAGGTGTACAAGCAATTTCTTATACGCGACTTTAAATTGTTTAGCTGTTGGATTGTTATTACATTGCCCTGACTTGTCCAAAAAAAATTCAATATGATTCTGGCTAATTTTGTAAGTAGAAATATACAACAATAATAGTTGATTTTCTTCAATAATATATTTTTGATTATAGATTGAATGAAGACTTACTTTACGTAAGATGTTTATTTTATTTTTTTTAATTTAACATACTTCTATTACTTACTGAATGCCAATATTAAATAATAAAGGCCCTGGCAATGCTGACTGAACAATTTGAATAACTTTTTTAATATTTTAAATAAGTATACTTTATTTTTCAATAAGTTAGAATACTTAGTACCTAATAGTAATCAATAATAAATGTTCCTTAGTTAACTTACTTCAGAATGCCCTCGAATAGGAGAACTTGGAGGTGTTTTATATTCCACAAAACCCAAACTAGTAAATGACCTTTGTGGCAATTCTGTCCTTTCTATGTCCTGATAAAATCCAGTACTTGTTGATGGACGTGGTTCATTTAACAAAGACATAGCAGCACTAGTCGATGGTTGAGACGTAAAAGATGTAGGTTCGGTCACGCATTTACTAGTATCCTATAAAAAATAAGATATATTATACCTACGTGTTATGGTTTATATTGTTTAAATCCTTTTGATATTTTATCTACAGGGTTTTTCCTCATATATTGACACTCCCCCTGTCGAGCCCCCTGTAGACTTCATTTTAAGAGTTATCGAAAAATATTTAGTTTTATGGATTTTTCTCAATTTTCATAATTTGCAATCAGAAAAAAATAAATGAATATTGAGAATGTAAAATTTCTAATTGAACTATCCCTCTGCTTTATTGAACATCATTCACCTGAATTAAAAAAAAAACTAAAGGCCCCTGGAAAATTTTACATTTTCTATATTGATTTATTTTTCTGTAAGAAAATCACAAAAATAAATCCTCGAAAAAATATATTTGAAAATAATAGTATACCTAAATAATACACACCAATTTTTTAATTATATTCTCGAATAAATTTAATAGGTATTTATAAAATAATTTTTCTGCTCATATGGAAACAGTAAATAAACAAAAGTTATGAATAAATACATTATTGCAAAAATAATTTAGGTACAAAATTTGAAATATGTTTCTAATTTTTATAAAATTTTATGTAAGTAAATATTTGAGAACTTCGGAAAAGGTAATTTTTTGGACACTATTAATTGTTTGTTTAATAATTTAAGTAGGTACTGTATTTTTAATAATAATTATTTTAGTGATCTGAATAAACTAATATTATATATTTCTTTTGAATCTACTTACCATAATCTCGACAATAGGTAAAGCATTTTGTTTTAAATGGAGTGAAAAAGGTGACTTCTCAAAATCATAAGACTCCTCGGTAAAATGTAAGTGGCATACATTGGAATACACAAACATATCTTCTTTTTCCAAATTTAAAGATACTCTCCATGCCTCTCTTCTCTCAGTATCCTTTGGAACACTAAAAATAATACAATCTTAAAGTACCTATTATGTAAAATCGAATAAAACGTGCTAATGTCAACATTAAATACATATATTAATCCACATTATTGCAATAATAATTGTCTTTGCAAATTACATGAAAATGGAAAATACGGCTCTGTGGTCTCCTTAAACAATCGAATATGGCGTCCAAAATAAACATGTTTATTAAGTAACTTACCGAAATAAATGAACTGATGATTTATCCCTCACACAGTTTGCAGTTTTGTGGTAAACACAACTTTTTATAACGCACCTGGGCATTTTTCACGATATATAGTCACAAAAATAGTCACTGAATAAAACCTCACTTCCACAACGAACAGCGAAATACAATATAGAGATGCGATCGAACTGTCGAAGATAACGACCCACTGCCTGTGATTGGTGGGTGAAAGCAGTGGGGAAAATGGCAGCGTGCGCCATGAACAATGTTCTCTCTCCCTTTTTATTTATGCAATAGAATCTTCTAACATAACTAAATGCCTAGGTCATTAATCCTACAGAGACGTACTGGGTATGCATCATATCATAATACTTGAATAAGTACAATAATAAAAATCAAAATATTTTATATATTGTGATGTATGTTTTTGTACTATTTCGTTTGCTTTAAATTCTTTTTTATGTATTGCCTTATATTTTGTAAGCTTAGTGCTGCACATTATTATTAAACTGTTAAATGACGTTCACACATGTACATTGTATATCTAAGTGATAACTAATAATAAATAAGTAAATAAATAAATAAAATTAATGGAAATACATTTTATTAATACTGGTACACTTTATAAAAATATGTACAAAACTCACTTTCTTAAGCAGATTTATGAAGTAGCTTTGTTGTCGTTATTACAAACTGGGGCACTTCTATTAGAACTGTGTAGCATCAGATATGTTTCTACAGTTGTCTCAGTAAGCGATGTTCGCTGTGGTGAAAAAATATGTTTTATTTTGAAAAAGACCGTTCGACATCTACGGAAGTAATACAAGCATAAGTAAAACACTCTGTGAACTCGCTTAACGCAGCTGTAGATGCACCATCACAAATTTGTGTTAATTTGGTAAAATCAGGATCTTTCCGTAATACACTCTCGAATTTTTCAATAACGGGCTTATTTTTTGCGTCATTTATAGTCTGTAGCTGTGTATTTACGTCGTCCACTATTTGCAGCGATTCCACTAACGATAACGAAGTATTTTGCAATTTTTCTATTGCGTCGTGTAGTCCTCTATAATTGTTATGAATAGTTTTTAAATCTGTTTCAAGGGAAACAACTTGAAAGCTTGTCTGGCTTTCCTTAATAGCTGCAGCCTCGTTAGGGTTGACTGTAGTATCACAGCTTTTATTTGTTGAAAATATTCAGCATAATAAAAAGCTGCCTTCAACCACGTTCCCCAACGTGTAAGAATCGGCTCTGGTGGTTCCGGAATACTAGGACAGTGTGTGAAATGCTCGAAGCCGTTTAGGAGATTTGAGAAATATTTTTTTTGTATTTGCTATTAATGCATCTACCTCTGGAAAACATTTTCGAATCGTTTCTGCTACAAGATAGAACGCATGCACTTTACACGTAAAAACCTACAAGCGTCTCTTTGAAGAAAACGGCCCACCAAACGCATTGTTGCAGCACGCGTCGGTCACAAACATCAACACTTGACTTGTTGACAGTTCAAATTTTTCGAAAGTCTCCAACACCACCCGCGTAACTGTTTCGCCAGTACACGCAGTTAGTCTTTTGCTAGCTAGTAAAAGTGGAAATGTTGGTTTAACAGGGTCGAGTACACGTACTATAACATTTAAAATATAATTTTTTTTACAAGCTGTCGTCTCGTTAACACATAACCACAGCCGTGTATTTTTTAATGCACATTTAATCCTATTTACAATGTCTTCACGAACACTTGGCACATATCTACATAACGATGAACGACTTGGTAAATTCACCTGGGGATTGTATTTATTCCAGAACTCCCGAAATGCTGGTTTATCCAATATGCGCAGGGGAACATCACAGGCAATCAGCATTAACAGTAAATCAAACATAAACTGAGGTTCCAAAGAAGACACGCCATTTTTTTATTTTTATACCGGTTACTATTGACATGAATTTTGCAGCCGTATTTATTCCAGTACATTAAGTCTTGATCACAAACTTTACAAATTATTTTACATCCATCATAGAATAAATCCGGAAATTCACCGATAAATTTATTCACTTTATCAGCGTACGGTCGTTTTCTACTCTTTACGCTCAAACATTATTTATTATTTATTAGTACTCTATACATCGACCGACGGATAACAACTGAAGTGTGTCGTGTCATCGTCATCGTAAACAAGCGCGTGATGGCATTGATATTGCGCCCGACCCTGAATCTACCATCGCTTGGCCAGGCTTAAACATAACTCCGTTTTGCAACATTTTAATGACAAAGCATAGCTGGTGAGTGGTTTGAGCAACGCAACAGTTCTTTGCTCCAAAAAAGAGTAGATGTCGCAGCTCTGAAAGGAATTGATACCTACTCCACTAACTTGTGTGGAATTGATAATAGGGGGTCAGCCTTTCACCCTCCCGTAGAATTTATCAGTTTAATTGAAGAATAAGATGAAAAATAAGACAACTAATAAAATGGGCAAATAACTATAAAAGTGTAGTAATGTTTAGGCGGCAGAAATATTTGCCATTTTTCAGAGCCGGCAGTTCTGTAAAAAAATCCTATTACAGATAGGTATGTAAATAAACACACCACATAAAAATGTATGTGGTGTATTTATTCATATACCTGTAATGCATGCAACCAGTATAACCACTATTGGAATAGGAAACCAGCGTAGACGCTGCAGGAAACCGAGATGAACGTATATATTATTATAGGTACAATGGCTTTATTCCTCAGTAGGTAATATGACCGTGTACGGAACGGTGTTTGCCTTATGGTTCGTTAACATTCTTGCATAAAACGCTCTTACCAATATTACCAGTTGTTCTGATATTCCCAGTACAGTTACAAAAGAGGCATTTTTTTTATGATTTGTATGTTTAAAATAATTATATGCCAGTGGCGGCTGCTGAAATTTGGTTATGGCATATCTTAGTATTGGAGCATGAGACCCAAGCGATACTTTATGGCATAACTATCAAGATTAAATAGAGAGGTTTTGCAGATAAAAAATTGCGAATCAAATTTGCGAAAAAAGTTGAGGAAATTGTGTGCTTCCCCAGGTTTGCTTTTTAAGCAATTTCTAAAATATTTGCAAAATTTCAAAAATTACACCTTTTAAAAAGTCACAAAAATTTGAAATCTTTTCCACCTGATTCTGAAAAAAAAATGTTTTACAAATATTGTATGTACAAATTGTCTAAAAAATAACCTGGTGAGGACACATTTTTGGCAAATTTTTTTCGCAAATTTCAACAGGAAGACAGGCATCTGGGATACGAAACAATGTGTAAAATTCGTGAATATTATTTGCTCGATTTGTCAGTTACTGCATGCCTGCCCATACAGGCCTTGCCTTATATTTAGAATTTGCACCGTGAATCTCGGTAGATGTGGAATGTTCATTTTCCTTGTACAAACATATGTACACACCAAATCACTCAAATATGACATTTAACAGCACGAGTGCAAAACGTCTTTCCTTCTTCCCTTTCCCTAGCCGGCCCGGCCGGGGAGCTGCCCCCTGACCATGGCGTCAATCCTTTAATCATGGGTAGCCGCCGGAAAGGCGCGGGCCTCTCTCCCAATGTAGGGAACCAGAGCGGCCAGCTGGGAAAAGCTTCTGCTAGTCAAAGCACTCATCAGCCACGCTGCCTACACCTCCGTAGCATGGGGATACCAAGGAGACCTACTGAAGAGCCAAGCCGTGGAAAACGGGCCAAGAGTGGCGCACCTGGTCGTTGCGCTGACCTTCGGGCGGGACAACGTCCGACGGGATGGCGGAACGTACACCTTGCGGAGCCGGCCCGCGGGGCACCCCTGCCGCCGCCGGGGGCGGGCGGCCGGGAGCATTACTAACCTTTCCTTACAGGGCCACCCCAGCGCGCACCACCCCTCCCCCTGCGGGACCGGTAGTGCCGACCAGGCCGCCCCGGCTCAGGAGAAAGGCTAAAAGCACTAGGCCTTCACCTCCTGGTACACGTTCTCCTCACCTTGTCTTCCGTGACAATGTGTCAATTGACACTTGTGTACTGGCAGTCAATCCCAAGTCACAGAATTCCGCACAGTCCCTAACACCGAGACTACCCCCGGGAAGCGGGAAGAAGAGAGAAGACGGAGGCGGGCCCGCCGGGGCGCCGGCCCGGGAGGGCTAACGCCGTGGAGTGGGGAAGAGCTCCCGCCCCGGGCAGGTTACAGCGACTAGGGTAAAAAGGAAAGTCCTGCCTGCCCTAGCATCTGAGACTGTCATCAAGCCAAATGATATTGCCGAGTGCAAAACGAATATCAGTTGCTAATGCGATGGCTGACCTCAGCATGCTGAATAATACATCGTATCAAGCGGTATGTATTTCATTATTCATTTTATACTTTTGCCTTTATTTGTCTACATGTGTCCTTCTATCAATCATAAGGTAGTAATAACTTATCCAGTTTCCTTTCCCAGGTAATGTTATGGTCAAATTATTTAAAACATTTTTTCCCGAAAAGTGAATATTTTATAAAAAGAAAAATGAAAGAAATTGCGATGTCGGTTATACGATACATAACTTCTACAATGTAAAGTGAGTGGGAATATTAATATTGACAAATTTACCATTTATCTTACACTTAATCCAGATAAGTGTTCGAAAAATAGGAACGCTGAAGACCCCTATGCTGAGTCATACAAAAGGGAAACATCTAGAGGATCGATAAATAGTTTGTCATTCTGCAACTGTCACCCACAGCCTCCACAGTCAGTAGTGTCCGAATAAGAAACCGAAATGTTCTGTTCAAGGTGTGTTCAAGGTCAGGGGGTCAATGACATGTGCGGGAACAGGATGCTGTCTAGCCCATATCCGTTAATTGGTGACTCATATAAACATATGGTGGTATAAACAAATGTCATCACTCAGTGACATATGTATAGCAATCTCTTAGTTGGCACAGTATACACATTAGTCTAGTGGATTCCTTATAATAAAATGTTCCAATATAAGTCCTTTTCTTATTATAATAAAACAAGGAAGAGTATAATGTCTAGTTTGGTTTTTGTGAACATTTATTTAAGCTTGTCTATTTAAAGTCTTATAGGGCAACCTTAGTGATGGGTCACATATCATCGATACCCCTATAGCTACGCCTGTGCCAGTTGCTGAATAAATGTATTAATTAGATAAATAACTGCAATGGAATTTAAGCCTCAAAAATAAAACTGCAATGCGAATTTCTCATGTTATCATGTCACAGACTGTGATCATGTCTCTAATTAGGGATAAATACCATATGGCCATTTAAGCCGGCGCATATCTTTCTCAAGGATCGATGACACACATAACACCAGTATAATAAACCAGATAAATAAAATTTAATAATTGTTAAATTAATGTCTAGTTGTCTGTCTCTGGGAAAGAAGCAAACTTAGGATGTGCATTTTTTTAGTACATTGCATATCCATCATATCTTTATTAGGTGAATGAAAATATTAACCAAGAAGTATATACAGGGTGTTTTTATCATCGCGCCTAAATATACTTATTCTCTAATTGTTTTAATTTTTATACATATACATACATATTTTGACAAATTATTTTATTAATTTGTAAAGGTACATATGTACATATGTACTACTTGACAAACATATCGTGGCAGTAAGATGAAGATGCGCAAAGGGCGAAGTTGTTTAGAGTGAAGGACCGTCATTCACATAACGTTTGTATTAGTCTTTACAGTTTATTTCAAACTTATTTGCAACATAAAAAATGTCGGCTTCTTTGATTGCGTTACGTCCGCCAAAAAAGTCGACGATTTTTTGTGCAAATAAGTCTGAAATAAACTCTTGCAAAAACTTTCAGAAAATTGTTGTATTTTGTAGGTTAGTGTTTTATGAATTGTGGTGCAATAAATTTTGGTGCCTCGCGCATATCTGTGCCTTGTAATATTTGTCAAGTACTAATTCGGAGGCGGAAGACAAGTTTTCTTATGCTCCTTTCTTTGATATAATTTCATAGACTATTGCATTTTCACAATTTATGTTTAAAATTACATAAAAACACAAATTATTCATAGACATCATCGGTTTATACAGGGTGATTCACGAGGAAAGGTACATACTGTTATGGTAGTTAGAGTTCACTTGAGCGAACTAGAAATGGTCATTAAAAAATGTCTGAGACCTTTTTTTTATTGTGCTACAGGGTGATTTATTGGTTTTGCCCAACATTTATTAAGGTCGTATCTTTTAAACTACTTGCCAGAATTAACTCGTATTGTGGGTGTGTAGTATACTACCAATGGTCTATTTACGTGCTTAATCAAAGCTAGACAATTACAAGATGAGTAAATAATTTTAATTTAAAAAATTTACAACATAAAAAATAAACTAGCTACTACAACAAATGCACAAAGATAAAAGTACTTATAAATGATTGTCAAAATGAAATCGCCTGTCTCCATGCATTTTCTTTACCGTACCATTAAACTACCTATAACTAAAGGATTATTCCTAATTTCATTACAACAATTGTTTATTCTTTCTATCAACTGATCTCTTGTATTAATATTTTCACTATACACCATGGATTTTAGGTGTCTCCATAAAAAGTAATTTACCGGATTAAAATCCGGGGATCTAGCTGGCCATGGATATGAACTTCCTCGACCTATCCATCTGTTTTGATAGACATTGTCTAAGTGGTGTCTAACCACGGCAAAAAAATGAGGAGGTGCCCCGTCATGCTGAAAATGCATGCCTCTGAAAACTGCATCTGCTAATGGACCGGGCAAAATATTTTGTAGAACATGCAAATATACTTCTCCCGTTAAACATTCTTCAAAGTAATGTGGTCCTATTAATCGATTATTTACAATTCCACACCAGACATTTACAGAAAACATCGATATAGCTCTCTCAGAATCTTAAATGATATGATTTGTTTTCTAATTTCAATTATGTTTATAGCTATCAATTCATACCACAATACAGCGCCAAGTTTTGTATCGTGATACGGTTTATTCTTTGCTAAGGCGTTTTATATATGTCAATGTATATCAGGATACAACGCGACATTTTAACACTATGTGTTGTACAATGGTAGGGATTGGCTATACGCACCCCGGAAGGACTGGTGGTATGTACCATATGGCATGAGGAATCATGGTGTATCATGACCATCTACGAGCTGACCTTCAACATTTTCTTGAAAGAAATGAATAAAGCCGACCTACTAACGGCAGACAGTTGC
Source organism: Rhamnusium bicolor (assembly GCA_029963845.1). NCBI lineage: Eukaryota > Metazoa > Arthropoda > Insecta > Coleoptera > Cerambycidae > Rhamnusium > Rhamnusium bicolor. The sequence goes on from JANEYF010005871.1 coordinate 648,712, forward strand.
TGGTTTACAGACGGCTCCAAAACTCCCGTGGGAACAAGAGCTGGTGTACATAGCTACAGATCAAAACTGAGGATATCCTCAAGCTTAGGTACTAATGCAACTATATTTCAGGCCGAGGTTATGCCATTGAACTGTGTGCGAAGGCTGGAATATATGCATCCTACACGAAGATCAATGAAAAATTTCTTAGATAACCAAGCAGCTCTAAAAGCTCTTGGCTCCTACCGATGTAACTCCAAAACGGTATGGAACTATTAGAAGGCTCTATATCATTTGAGTAAAAACAACAAAGTGACTCTGGTCTGGATACCCCGCTATTTTGGTCTGGAAGATAACCAAATAGCCGACACCTTGGCAAGTGGAGCAGATTTACGAGTGATCGGACCAGAACTGATACTTGACATATCTTTAAGTACTGCCAAGATGACTGTCTTAACCTGGGCTGAAAGGAAAATTCTCCAATATTGGCAAGAGTTACCAGGATTAGGTCATTCGAAGGCGTTTATAAAATACCCTTTGAAATCAAGAGCTGAGAAACTTTCAGAGTTAAACCGGGTAAACGAAAACCCTAACAGGCCTATATACTGCCCGTTAAACTATCATCTGTATAAACGCTCTAGCGGAAAACGCCGAGTGCCGCCTACTCCTGGAGAATGATGAGAAGGCAATAGACCACATCCTAACATCTGTCCCGCTGTGGAGATGATCAGATTCTCAATATTTGGCAAGGGCAACTGCTGCCAGAGGATCTGGACACACCCTCACCCAATAAGGATATCAGTTTCATTAAGGCCCGGTATCTCCATCTTCTGGTAGAGTGGTTGTTAATTACCAAACAGATTTATATTTATTACTACGTCTCTACTTTTGCAAAAAATTGATCACAGCGAAGTATATTCTCATATGGGATAACTGTTCTGCAAAAATTGATAAATAGTAACTATTTTTTCCTAGTTTAACAATTTTATTCTACAATTTATCTGTCCGATAACTCAGGAGGTGGATATACCGGCCCGAAGAGACTGAAATTATTGGGTGAAATATAATTAACAATGAGTCACAATAGGCCTGCCGATGGCCACAGTGGAGGGCCCACAAGGACCCACTCACAAAAAACCTAACCTCCAAGCCTAACCTATATTTCGAGAATAGCTCAATATATTTAAAATCCGTACACACATTTGATTGAGTCCTTGTGAAGAGCTACCCTGCTGTGTGGGGTCGTGTAACTCCTTCAATTGCAAATGACTCAGCAATTTTTTTACGAGACTATATTCATTATAGTTAAATAACAATAATTCTTATCCCCTCCCATGCCTTATCTCATCTATTTTAAATTAACAGGATATAACTTCCGGTTCGTGTTTTACTAACAGAATCTAATCGGATAATTATACAAACAACTTCTAGTCAGATTACTATGCTCTTGCTCCCTTCGATTCTTTATCCTTTATTAGTGTTCTGAATATATTAGGTTTATTATAGTTCACCACAAATTCAGTCTGAATTTGCACAGTGAAAAATAAATCTAAAATAAAATAACAAAACGGTGTAACTTTATAAAAAGGCAATATTTTTTGATGGAATTAGAAATCTATCGAAATATTTTCCTCCTGATTCTGAAAAGAAATGTTTTGCAAATACTTTACAAAGTATTGTCTGAACATTATTAGTGGCATTCTCTAAATTTTTCTTTTTCTTTCTTGGGACTTACTACCACATGAATAATTCTTCGTTATCTAAAAAGTACGGTTAATTACCGAGTATGCTACGGTTAGGTGAGCATAAAAATATTAGAAAGGGTGAAATTGAAAAATCGAAAATTTGCGAACATGCTTGGAAAAATGGACATAGAATAAACTGGGAATCGGCAAACATTTTAACGAAACAAGCGGACTGCAAAAAAAGAAAAATTAAGGAATCGGCAATAATATTGTTGAATGAGGAAAAATATTTATCCCATCGTTCTGTAGATTTTGGTACAATCTGGTTACCGATGTTAAAAGAAGAATTGAACAAAATTAATATTGTATAATTTTTAAGTTGGAACAGTCCTATGTAAGCATCTATGGATATTACATAAACAAATAATATATCTGTCAAGTTTCACCCTTGACATATTCTACAAAAAGATAAATAACTTTGAAAAAGGAAAAAAATTCGTTTCCGAAACGTTAGGGAAATATATTATTTTTGTATGTCATATTAGTCGCTAAGAAACACTCTCTGACTGATATCTTTTGACATAAAGTCACAAGCGCAGAGGTTTATTTTTTCAGAACGTACAGGGTAACTAACTGTAAGTGTTTAAGGAATAACACAATGTTTTCAATAATGCTTTTTGATTCCAGCTAGATGGAGCACACCCTCGTTACCGCGTTACTGTTCGGGATTACTTAAACGACACTTTTTCTGGGCTCTGAATTGGGATACGAGGGCCAATTGATGGCTGAAACGGTCACCTGACCTCACGCCTTTAATTTTTATTTGTGGGGTTATCTTATGAGTAAGGTCTTCTTTAATACAGTAAAACATTGTCAGTTTTAACACCAATATTACACAAAACATTTACCATTATTTCCTCAACTGTTCGTGCAATGGTTTGCAACACCCGTTTACTACATATTAACAGTGGAGGTGTACTCTGAATACCACGTAAAATACGCATAATAACATTAATGATTTTATGTCCCTTAAAATTCATGACTTCGTCAACACAAATCCACACATACTGATTTTTTGCGTCCTCCGTGACATTGTCGCATAGTTGGTACTATTTATTTTTATCCTCGCACCGTCTACACTGCAACATTTGTAGGTAAATTAATAGTGAATTAATATGGTCTAGACAGACAAGTCGATGGGAAGCCGGTCCGAGACTCACGGAAATTACCCGATATTTAGTCATAACTCATAAACATATCAAAATAGAGCCATTTACAAAGAAAATGTTTACAACCATTTTGGCCAGGTCACCAATGCTCATATTTGTTGTTTTTACCAATCTATTATATAAGGTGTATCTTAATTAAAAACCGTCCTTCAACGGGGTTGATGGAACTAGAAAAAATTAGTACATATAATGTTGTATATAAACATTCATAAGAGAGTTGCAACCACTTAAAGGGGACAAATAAAACATAGTTATTTGCCAATAAATATAAAACATCTTAAATTGCAAAAATTTTATTTGGATCATTTATTAGTCCCATAACGTTGTATATTTTCAAATTTGTATCTTAATATCATGATTTGTTGGGGTAGTTATTATATTCTTATCCTGTATTATAATATTAAAATACAAGTAACTCCAAAACGATGGCTCCTATAGAAATTTAGTGCGAGTACCTTATTTATGCAGTTTTTAACATGGCGCTTTTTTAAATGTCAAAAAAAATAAACCAAAAAAATTATGGGGGAATATCACCCTCACCCCCGTAACTGTCCCATCAAATCAAGATTATTAGATAAAAATTTGACGAAATATGTAAACCTATGAGAGTAATAAATTAATCAAATTTAATTTGTGTCATTTAAGTCGTTTCGAATTTATTGACAAATAGCTATGGTCTACGTACCCCTTTAAGGGGTTAGAGCTCCTATATGCACTGATTTAAGACAAACATTTATATACAAAACTCAATTTTTGTACGAACGAGAATAAAACAGTATTTTACTCCCTCAAAACGGGAAGTTAAACGAGCGTTTATTCCCTGAAGGATTTAAAGTCGCCATGGAAATCAATGAACAATACAAACATAACGTAACATCAGCATTTTTATTATGTCAAACTTTAAATGGTCTAGTAATATTTAGTAATTAAACGTCAAACAGAAATAAATACAACATAATGTCAAACAGACAAATACCTAGATAAATTCTGAATAAAATACAAAAGCTTTGTGGCCAATTATTGTTCGTTAGTTTTTACATTTAATTTTTTTTAACAAAAATTGTGCCCGTTCGTACAAAAAATATTGTATGCACCTCGGGATTAAAGTGTGTTTTAGTCCCTTACTATTCATGTCGGGACTAAAACACTAATTTTACTTCCATGATGCATAAATATTATTATTCTAGTTTTATCACCCCATTTGAAGGAAGGTACTTATGTAATTATGGGACACCCTATGTAAGAAAGTATTCATACAGGCCCGTATAAAAGTATCGCTCGGACATGGAATGAGACTGTAGTAGTGTCCGAATAAGAAACCGAAATGTTCTGTTCAAGGTGTGTTCAAGGTCAGGGGGCAATGACATGTGTGGGAACAGGATGCTGTCTGGCCCATATCCGTTAATTGGTGACTCATATAAACATATGGTGGTATAAACAAATACTTTTGCCATGACATTTTACAAAAATTAATATGATTAGAAAAATAAACTATATTTGCTTCAATAAAAATACTCTGTATATCATTCTATCAAGTAATTGTTAAGTTTCTTAGTATATGTACATAAAGCTAAACTAATTAGTTGATAAAACTTTAGTTCTTACACTTATGAGGTTTCAAATGTATTAGCAAATAACGTCAAATCCCTTAAATGTTTATAAATAACCAACTTATTTTTTTTAATCATGATCATCTTCTGAACATAAGACGTAAACTTTAATAATATTAATTAAAAAATAATTATTGCAAACAACAAAATTTTTTTGGTCTTTAAACTACATGCTTCATTAAAGCGATATTTTTAAATTGCTCTATAAGACAATAGTTGAAAATATTGAGAAATTATTTGTAGAAATATGTAGTTATTAGTTATAGGAGAGAAGGATGATGTGGACACTGGGACCTTCGTCAAAAGGAGGACAGACTGGGAATTGTTCCGTGCAGCACTGCAAAGGAACATTGCACATATTCCCAGGATTGAATCCGAGGAAGATGTGGAGAGGGCCATCACCTCCCTGGAAAACCAGATCCAGGAAGCGATGGAGGAAAGCACTACAGAGACAGAGACCAGAAGGGCACCAACGCCGATGGCAAACCTCACGGAGGACCTCAGGCAGCTGATTCGGGACAGACGAAGGACGAAGAAAAGGGCCCAAAGGACTAGACTCCCTGAGGACAGGCACGCGTATAACACGCTGAACAGGAGAGTCAAAGCTGCCCTCCAGGAACACCGTCAAGAAGGATGGCAGCGTCACCTGGAATCACTGGACCCACAGGACAGGAGCATCTGGAACACCCAGCGTGCTCTGCGGAACAGGCCGAAACCAATGTCCCCAATCCACGGAGAGAATGGGATTGTCTACACTTGCCAGGGAAAAAGCCGAAGCATTCGCGGACAGCTTGGAACTGCAGTGTAGGGAAAACCAACTCGATGATGAGGACGAGGACTGGGTTGATGACGTGGAACGCAGAGTGCGTCGGATGCTCCGCCTGCCAGACGATGATCACATCCGTCCGACCACTCCAGAGGAGGTCAAGGAGATTCTAAGGAGCTTAAAGCCGAGGAAAGCTCCTGGATGTGACAAGATCGGAAACATCGCCCTCAAGAAGCTACCCAGCAAAGGGGTGGCAGCCCTGGTGAATATCATCAACGGGATCTTGAGGCTCAGATACTTTCCGGACAGGTGGAAGAAGGCCGACGTCATAGTCATCCCGAAGCCAGGTAAGGAACTACTCTTTCCCTCCTCTTACAGGCCCATCAGCCTACTCTCAGCTGCGAGCAAGGTAGCCGAGCGCGTCATCTTGAGAAGAATAGAAGAGGAAACCGAAGAGCTCCAAATCATCCCGGATGAACAGTTCGCGTACAGGACAGGACATAGTACGGAACTCCAAGCGCTCAGGATCACCGAAGAAGTCACCAAAGGTTTCAACCAAAGACAGGTCACGGCGGCACAACTCCTGGACGTTGCGAAGGCTTTCGACAGGGTCTGGCACGATGGTCTACTAGCTAAAATGATGAGTATGGGTTATCCCATTGCACTCGTCAAACTAGTTAGATCATACCTGCACGGGAGACAGATGCGAGTGAAGATCAGGGACTGTGTGTCCATGTATCGACCGATGGAAGCCGGAGTCCCCCAAGGCTCTGTGCTGTCACCTCATCTGTTCGCTGTCTTCACCTCTGATCTCCCAAGGGCCGAAGGCACCGCAATGGCACTCTACGCGGACGACACGACCGTCACGGCCAGATCCTGGAGAGCGGGAACAGCCACCAGAAGACTCCAAGAGGCAGCCTCTCTTCTGGAAGAATGGTGTATCAAGTGGAAAGTCGCAGTCAACGCGGAGAAAAGCCAGACGATTCTCTTCAGGAAAGGACGCAAGGAAACCCCCCACAGGACACGTCTCCATGTTCGGCGAGGACATCCAATGGCACGATTCCGTCAAGTACCTTGGCGTAATCATGGATAAAGGCCTGACATGGAGACAGAACACCGAAGCCATCGTGGTAAAGGCCAAGCGGACGAGAGCTCTCATCTACCCGATGGTAGGGAACCAGAGCAGGCTCAGTCTGAGAAATAAGCTTCTGCTAGTCAAAGCACTCATCAGACCACAGCTGACCTACGCCTCCGTAGCATGGGGATACCAAGCGAAGACCTATCTGAAGAAGATCCAAGCCGTGGAAAACGTGGCCATCAGAACAGCGGTGGGCGCACCATGGTACGTTAGAATCGCTGACATCTTCAGGGACCTGGAGTACACACCAGTCACCGAAATCATCCGGGATAGAGCGAAGAAACTGTACACCTTAGCTGAGGAGCACAGGAACCCGCTGATCAGGGAGGCCACCTCCTATGATCCGGCCGACGCACCGAGGCACAAGAGGCCGAAGGTACAGTTACTGGATAACGGGTAAGTATAACTAATCCTTTCCTTACAGATGGACCAAACCCACTGAAAAGACATGACACGACCAACCACCCTCCCACAAACCTTGCGGGCGCCGGTCAGTAAACTGACCAGTGCCCGTTGTCCCCCTGGCTCCGTGAAGGACGAAAGTGCTAAGAAAGCACTTAGGCCTTCACCTCCTAGAGCTACACAGTTCATCCTCACCTTGTCCGATGATCCAGATGACAATGTGTCAATTGACACTTTGTGTACTGGCAGTCAATCCCAAGTCACAGAATATCCACACAGTCCCTGACAGACAGATGACTACCCCCGGGGGTGACAAGCTGGCGAAGAAAGAAGACGAAGACAGAAGAGCGCCAGAAGAGGCCCTAGCCAGCAGGGTTCATCAGCCAGGACCCAGGGAGGTTGACCGAAATCTTCGGCACCGCTCACATTTGTGAGTGGGGCCGTTCGTAAAGTAAGTTAACCCGCCCTGCACGAGGCCGGTCCAGGTCTACAGCGATGACTAGGGTAAAAAGGCAATAGTCCTGCCTGGCCCTAGCATCCGAGACCGTCATCATGTCAAATGGATATTGGCGCGCGTTATTAGTTATCTATCCATCAGAAAAGTATGAGCATCTTTTTGCTGTTTTATACCTAATATAAGGAAGTATAGTAATCGTGATTTTTTTCGACCTCGAGATTTTGATTGATATATACGTTTTGAACCATCCTGAACCTATTTTCCGAATGATGTCTGTCGGTGCGTGTGTGTGGATGTGTGTGTATGTGTGTATTGGCGATAACTCAAAAAATACTAATGGGAGACTTTCCAAATTTGGCAGTTAAGATTGTCAACAACATTTTAAGTGACACATTAAATTTGGTGAATGTGCTACCACCAGAAGAGGCATAATGAATGAAAGAAGGAAAAAGGTACAATTTCGGGAAAAAAATTTAAAAAATTTTTATTGCATTTCTGGACGAATCTCGACGAATTATAATGAAAAAACAATTTTATGAAAAAGAAATCTGTCCGCATGTTTGTAGTATCGCGATAGCAGCCACAGTTTTTGAGATAAAGCTTTCAAATTTGGTACACTTGTTCTAAAGGCAAAAGATAATGAAAAATTCAGTGATCAGCAAAATTGGCCAGCTGAAAGGGGGTCCACGGGACCCAAACTATTTTGTATTGAACTTTACAAAAAATATATTCTTGATGAAAGATTAATCATGTCTACAATATCAAGCCAATAAAATATATTTTCCAAGTACTTAAATAAAGCTGTTGTAAACTGAAATATTTTACACATTTGGCCTCATAAAATGAGGTTAGGATAAATTTAACAGTTTGACATTTGTAAGGTCTAATTTAATTACAAAAATGTCAATGTCAATAACAAAAAATTATTAAAATATGTGACATGAATTATTATTTACAGTATCGAATGACGCTGATAATTAATTATTTAAAAATTTTAATGAAACATTTCAAGGTACGCTATTAAAATTTAATTGAGGTAAGTGAAGGATTAAATAGAATAATATTTTTTAGATCAGGAAGATATATACTGGTATAAGAAAGTTATGTGCTGGCCACTACAGATTTATGTAGTTTTTAACACTGACCATTTTAAATGTCTAGAAATAATAAGACAATTCACTCTCACTGCCCCCTGTAACTACCACAACAAATCATGATATTTGACAAAATATGTAACGTTATAAAATTAATAAATGATCCAAATTTCATTTTTGCAACTTAAGACGTTTTTATTGGCAAATATCTGTATTGGACTGACCCCCTAAAGGGTTGTAGCTCCCTTATGAACTGATTTAAGTCAACTGTTTATATGTAAAACTCAACCTATTTTTTCTAATTCTATCACTACCTTGAAGGTACTTAATTATGGGACACTCTATATACCTATACTCCCATCGGTTCCCTCTCAACAACGACAAACGTGATCCAGGCCTTACTGCACATGATCCGACACAGTAAAATATCCGTGACTGGCATGTTAATTGTCAGTGAAAATTCAGATAGATGTCTTTCGCATGTATGTTTACATACATAAATAAAATTTCACGTAAATCATTTTTAAAATTCTGTACTCAGTCTACAAGTCTTTTCTGAAAAATAGATAAAAAAATTGCAATTTGTCTCTGCCACTAACTGCTTAGCTCGTTTTTAACCTTAGTGCCCTTTTGCACAAGACGATTTTTGACGGCCTCGGAATTTTAAAACATCAGTAAATAAGCATTAATTTTATTGTATAAAATTCAGCTTATGCAACGAAACCCCCAAAGAACTTAACTTTAAGAGCATTCTACTTCTACTATTTTTTTATCAGTCAGCAATTATATCAAATTACAACGATAATAAACTTCCTGGAAACTGTTAACTTCAGCTAAAATTACATTTTATTGATTGTTTTAGGCACGTACAGCACGTCAGCGTATTTTATTCTTTTCAATTGCAAATTTATTGTTAACTTTTTTCCCGGGGGGTTTTTCGGGGGGAAATTTTTTTTTTTGATCATTACTCATTTTACAATAGGGATGGATGCCCACTACTCCCACTAGATTAAACGTTGTGTTTTTTAAAGTATGTGATTCTGCATTATGTAATCGATTGATATGCAGGACCGATCCTAACAGGTGGCAAGATAATGCACGGCAGGTGGGCGACTGTTTATGGGGGCGGCCAAATAGATCAAAGGTTAAAAAAAATCCCAGTAACTAAAATTACAGTTTATAAAAAAATTACGAGAGAAGTTAATGCAGTCAAAAATCGGTAGATTTACTAAATTTCCGTGGCAACTTTGTAGCTTTCGATTTGTCTATAAGCAAATATTATATTATGAGTATGACAATATAGAATATTGTGACTTGTCATTTCTCTGTTTTCACTTGTAAAATTGTGCGACAAATTTTTAAATGTCATCTCTCGGTCCGAGGTGATACTAATCTGAATATTATTACCTCGATCGGATAGATGACGTAAAGCCTTTAAAGGCTAAAATTGTTTTATAGAGGCTCAGGGGCTCGAACCTCCCAAGTTACTATTTGGAAAATGTAACAGTAATTAAATGCATGATATTTTTTTTATATTTAATATCTTTATTAACATAGCTATTACCCGTTTGCGACGGCTATGTGTACAATAAAGTCGCATAATGTACTGACCGTCAACTTATAACTTTAACTAGAGAGTATGCGGGGCTCAGCTCCTATGAGCCATTCCTTGCATAAGGAAATATTTTAAATTGCCGATCGCGGAGAACGGTTTTTACAACGCAACAGAAGGCTCAAGTTATCAGAGCCGCAATGCGCTTTTAATGTTTGTGTAGTGTAGTAGTGCCTATATTGTTTCGCTCTTGATATTTATTTGTGGTTTCACTGTTTTAAGTGTTTTTGTGGTATTTTAAGTTGGTTGATGCTAAAATAACTGAGAATAGTATAAATAATATTCTGAAAGTGAATTTTAAAACTCTGCGGTTAGTAGAAAAGTAAAAATCAAGAAACTCGGACGACCAACACCATTGACTTTTACCAACAGCAAGTAGGATCGTACTCTCACAAGCATTTTCTAAGGAAATTTACAAAAAATGTCAGTGAATTTGCGGATGTGATAAGGTAAATGTTCTGTTTTGTTTTCCATGTGTTCTATTTTATTCCGATTCTGTCGGAATCGACTATGGTCGGTATGGTCGGTAACAGGATTTAAAGATCTAGAACATTTAAATCAGAAAATAAAAAAGTACTAAATTTCTGCATATCTTATAAAGTGCAGTACGGATTTGGCTTTGTTAGGCTCGGTTTATAGTTAGATTCAGTTTATAGACAAAATATTATAAAACACAACGAGCAGGTGACTAAAAATAGGTATATTTTAAAGAAAATTATCAATTGTATCAAGTTTTGTGGAAACTTGGAACTAGCACGATGAAAAAGACGGTTCTTAAAACCGTGGGATTTTGCTAGTATTAATCGATTTTTCATCAGAATTGGCTGTAATTTTGAAAGAATATTTAAACAAGGAGACGGTTTTCAAAGGTACTGTGCAAAATGAAATATTGGAAAGTATGCTTGCAGTATGTCTTCAAGAAACTAGAGAGTAAATTAATGAAAGTGAATTTTACCAATTCAGAGTGATGAGACAACTGATATTTCAATCAAAATTAGTATAAACATGCTCATTTTGTGCATTGTTATGCACATCAATTAAATTTAATTATGCAGAAAGCAAACATTCAGAATGCCAAAACGAAAATTTTTTCTCAAATTTATCAGCAAATCCTAGTTTTTTTTTAAGATCTACTGACAGATATAATGTATTAGAAGAAACTGTAAATCGAAAATTGCCAAGAGTTGCCGCTGGCACGTTGGAATTATAACATCCGTATAGTAAACGTCATTTTTCAGAACAGAGAAAAGTTAATCGAATATTTCGAGGAATTGGAGGAAAAATGTAATAAATCTGTTACTTGCAAAGAGGCCTATGGTTTACGAAGAACTCTAGAAGATCCCAATTTTGTATTTTTTCTTAATTTATTTCACAAAATCTTTCCACATGTAGACATATTATTTAATAAATTTCAAGCAAGAAATACAGACAGTATTGAACTTAAAAAAAAAGTTGAAGAGTTTGAAGAAATTATATCATCTATTAAGGTACGATTCCGATGGTGACCGCAGTAACTGGCTGCAACTTCAGGCTGCAGCCGCAGACGGCAGTGTGCTGCATCCACTTAGGAAACGAAATGACTGAACCTGCATTCGACTCCTATATGATTAACGCACTATGTAGCGCTAGCACAATAGGGAACGGAAAAATGCTTCCCGTAAAAGTCCTTCATTCCAGCACAGTAGGGTAACTCTCTGTCTGTATTCTGGTTACACTAGTTACATATGTTACAGGTATATAAATAAATACACCAGATGAATTTCTATGTGGCGTTTTTATCAATATCTATATTTGTTTTATAAGTGCCGACCCTGAAAAATGGAATACAAATCCTGACCCTAGTGATCACTAACGGGTACGGTTTCAGAGCAATTTATGTTAGTCCCATGATGAAAACACCTCGAATTATAATAAAACTTATTATTAATGTTTACATAAAATACAATAAACGGCAATTTATAATACAAACAAACTACAAAAATTCTTGTTACTCAATCCTTTGTTTAAAATAAACTCATTGATCGTGATCGTAACGGAGCAAATATGTTTACTATGTACTAAATTTTGAAATCAGTGTAATTTAATGCCTGAATATATGAAATAAATTATTTTCTAGATGAAAGAAATCAAATACATAATGACAACGATGACAGAAAATTCCCTGATAATAATAGATGAACTATGCCGATCTACATCTTTAGAAGAAGGAACAGCCCTTGCAATCGCCACTGTCGAGAAAATGGCACAATCTTCAGCTTTCATATATATCACTACACATTTCACCATGTTGACTAAGCTTTACGACATGTACTTAAACGTTAAATTGTAAGTAGGATACGAAATACTAGGCACCTTTTATGCATGCGATTTCCGACAAATTGTTGCTGCATTAAGGATACCCAAACCAATGCCAAACATTCGCAGCGGCAGTGAATACTTCGCGATGAAATGTTCGCACTGGTACTGTATACGTGGCGGTGTGTGCGCGGCCACTTACCGTCACGTGTACAGTACCGGTGCGTATGTCGCCGCGAAGTATTCGCTGCCGCTGCGAAGGTTTCGCGTTGGTTTGGAGAATCCTTTATTGAGCATTATTTTATGTGCGGGTTTTCTACCGCATGTCGTCGAGTTAACTGCTTGTGCGATCAGTACGTTGCTGGTATTTTTTAGTTTGAAAAATGGATCCGTGCATCATGTATCTATGTTATAAGGAAATATACAGCAAGAACTGATTCAACTCGAGTTTTTTCGATGTTTGTATAGGGTAACTCGGTAACTGTAAGAGATACAAAAAAATGGAAGACACATTCTCGATCTCTTTTTTTGAGACAAATTCACTGACGAAAACAAAAATTTGTTATTGTCTTTTGTTTTCGAGTTATAAACAAAAGTTCGATTTTTCGACATTTAGACACACGTTAATATCTTGGTTGTTTGTAAAGTTATGAAAAAACAACTTTTACATTTTTCAGGCGCTTTTTTATGTATAATACAGTGGCGTTGAGAAAATTTAAAAAAAAGGGGGCAATTTCGAGTTATAGCATAAAGTTCTATTTTTTTTTAATGGGAATCACAGTTGGCTATGCTTTAGTTAAAAATGAATTTTTTTCTCTTTCAAACTATATATCATATGTGGGGTCGCTTTTGATGTGTAAGTATTTAATAGCGAAAATAATCTTATAGTAGATTACTTTTTGCGGTTTTTTTTATATTTATTCCAAGTAGACGTGTGTCATCTATGACAGTGTTTTTCCATTTGTAAGTAAATTGCATATTAACACTTTTGTTTCCGTCATAATTACACCCCATTTAATCGTAAGAATGAATATATCTTACGAAAATTACGAGAAATATGATATGCTAGAATGCTTTATTCAAAGTAATAACAATTCTGATATTGCATCCGAAAGATATTTCAATCGCTATCCAGAAAGAAAATCTCATTTATTGTGGGTCCTTTAACAAGCCAAAACCAAAAAATCAGATATTTATATCTAATTTTATAATACATTACAATTACAAAATAAAAATCCAAATTAAAGTAAATGTTCAAACTGATGTCCGTTATGTTTGATAAATAAATTACACCTCTTCATAACACTCTGAACTGCATTATAAATATAATGATTTGAAATGGAATTCATACAGTCCATAAAATTTTGTCTCATTGTCAGTTCATTTATGTCGGCACTGGTTTTTTGTATAATTTGTCTTTAATATGGCCTCAAAAGAAAAATTCAGTGGCGTTAAGTCAGCTGATCGTGGTGGCCACCTCACTGGTCCGTTACTTCCCATCCAGTTATTTCCAAAATTGGTGTTTAATAACTCTGAAATGGTCCTGATATTATGAGGTGGTGCACCATCTTGCCTCAATTAAGGGTAGATTGTCCATGAATTCCTCAATAATTTTCTGGTTTAAGATTTCGTAGCACCGTTGGCCTTTAAGATTTTTTTGATTAATGTGATAATGTTAAAACACGATTGCCATATAGAGCACACCAAACACTAAAACCAAAGTGTCCCTCAGATCGCACGTCAGCGGTACAGTGAGGGTTCATATCAGACCAATAGTGCTCGTTATGCTTGTTGAAAATTCCTGCACTACTAATGTAGGCTTCATCTGTCCAAACTACATTTCTAGAGAATAATGGATCTTGTTGACTTTTTGACGATACCATATGCAAAAGTCCAATCGTCGCTGAAGATCAGTTGGTTGCGGGTGATGTTGTTTCCTTATTGTATAAAGCCTGAATTTGTGTGTTTTCAAAATACCCAAAGCTCGACGTCTTGAAATCCCAGAATCAGCTTCAATTTGACGACTTGAAATAGAAGGATTTGCAATCGCAATTCCAATTACAGTTAAAGAAGTTTCTTCAGCATCTTCAATGTGTAATTTTTTGGTCTTGGCTTGTTGAAGGACCCACTGTTAATGAGATTTTCATTTAACCTCTAAAAAATAGCTTTATTAGGTTGTCTTCTTTCTGGATAGCGATTGAAATATATTTCGGATGCAATATCACAATTGTTATTACTTTGAATAAAGTATTCTAGCATATCATATTTCTTGTAATTATCGGAAAACATCTTCACTTTTACGATTAAATGGGGTGTAATTATGACATACAAAATCATTGATATGCAATTTACTGACAAACGGCTAAACACTGTCATAGATGACACACGCCTACTTGAAATTAGTGTTGTGAGGGCCGAATATTTCCGAGCGAATATTCCCGAATATTGAGTAAGTTACGGTAATATTCGCACCCCCGAGAAGGAACAAAGAAATATTTCAGAAACTTTCAAAGCATTTTTTCGGGAATGTTCTCGGGAATATTCTAAGGAACGTTCTCGAGAATGTTTCTCAAAGTTTTGTTCAACGATTATTGTATAATTACATAAAGATTCTAAAGGAATATTTTCTGTGGAATTCACAAAATATTTAGCTAAAAGTCATTTCATTTCTTTTGCACAACTTCTTACGTCCATGTGTATATATGTAATATACGTATGTATGTATATATGTGTGTATATATACATTATCTAGCTTAACTTAAAATATCTTTTTTTTCTTACGGTTGTAAATTTTTTTTTTCTGGTTGAGTGAAAGAGCGGGCGAGACCCGAACTCCACCATATTGTATGGATAATTAATTATTTAAGTTATATTTTGTTATTCGTAAATCATGTGGTACCATACAAATAAAGGCATTATTATTATTATTATTATTATTATTATTATTTGTGGAGCACGAATTACATTTGGCAACTGCTACGAGGTCAGATAATATGAATTGGTGGAAAGGTATGCGTATTAAGAAAAAATTAAAAGATTTAGCAGTAGCTATTCTAGGTTTACCTGCTTCAATAGCAGCTACTGAGAGATCATTTAGTCCTTACTCCTTCGTGTACTGTAAGAAAAAATCGATTGTCTACGGAGAGAGGAGGTAAACTATTATACATTGTACACGATACAAAATTGCTCAAAGAGCTAAGAATTTCCATTAATCTTTTTCCTGAGACTAAAATGTTTCCCGCGTTTCAAACGCAAAGAACTTGCTCTTATAAGGTAGTCATCGAGCAACCAAAAGAAGGAGCACTACGTAGGTCTATTCTCTGATAAATATTCATCGCTTAAAATTTTAAATTTTTATATCGACACGAACAACGCATATTTACGATATTGTCAATTCTGACATAGCAAATGCGTACAAATGGTATATCAACATATTACTTAACAGTTTTTAAACTAATACAATTCTAAGAAGGCACTTTTCATAACGATATAATAATTTTGGAGTCCAGATTTTAACATGGGATGGAACTTTCTATGTGTTTAAATTTCTTTAAACAACTTGAATGCATTTTACCTTTTATTTAACAACATGTTCCAAGACGCCCAGCAGGGTGACAAATGAAGAAAAAGGGCAAAGTGGTCGTAGATATGTCATTTGTCTAATAAAGGCAAAGCATTTAGTATTATATACATAACTGCATGAATGCTTCTTAGATCACATAAATGTCTTGTTACATTTTTGTTAACTTTAGAAAACAAAACACATAAATTTTAGTTCCATGAACAATTTTAAGACACTTGAGTGTATAGATGTGAGGGGTTAGGTAGAAAGAATAAAACTTAAAACTGTAAAAGGGACACTAGACGATTAGTACCTCTGCGACCCTTGAAACTTAAAGTATTTTTTGTAAATTTAATCTAGTTCTAATAATCGATTGAGGATGAAGTTACTTTGTGAAAATCCATTTTGATTTAAAAAATTATAAACACTTTTTATTACTTGATTAATTTTCACTTTATTTGTTAATTTAGAACTAGTTTCATCCTATTAGGACATTTTCAAGTAAACTAAAATATACACAGATTTTACTTTCATTTAAATATAAACTGAAGTGAATAGAAGGATGGGTCACTTTATGGTTGATCATATAATTCAGATTTGTACAGATGTTATGTCTTTAAATGTAGGGGTTTTTCAAGAGAGTAAATTATATTATGGTGTGATTTTTATTATCAGCATTAGGTCATCTGAACAAGTTTAATAACGGAGAATTAATTAAATCTATTTGGTCGTTTAATATGTTGTAATTTTTATTCCTATTTAATTTATTAAATTCTAGCACTTCTAATAAATTAAGTTTTTTACTTTTCCCACGAATATGTAATATTTTAAGTTGATGGTCATCAGTTATTGTATGACCAGAATCTGCTAGGTGTTTATAAAAGTTTGAATGTTGTTTTTATGTGTGAATATGTTCTCTATATCTTACCCTGAACGATCTATCTGTTTGACCTACATATGAGGCGTTACATTCTGGGCAATCTAACCGATATACACCACATTTTTTAGAGATATCAGTTTTTTGTTTTGCATTGAAAATATATCCGCCTATATTTTTGTTAGAACTAAATGATATTTTAATATTAAATTTGGAAAAAGTACTGCTAACTGAATAAGAGTGTTGACCTAAATATGGTCTCCCTGCCTAACTTTTCGAAATACACGTACATTACATACCTACCCAATAAAAAATGATGAAAAACAAAATAAAACCAGCCCATATGATGAAATTAAAATAGAAAATTTATATTAGCTTTTAATCCTGAAAAAAGTCCGAAAACTCGGACGAAACGTAGGACCTGGTTGAAAGTCCTCTAAAAATAAAAATAGGAGAGAAAGTTTTTTCTGTTTTT
Organism: Rhamnusium bicolor; assembly: GCA_029963845.1. Lineage (NCBI taxonomy): Eukaryota > Metazoa > Arthropoda > Insecta > Coleoptera > Cerambycidae > Rhamnusium > Rhamnusium bicolor. The sequence continues at coordinate 665,893 of JANEYF010005871.1, forward strand.
TATTGAAGAAATAATTTCTACTTTAACAGCCAACAACTTGTAAAATATCATTCCAACTTTTATAAACTTTTATTTAATCTATGAGCAGTATCTAGGAACATATCTGATGGTTAAGATGATTCAACTTCATCAGAAGATGAAAATATATCACTCCACGATATTAATGCAAGTGTGAGCATAGAAACCTTTTCAGATATTGAGGAGGATGAATATGACAATTGTTTTATTTTGTTTTATTTTTTAATGTAAAAATGTATTTACTTATTGTTAACTTAAAATATTTAACGTTTGTTATATTAAATAATATAAAAAGTTTTATTTTTTTATTAACAGAATTCTACTAAATTTTTTCTTTTTCTTTCTTGGGGTCTTACTACCACCTGGATAATTCTTTGTCATCTAAAAGTATGATATTGGAAAAATATCCAAGAATTATTTATGTGGTAGTAAGCCACAGGAATGAAAAAGAAAAATTTAAAGAATATCACAAATAACATTCAGACAATATTTAGTTTTCTAGTAATTCCGCTACATTAACTAAAACAAAACGTTATTATTTTGGCACCACTGTAGCGATAATTAAATTAATCGATGTACCTAATGTATTATATAATCCAGTTTATATATTCTCCATAAAATATCTATATTTTCCTAAAAAAATTAAATATTCTCAAAAATTCTCGAAAATTCCCAAATATTCGCGACAATCAATAAATTACCGAAATGTTACAACACTACTTGGAATAAATACAAAAAAACGTAAAAAGTAATCTACCAAAAGATTATTTTCATCAAAAAGCTACCCCACATATGATACATAGTTTGAAAGAGAAAAACATTTCCTTTTTTAATTAAAGCATAGCCAACTATGATTCCCATGTAAAAAATACAACTTTATGCCATAACTGGAAACTGCACCTTTTTTTTAAATTATCTCGACGCCACCGTATTATACAGAAAAAAAGTGCCTAAAGATTGTGAAAGTTGTTTTTTCATAACTTTACAAACAGATATTGACATGTGTCTAAAAGTCGAAAAATCGAACTTTTGTTTATAACTTGAAAACAAAAGACGATAGCAAATTTTTGTTTCTGCCTGTGAATTTGTCTCAAAAAAAGAGATTGAGAATGTGTCTTCCATTTTTTTTATCTCTTATAGTTACCGAGTTACCCTATACAAACATCGAAATTTACCCACCCTGTACAGGGTTAATTATTATAAATTACCCACCCCTTATCATCGTTATTATTGCCTATAGAAAAAAAGTTTTAAATAAAAGTTGTGTGGTTATGACTGAATTTTGTTAAAATGCTATCAAAAGTACAGTAGTGTGCAGATTTCAGGGGATACAAAAAAATAATATTTCTGTTTTAAATGAGATACCCTGTAATATAAATATACCATATGTTACTCCTACCGTATACCGTTTTTGAGTTATTAAACGTCGAATATCTTAGTTAAACTAGTTACTGTAAATATCGAAAAGTTAACATTATTAAAGTGAGCTATGAAAATGACAACTATTATGTTTGATAAGTGACATTTCTTTAATAAAATAATTAAAATGGTTTACAGTGAGGAAGAAAAAGCCCAAATATTTACTTATATACAAAATACCAAAAATAAACGTGCAGCAAAAAGAGCATATAGGGTATTGTATCCAAATCGTCCAACACCATCAGAAAATACGTTCAAAAATATTTACCGAAAGGTGAATAATACCTCCAGTTTTAGTAGAAAAAAGCGTGCAATCAAGCAAACCAGGAAGAACAGCTAGATATACTGCTTCATTTCGAAGGTAAGCCCATCCATATTTATTCGCGACTTTTTTGAAAAATACATTGTATTATTTCTTAGAAAATTTTGAATGTATTATAAATAATGCGGTCGATCAATTAGGTAAAAGTTATTCCAAAATCCAACGTACGTTAAAAAAATAACAGCTTCAGATCAAATAAAATTTTACCAGTACAAGTTTTAACAGAGGCTCATAAAAGGAAAAGACTGGACTTTTGCCGCCAGATGATTCAAAAGTTGGATGAAGATCCCGATTTTTTTACTAAAATATTATGGACTGATGAAGCATCCTTTTCTACGGAGAGTTTTTAATAAGAAAAAATCGAAGGTCGTGGGAAAACAAGCACAAAAGGAAAATATTGGTAAAATGAATAAAAAAATCAGGAAGAAAAACTGTGTAATTTTCAGAAACAAAATTGTTGGGCCTATATTTTATAATTATACTTTAACTGAAGTTACCTATCTGGAAAAATTATCCCAGAAGCAGAAAATATTCTTTTGCAGAATTTTCCAAAAGCCGAACTTGATATGATTTGATTGCAGGATAGGGCAACTGTGCATAGTGTCCTACCCGTTCGAGATCATTTGAACAATGTATTCCCAATATGGATAGGGAATAATGGACCTATTAAATGGCCACCTAACAGTCCGGAATTGACCCCTATGGATTAATTTTTTGGGAATTTCTAAAAGACATTGTCAGTAATAATAATAATAGTATTCAAGTCATTAAAGACAGGATTCGACTTGAAATAAACAATCTGAATGTAAATAATGAAGCCATTTCCGGTGCAATTATAAATATAAGAAGACATTTTCAATTATTCATTGACAATAATGGTGGGCACATCGAACATCTTCTATGAGTTACCATTTATTCACATTTAAATTTCCTAAATAAATCTTTGTTAAATACTGTATAAATATTTGGTTTTTTTCTTCCTCACTGTAAACCATTTTGATTATTTCATTAAAGAAATGTCACTTATCAAACATAATAGTTGTCATTTTCATAGCTCACTTTAATAATGTTAACTTTTCCTTATTTACAGTAACTAATTTAACTGAGATATTTGAAACGGATTCCACAAAGACCAACGTGTGTTTTGCCAAGCAAGTTAGCATCATCTGGAAAGGATCTTATTACTGTTTGTTGAAAAAATGATTGCCACCTGGCATACTGAGCCAACAAACCGAAATTAATTAGAATCACATGATGTATGTAACATATATTTATAGTAGAGTTAAAACAAATCTATCCTTTTTTGTTATAGATGATTCCTTTTTTATTTTTGTTATTAAATAAGATAAATTTAGGTTGTCTATATCTCAGCTTCTGCTCACAGTTAGGTTTTTTATTTTAATCATTTCATCCAAAAGTTTTTTGTCCAGAATATTAGTTTCTTTAACACTGAAGGAATGCAAAAATATTTTTGAGAGATGTGCTAAACTTGTAAGAATATTTATAGTTTTGTTTAGATTGTGAACATTTCCATAGTCACTAAAATGTTCCAAAATTCTATTTTTTTCATATCTACCTGTTTGGCATATATACAACCTTGTCACACTCATTGCAAGGTATCTTATAAACAACATTAACTAATTATTTTGGGGTTTCTGTTTTCACTTTACTAAAAAAGTATTGTTTCTTATAGTGTTTTCATTTTTTGAAGTCACATTGAACATCTAAAGTCTGGTATTCTTCTTTTCTTGACTACTATCCAACAATTTACAAAGCAAAATTTAATTGATACTTTGTCAAGACAGAGATAACTGTTTTGAACTACCTCGAAAAAAGTTGCGTTTATATTTTTTTGACTTCAGATTGTCTTTGACTTAATAATTTCAGAAGGCGTTCTGACAAAGTGCCTTGTTACGCTATTTTTCGTATAATCATTAAACTCGTAAGTTGTTGATACAAATTTGAATTCCTCTTTTGGCATATTATCTTCATTTGTGCCGAAATTGAATTTAACCATATTTTAATCCTTTACTTAATTCTCGATTGATATTGTTTTTGCAGCTGAAATTTGCATTGGGAAAATACTTCTTAATTTGTGGTTTTCCTGAAAAATTTTGCTAGTCTGACTTATACATCTTCATATTTGGATCAATTCCAAATGGGTGGTATTTTGAATCTAATTAGCTGAGGATCTTTTAATAAGTTGCTTCAAATATTTTGAAAATTTTTAAGAGTTAGAGCTGCTTTCCAAAATGTTCCTATCTTCCTCTAATTGCTTTTGCGGATACTTCCTTGGTGGTACGAATTTCTTTTAATAAGCATAATATTTTTTAATGTTGTAGAATCAAAATTCTACAAAAAATTGGACAAAATTGAAAAAAGTAACTTATCAAAAAAATCACCCAGATCAAATAAAAGGCCCTCAGCCATAAGAAACATTTAAAAAATGTCGGAGACAAAAACTACAAAGGCTCAAAGTACAAAATGTCACCACATTTTTTTTTCAGCAAATTAGATAAAGAAAAAAACCGTATTCAAAACTTCAAAATGCAATTTTTTATCTTAATTCTAAGATTTTTAAAAGCAAAAAAGAGTAAAATTAATTTTCATTAAAAAACCCCACCGCAGTATAAATCCAACGCCCGGCGTCGCCATGAATTCGAATAAATAAAAATGACCAGAACTCATACAGAAACTCATAAACAACAATTACAAAAAAGATCTGAATAATTTGATTGCACCCCGAGAGGCTCTATAAAATTTTAAAATAGTAAAAGCTAAATTTTAGTATTTTATCAAAGAAATTTTAAACGATGCTGGCCTCACGTACCTCGAAAAGGACAAATGAACAAAAGATGACATCATGTTAACATCGCAGTGGGTGAGACACCACCCTTATAAATACAAAATTTTCAAACAAGCTGTCCAAGCTGAGATGATTCTCCACCCAGCAGCAACGCGAGAACGTCGTAAAATTAAATTCATTTTAAAAAGTATAAATTTTTAATTTTTGCTTTAAAATAGATTTGCAGTCACTTCGGGAACGAAAACTAATTAATTTTTAATCGGTTGTGAACCCTATTAATTACCACCAACTGGTCTTAAGCCCTAAAAGCAGTCTCTCGTTGGCAGCTTCATAAGTAATAACTAACGCCCAGAAAGGTACTAAAAATTTCTCCACTACAGGCTTTATTTTTTGGTTTCAAACAAGACGGTCCACTATATATAAAATATTTCTACAACATTCACCAAAAAAAAAGATTTCGAATTTTATCATTCTGGATTTTGACTTAGGAGTTCCTATAGTTTCATTGTAAAACACTACATTGTTTTTTATTTATTAAAATTAAAAAAAATAGGCCCTGACGCTTCTATTAACAAAAAATTAAAAACCAAACGTTATTAAAAAAAGAACATATTCATCGGAGATCTTCGAGGACAGGTAAATAAGTGACTTGCATACTCCGGAACTTTTTTTAAAATTATTATTTGCGAGGCTAGGCTTTTGAGAAAAGTTCTCGAACCGCATTTTACATTAAAATTTTTTAATTTGTTTTAAAATAGAAGCTCAACTCGACTTGAAATTCATTGCTTTAACAAAATTTGGTTAGTTCTAAGTTTCCCGGGTGTTTACTAGGCTGCCATAAAGATGTCAAAATTTATTGAAATTTTTCGAGTTTTAAGAATCGAATGCCAAAATTTTTTACAAAAAAATTGATTTCCATGAAAACAGTTTGTTGTCCACCAAGACATAGAAAAAAATTCATTTTAAATTTTTTATAACTTTCGGTCGTTTGAAAATAATTTTTCAAATTTATTTTAATTTTAATAAAATCAAATTAATCATAAAAAGATACACTGCTCAAACACTTTTTTTTTTCGAATCAGATAAAAAATGTTTAATAAATTTTTTTTTTTTTTGGTTTTATAAATCAATCATTATTAAGAAAATTTGTGGTCTTGCGCGAACTTTTTGGCAGGCTAGTGGTATCCGAGTTGCGGGTTAACTTGCTGTCCGGCCTGGTGGATTTCAACAATTTTTTCAGAATTTTTAAGAAGCAGTGTGATTGTGAATTTTCCGTTTTTCTAAAGGACCCCCTGTCCAATTTTATTTTTGGTCTTAACGACTTGGTCAAAAAATTTTACACGTTCACAAATCGCCTGATCTCATCAGTAAAATTTAATTTTATAAGGAACCCTCTGTTCAATTTTTTTTGTCCTTCAGCGACTGAAAAAATAAATTTCATATTTCAAAAAGCACTTACAGGGAAGCTAAAAGCCATTTTTGCATTAAAACTGACTGAAAAAAATATGTTCAGTATTTCCTAAAGTCATTTTCAGGCTAGAAAAAATCCAAATGTCGGGGACTCCCTGTGCAAATTTTTTCTTGCCCTAATTAAATAGAAAAAAAGCATACGCCGCTTGATTAAATTCTTCAGCTACAATATCTAAGGTAGAAACAGGTCTCTCAAGGCAGGACCGCCGAAGAGAAGTTGCTGAAGTCTTGCTCAGCTCTGCTAGAGTAGCCAAAGGCACACAGAAATATTCAACGAGGATAAAAACAAGCTAACTTACTCTCCGTATCATAAAAATCGACCTTGAGAAAATTCAATTCCACGATCAAATACCAAGGCAATAAAATCAAGATTAACTTTCGTGGCAATAAGTCACGTGGCGCCCAACTTAATATAATAACCCAGCTAGGGAGAAATAAAAACCAGAGGCACTCAAAAGCACAAATTTAAAACCCATTGTATTTGTGCCATTAATTATTTTGGATGTTTCCAAGTTAGTGGCACTGCTTTGTGACATATCCACATCTATGTTGTTTTTAGCGTTCCGTGGCATAGATAATTTGTTCTTCCCAAACCTTCTTTATTTTAAGTGCACTAACATCGCTATCTTTTATGCTGCTTGTGGTCTCAAATTTATTAGTCCCGTTTGCTTTGCAGGGACTTAAACCTTATGTATCCTAACTAAATTTCTTAATTTAGAAACATTCGATATGTTAGTGGTAGCAATTAGCAATTCAAATCACATTGATCAAAGAGTTGAATTGTTCTTCCATTTCCTATTTTTCTTCCACAGATATGTTATTGGCCACTTTATTTTCTTGTTCGTTTTGAAATGAATTTTCTTTAACAGTACATTTATCCACTGATAGTCCAAAGTTAGTACGATCTTGTATTTCAACTATTTCATAAATATTTTCCCATTTTCTGTATATTGCTGTTGATTCGTTCAAGTTTTCATTTAATTCCATATTAGTGTCGGAATAGGTGTACTATTTAAATCAACCTCCTAAACAATAGAGAGCACTATTTGATTTGACTTGTATTAATCGTACCATTTCTAAATTGTTTAAGCTCTCAATTGCATCTAATTATCTATTGCTTGTTATGTTTTGTTTCTGATTAACTTTAAATTGTTAAGAAACGCCAGAGTTGTTCTCAAACGTAAGCTATAATCAACATTACTGACCAATTCTTCCATATCGTATTAATAGTATGTTCCTAAAATCTAGTCAGAATTATTTGTATTATTTGTTCAACATAGTTTAAATTCCAAATATAAGCTAATTTCGTAAATCGTGTCGTCATTTTCCTTTGGAATGCTTAACAATTATATTTTTTTGAAAATAATTTAGATTTAAATAGACCAATTGTTAATTTAAGTTTCACTTCTGAACGCGCTAACTTGGTTGACAAGACGCGCCTCAAGTAGGCAGTCTTTTGGTGTTTGAGGAAACTAGTTCCATGTTAATCTGAAATAATAAATCTATAAATTATGTGTACAAATATTTCAGATGGCAACTAGAAACCATCCCGTCTGGTGATGATCCGAAAACATTCAAATTGGATTTTAAATATAATTTAATATCAGGAGTAACATCTGTAAAACGATATGGTGTATACATTGTACGAAATATTTGGTCAGATGGTATTCTCAAGTATGTCGACGAGATGTTGGACAAAATAACAAAAAAAACCCACGGTAAGTTACTCAAACATATCAAAATACAACATACTGAATAATTTTTGTGTCTTTTCAGAATCCGAAGTTTGTTCCTATAGATGAAAAAATTCGTTTCAAATACAATGTAGAGTCCCAATTTCGGAAATTGAAGTTTCAAAATAAATTAACCATAGCTGAGGTTAACAGACTCTTAACTCAGTATCGGAATGATCTTCAAAAACTTGGATATTTGATTAACATCGTCCCATTGACAAGTGTTGATAGCTTTACGGAAAATATAGATGCACATATGCCACAAATTGTCCATTCAGTATTTGACAATAGCCAGAATTTTCCGGAATATAATCAAAATTGCGTAGAAGAAGACTTGGAATCTAGAGGCGAAAGAATGAAACATATTTTTACACCAGATGTATCTATATCGAGTCATATGTCAACTGATCTAGAAGCACGAAAGATAGAGAAAAGAATGGATGACTTATTTACGCCTGAACTATGCCAACAACCTGAAATATCAAACAACTACCCGTTACATAATACTCTTTTTCACAACAAGCAAAACGATATCGACTATAGGCAACAGGAAGATAATTGTTCTGATAGTTCTAGTTACCGAGATATTTCAAAATTTATCGGGGAAAATTCAGTAAATATTGACAAATTAATACCGGAAGTTAATATAAGTTATTCGGATATGTCCAACTATAGCCAGAGCAGTTCCTATATTTCTCAAAACGCATTAGATCTACGAGAACCAGATACAATTAATCAAGGTGCAAATAAAATTAATTCTTTCATTGTCTCACAACATATTTGTCAGCCGAGGGTACTTTCCAAACAATTAAATACACATGTTAACTTTGAGCGTACGTCTAGCATAGAGCTTTCAAAAGATATGAATGATTTTCGATTTTCTATCCCTCTGTCCAACGATTTCGCAAAAACTTCGACTCCTATCCAATGCCGGGACCATCAGCTTTCAAAGTCCTCGTCCCCTGTCGTACATATTTATAGCCAAAACCACAATTTTTCCGTACCTTCTTCCAAATATCTTGGTTCCAATTATAGTCTTCAAAAAGACGCCAAAGTTGAGGTAGAACAACTAAAAACTTTAGATGGGATTGATTTAGAATCACTACAAGATGATTTAGAAGTGTGCAGCAACATTTTTGGAGGATTTGACGATGACTTTGAAGAAACTTCTTTGAATACCACTTACAGATCATTTTCAAATGGTACAAATTTTTGTACCGAAAAACACGAAATTCAAGACACTAAAAAAATGTCTCACCCAAATATAATGCCAACAGTAACAATAATTCCGGGACCAAATAACACGACTGTCTCCATTGATGAGAATAATCTAAAAGAAGATTCGAAGAATAATAGTATCGCCGAGATAAAAGAACCGAAAACCAAAATAAACATTATTTCTGATATTGCCGTGACGGCTAATGGAAATATAAAAACAATACAGGGGCATAACTTAAACAATAATAGCAATTCAGAAAAATTAAATTTAAATATTAATTTTACAAAACAAAATTCACCTGAAAGTGTCACAAGCAAGTCAATAAAAAATGATGCATCGTTCAAACAGGACCTCCATACGTCAATAAACAAGCAAGGTTTCAATATTTTCCAAATTGTTGAACAGTCGGACGACAACACAAAAATATTTCATAGGAAAACTGAAAGTACGAATTCCACAGAAAGTAACGAAGTTGAATTTGAAAATTCGTCTGTATTATACGATGGACAGTTTACCAATTACCGTGATACTAATCCAAATGCCAGTAATTATTCATTTGCTTCATTTAAAAGCCTAAAAAGTGACAACACTTTGGTAATTGAAAATGTAACGTCAAAGAATGGAAAACTTATGGACAATAATACTGATTATAACGAAAACTCCAATGATTCATATAAGAGTATTGATGAGAAACGTGGAGAAATTGCTAAATCCAGTTGTGATTGGTCCAATTCTAAAGCTGTAGATGAATCCTATAAGAGTTTGGCAAAAGATGGTGACAATAATTTAAATAATTCTGATACTAATACAAGACAAAACGATAATTTGAATGAATCGACAATCAACAAAAAACCGGAAATATCTAATTGTAATTCAAGTGGTTATAAAATAGCTTTAATAAGAGACTATATTAAATTTGGACTATCGATAGATGAAGCTACTTCTAACGAAAATTGCTTTCAAATTGGACAAGAAGGAAAATTGGCCAATAATATATCTGTAGAAGAAAAACAGAAGACGGAAGAAAAATTCAACCCTTTTACTAATGCAAATAGAACTGATACCACTAGCATATCGAATGCTTCTAAATTAAGAAATTTAGATCAAGTTACGTCTGATTCAAGTCCCCATGAAGAGAGCACTAAAAAAACGACTTCCATAAACAACGATATAACAAGCATATCAAACGCCTCCAAAAAGAGAAATCTGGACGATATAACAACCACCTTCAACCCAAGCGAAGAATCTAACAACAAATCGATCTGCACAACAAAAGTGACTGATAAATCTGAGACCACAAGCAGCATGAAAGAGAGCGATGTTAGTGAACCGGAAAGAAAGAAAATTGCAAGGAAAAAGTTCTCTATACCTCGGAGCTCTGAAAACAGAAGAGATATGGAAGATTCACAAACCAGTGCTCCTAGCTCGAAAAAATCCAAAATAGTTAAGAAATCTCGCGCTAATCAAGGGAAATTCATACCACCAAGAAAGTTATCCGCAAAAGAAATTAGAGAGGAATTTAGAGAGCAAGATAGGAAAATTTTGGAAAGCAGTCCCAACTCCTCGAATTTTTCAAAATATTTGGAGCAACTTATCAAAAGACCATCGGTTAAACAGATTCAAAATACTACTCATTTAGCTTTGATCAGAAAGACACATGAAGGTGTAGAAGTCATACCAGCAGAACCCTCCAGGACAAAAAGGAAAAGATCGCCAATCAAGAAGCACTTTTCTAATGAAAAATTCAGCATGTCTATCTTTAGCGACAAAAATGCAATACCTTTCGAGAATTACTTAAATTCTAACGTAAAGGATTACAAGACATTTAACTTTAATTTCGGCACAAATCAAGAAAACGTAGCGAAAGAGGAATTCAAATTTGTACCGACAACTGAGAGTTTTAATGAATACACAAACAAGAGCGTAACAAAGCGTTTTGTCAGAACGGCTTCTGAAATTGTTAAGTCAAAGACAATCTTTAGTCAAGAAAATATAAACGCACCTCTTATTAGAAGGAATTCGGAAACAAGTCAAAATACCCAGTTATGTTTCTCTGGGCAAAGTATCAGTCAAACATTAACACCAGATGGTTTTTACAAGCAAAACAAAGACGACATTAAAAGGATATTAAACAAATATTTGACAGGCGGCGATCTGTCTTACCAACAAGAAAAGACACACACCGATAAAAAAAGAAATATTTTCGAAAACACTGATTTAAGTACAAGTGATCTAAATATATGAAAATTATATTGTTTAGGTGTATTGTTGATATTGTGTAGGAATAGTAAGAATTAATAATTAAGTTTCCAAAATAGTTTAAAATTTCAAATATTTAATTTTTAATATTTATAATAAAGTAAAATTAAAGTGTTAATTGTGTTAACTTTTGTCTAATATGTATAAATAACGGGCACGGTACAAGGCCGGGTACAGGAGGACTCGAAAGGCCCCTCTTGAAACCAGATCTTATATATTTTAACTGTTTTTTTTTTTAGAAAATAAATTAAATCCAATGTTGTGAGAGATATTAATTATTTTTTATATATCCGATCCCTTCCCCTTCTCAAACAGGCTGTATCCGCCCCTTGCACGGTAGCACAGTTGATATTATTTATGATCTATGTGCATTTGAATCTCAGCAATATGCTAGCATCAGGCAACTATGCCAATATGGACGAACACACTACTTACTAGAGATGTGTCGTATTTGTATGATTCGTATAATTGGTACGACTCTTTCCGATTAATCTTATGGTATGAATATTTGGCACTGGTACAGTTTTGTATTCATACTAATAGTAATATACCTAAATAGAAATGACTCGTGGTTGAGCCAGCGTTGAAAAACAACGACACCAGTCGAAGTTTACTGATTCCGATTTCGCATCGTGTTATTATATTGTATAGTTGCGGAAACCGATATAGTGACGGGACATGCGGGGTAAGACGCGACATGAGGGAGGGAAATGTCTAACACATGACATCTTCCGTCTTTTACACCGCTTACATTAAAGTGAGAACGATGATTGTTGTTTTTGTTGGCACGCGACCGAGGAGGAGTTTAGCTTATATGCTGGGATACTTCAGGGCCGCACTTAATTTTGTTACCGAATCGTTCGTTTGTTACCGAATCAGTGCTCATATATTGTAAGTATAATAATTTAAGATAAATAATAATTATTTAATATCTGTTTATTTGCTCGCCTGTTTTTGAAAATAATTTAAGAAGGTTATCGTGTTGCAGAGAGTTGTGTAATAGTGTAATATAAGTAATAATTATTTTACATCTGTTTATTTGTTGGTGTGTTTTTGAAAATAATTTAAAAAGGTTATCATATTGCAATGAGTTGTGCAATAGTGTAATATAATTAATAATTATTTTATATCTGTTTATTTGCTGGTGTGTTGAAAATAATTTAAGAAGGTATTTGATGTAAAAATGTTTCGACAGTGGGAGGCCTCTATGTCTACATCTTATTGTGTTTGTGAAAATGAAAGTGAGTGATTACAGTGATAAAGAAAATCAAAGTTCATTAGTGTTTTCAGTAAGAAAAAATCGGCTACATTTGAACGAGCAAGCGAAACAAATTTGCCTTAATGTTTGGAAGCGTTGAGCTAATGACCCTAATTTGTATGATTTAGATGTACTAGGTGAAACAGCATCTCTGACTAACGTTTCCTGTTCCACAATACACAAACTGGTGAAAGAATGTGCCCTCTCAAGAAAACAAAGATCCGACGCCGGTCAATCGAAAACTCTGGACCCATCGTTAGCAAAACTTTTAAGAACTTTAGTTTACGACGTGTATCAGAAAAATGAAATCCCATCTATTGACGTGGTAGAAGAAAATTAAAAGAAATGGATTATCATCTAAAATATACCAAAAGAACTTTAGGAACTTGGTTGAGAAAAATTGGATTTAAATATCAAACTATTAATGAACGCATGGCGATTATGGAAAGAAGACGAATAGTGGATTGGCGAAATTCATATCTAGAAGAAATAAAATAATTCAGGAGGGAAAATAGACCAATTTATTACCTAGATGAAACTTGGTATAATACTCATGACACCGTAAAAACAGGATGGACTGATGGATTTAGGAAATGTCAACCAATCTTATGCCCCCTAATAAAGGGACTCTGTTGATTATATTACAGGTGGATCAGTTGATGGATGGATGGGTTGATAATGCATTGAAACTGTGGAAGACATGGATTACCACAAGAATATGGAGGGAGAAATATTTGAGGAATGGTTTGAAAATATCCTAATTTCAAAATTAAAACAGAATACCATTTGAGATAACTGTATAAAATTCCTAACAAGAGTTCTACTAAGCAGGAGTTACAAATTTTTTTAATGGAACATGATCTCCATTATGAGAAAAATTATAATAAAACACAAGTCCTGCAAACGAAAAAATTATGAGAAGTAAGTATATTATAGATAATGTAGCGGAGAGATATCGCCACAAAGTGTTGAGATTACCGCCATATTTCTGTATTTTCAACCTGATTGAATTAATTTGGTGTAAATTGAAGAAAAAGGTCAGAAAAGGAATATTTTAGTTAATTCAAAATGAAGTGTCGAAAATTGACAAGGAAGATTGGAAAAAAAGAATTAGGAAAGTAATTACAATTAATTATTTAAAAAGTTGCCAAATTTCATATAAATAGTAGAAATAAATTTATTATAAATTTGAACGAGGATAGCAGTTCATCCCAAAATGAAGAAGAGGGTGAGAAGGACAAGAATTCAGAGGCAGAAGCATGTGAGTTGGGGTAAAGTGAAGTGAAAAATTAGAAATTAGAATTTATCTTATATGCTTTTCTTGACCGTTAATTTCAATAATAGGAATGATGTAGAAATATCCTGGGCTTTCGGTCATTTAAATAAATAAGAACAATATTTATTTTCTTACGTTTCGCTTCATTATAACCATCGTCAGAAAACTACAATTAATTACACAAAAATTATAAAGTTATGTTATGTATATTATGTTATGCACTTACAATATGGTTTATTTTGGTATTTTTTTGGTACAGTTTTACATTTTATAACTATTGCAGATGAGTGTTTATATGAGACAACCTTTTCTGGCTTGTAGTGCGGTTTGTTTATATAAACTGTGAAGAGGTGTGATTTATGTGTGTATTATTGAATATGATATTTTCTTGCATTGGTGATGTGAACTATTAGGTAATATTTTACAAGTTGTTGGCTGTTAAAGTAGAAATTATTTCTTCAATAAAAAACAGAAAAAACTTTATTTCCTATTTTTATTTTTAGAGGACTTCCAGCCAGTTATATGGACAATTATTTATCCTACGTTTCGTCCGAGTTTTCGGACTTTTTCAAAGGTTAAAAGCTAAAAATAATGGTTTTACATAAGTTCTAAATTAGATTAGTGACAGAATACATATCTAAAAAAGTGTTTTCTTACCGAATATAAATTTTCTATTTTAATTTCATTATATGGGCTGGTTTTTTTTTTTTTATTTGGTAGGTATGTGTTGTAGTTCGACGAGTTAGACAGAGAATGATCAGTATTTGGTGTCGTCGTTGTGTGTTCTATTTAAGAGTAGGTAATTATAACAGATGATAGTATACTTACATATATTGATGGTCCGAGTGACAGAGTTATTGTAAACATTCTCATGATATTTGATAGCCGTTGAGAAGAAGAAGAAAACACTTTTTTAGATATGTATTCTGTCACTAATCTAATTTAAAACTTATGTAAAACCATTATTTTTAGCTTTTAACCTTTGAAAAAGTCCGAAATCTCGGACGAAACGTAGGATAAATAATTGTCCATATACCTGGCTGGAAGTCCTCTAAAAATAAAAATAGGAAATAAAGTTTTATCTGTTTTTTATTGAAGAAATAATTTGAACTATTAGGGTTAAACAATTTATTTTATGTGTGGACTTGATGGAAAGATGTAAAAACTTGTTAGTTTTTATTTTTATAAGTGTATTACATATTATCCCCTTTATATTTAACTTAATAAGCTGAAATATGTTTCGCTTAAATTCTCAATATCTGTACGGTTGTTAATTGCGTTATTATGTCTTTTAATTTGTAGCATTTCATGTATTGTCCTTCGGTGGTAGTTTGGTTCCTCTTTCTAGTATGTTTATATTGTTAAAGTCAAAAAAACTATGGTTGTAGTCTAATGCATGTTCGTAAGCATTGTAGAATTTGGATTCGTGTTTTTATATTATATTTATGTGTGTATATTCTTTTGTGTAGGTATTGTTTAGATTGGCCTATATATGTGCTGTTACAGTTATTGCAGTCTATTTTGTAAACGGTATTAGTTTCGTTTTTTGATTGTAATTTAGGGTTAAGTTTTGTGAAGAATTTTTTCGGTGTGATATGCGGTTTATGTGCTATTGATATATTATGTTTTTTAACACGTTTGAGATATTTTCTGATACCTTTGGTATATAGGGCATAGAGATATTTCATATTATTTTGGTTTGATGGATTCTTTGTTTTATTATACATTGTATGTATTCTTTTGTTTATTATAGGTTCATAAAAAATTTAGGGGTAAGAGTTTGTTTCAAGAACTTGTTTAATTTTTTTTATATTATTGGGTCTGTACTTTGGGTATGAAAGTTGAATGGCGCGGTCTGTTAGGTTGTTGACAACACTTTTTTTGTAACTATTAGGTGTGCTTTAGTTAAAATTTAGGTATCTTTGAGACCAAATTCTATATGTAATAACGCAATTAACAACCGTACAGATATTGAGAATTTACGCGAAACATATTTTAGCTTATTAAGTTTAAATATAAAGGGGATAATATGTAATACATTTATAAAAATAAAAACTAAAAAAGTTTTTACATCTTTCCATCAAGTCCACACATAAAATTAATTTTTTAACCCTAATAGTTTACACCACCAATGTAAGAAAATATCATATCTAATAATATACACATAAATCACACTTCTTCACAGTTAACATAAACAAACCGCACTGCAAGCCAGAAAAGTTTGTCACATATAAACACTCATCTGCAATAGTTATAAAATGTAAAACTGTACCAAAAAATACCAAAATAATCCGTATTGTAAGTGCATAACATAATATAGCATAACCTTATAATTTTTGTGTAATTAATTGTAGTTTTCTGACGATGGTTGTAATAAACCGAAACGTAAGAAAATAAATACTGTTCTTATTTATTTAAATTACCGAAAGCTCAGGACATTTCTACATCATTTCTATAATTAGAATTTATTTTTAGTTCATTTATTGAGAAAAAATATTTGTTTTTATTATTTTGAACGTATATTTTTTGTTTTTATTTTGTTTTTAAAGCGTTCTTGTTACTTTTTAAATAATCTCTTTTATACTAATATTCCATACCCATCTTTTCCTGGTAAGAAATGTTCATACCTCCTCGCGGTTTTTGCTGGGTAGTAACAATTTATATTAACCGAACTTGAATACTGTAACTGCTGTATGTGTAGTCAATACGTTAAATTCATTACTTTTATTTCAAGTTAATACTTTTTTTGTACAATTGTTAAATGGTTGCTAGCTAAACTGAGCACAAAAACCTACATTTAAAAGTAAGCAAGCGAACAATCCAGTTAAATCTGGTTCTGCGTTCCGTAGCGTCTTACCCCGCACGTCCCGTTACAATATCGGTTTCGCACACTATACTAATACTAATCAGTAATCATACTATTGTATCGAAATAATATCATAGACCATGGTCGTGACAAATCGAATCATTCTTCGATACGATTTGTACTGTAGGCTGATTCTCCGCATAGAACGGCGGTTGATGCAGTGGTACGAAACAGACGTTTTGGTATGAATCTTTTGTATTAAAGAGTCAGTACGATACGACTCCTTGAAAAGACTCGTATTGTCCATCTCTAATACCTACGTCACGCACAGATCGTTATCTGGATTAACCGTCATCACCACGGAACAGGTAAGTGCACCTACCAATCGTACCATCGTCGAAGAATTCAGATCTAATAAAGTTGCGCTGACGTAAGTCAGCGACTTGAAATATAATGTTGTAGAACCATCTAGTGACAGTTTATTGCAGTCTGTTGAAGACAATATTTCCAACATGAAGTTAATTATGTGAACTAACATGTTAGCCGAGTGGGTAAAGCGCTTATAGCTATTTACTCGGTACCGAAATTCGATGGTTCGATTCCATCCTAGAGCTAGTTAGAAATTTCATAAGTATCTTGTTTCGGATTAAGATGGGAGACTGAATTGTCGATGCCTTTGATATGGTTCTGACTCCACAATAAGCTGTAGGGCCTCGTCTCTCTTTGCCCAACACAAAATTCTAGAATTTTCGGAGGGTTACTTCGGTGACTTGGGAAGTGGTTAAGAAAACATTTAAAGATTTTTAAGCATTATTCGTTAATTTTAATAACGGTGAATTGACACAAATAAAATAATATATGTCAAGACATAACTAATTATGCAGGTAAAGTAATTCAAAATAATGGCTACAATAATTATACAGAGTGGGCCATGAACCACTGGGTCATTTGGTCAATGACCTCCCACATACAAATAAAAAATAGAGCTATTCATGTTCTGAAGTTTAAAAATATATTATATATATATATATATATATATATATATATATATATATATATATATATATATATATATATATATATATATATATATATATATATATATATATATATATATATATATATGAATAGTGGTGAGAGGTATGAAACTTCTCATATGGTCTGAATGCTACTATCCGACCGACATCCTAGATGTCTCTGTGGCGGATAGCGACTTGCATCACAGCAAGTACCGAGAGCGGCGACCCCTAGCCCAGGTGGACTAAACTAATGTTATTAAACATGATTTGAAGGAAACAACTACTCAGCGGGCAAATACCCGACCTGCATTGAATTACACCTTCAAATCATGATAGATGGAAGGCCAATATCATTTGTCAATTCCTAACCAGACATAGATCGATTTCGAACTTATTTGTTCTCTTCAGTATGCCATAGGTTATGGAACAGACAAATGATAGTGGCCAACCTGCTAGTTATATACTAACTAAGGTGAAGTGAATAGTGGTGAGAGGTATGAAACTTCTCATATGGTCTGAATGCTACTATCCGACCGACATCCTCGATGTCTCTGTGGCGGATAGCGACTTGCATCACAGCAAGTACCGAGAGCGGCGGATAGTAGCATTCAGACCATATGAGAAGTTTCATACCTCTCCATCTATCATGATTTGAAGGTGTAATTCAATGCAGGTCGGGGTATTTGCCCGCTGAGTAGTTGTTTCCTTCAAATCATATTTAAATATATATATATATATATATATATATATATATATATATATATATATATATATATATATATATATATATATATATATATATATATATATATTTTAAATATATGAAGGAAATTTGCTTTTTTAATGTTTCAAAATTATTTTATTACAAACTCTACACGTGTTTCGGCTTTTTTAGGCCTTTGTCAAGAGTACAGAGAATACTGAACAGTAAAATTTGTGTCCATTGCTTATATAACTACATCTGGTACCTACTATAAAACTATTGTAAAATATGTTTTTAGTTGAATATTACTTTATTTTTAAATCTAAATTATTTTATTTAAAATATGGTGGCCGGTAAAAATTTGTTGTTCATTCGTTAAGTTTTTATTATTTTTAACAGCTTTACTTATTTCTAATGGTTCTAATAGATCAAGTTTCTTTCCTTTCTTTTCCGAATGGAGTAATTTGACATTATTTAAATCGATAAAATGACTGTTTTCTATACAATGTGTTGACATGCCCGTACTATGTACATTGTTTACAATAGATTTCCTGTGTTCATCGATTCGCTTTTTTACATTTCGTCCAGTTTGTCCAATGTATATAGCATCACAGTCACTACATTTTAACTCATATACTCCTGTTTTTTGTAGTTTTTCAGTTTTATCTTTATTATTAATTAACATTTCACCTAAATTATTTTTATTTACTGAAATTGTTCTACATCCTAGTTTATTCAGTTTATTACTAACTCTATTGCTGATCTTAGGCCTATAATTAATGCATTTATATCTCTTATTGCATTCCTGAGAAGAAGCGGCATAAAACTCTTTACGTAATGTTTTCTTTTGTTTGTTTTTTATTAGTTTATCTATTAGGTTTTCTTTATAGCCATTGTTTTTCGCAATTTGTTTGATTATGTTAACTTATTTTTTAAAATTCTCTTCGCTTAGTGGAAATGTTAATAGACGATGTATGTAGCTGTGGAATGGTGCCATTCACAAGGAGCCAACCGCAGAATCAGTTCAGTGTATATATATATATATATATATATATATATATATATATATATATATATATATATATATATATATATATATATATATATATATATATATATATATATATATATATATATATATATATATATATATATATATATATATTTTTTTTTTAATATTCTTAAAAAAATATATTAAAGATTCTAGTTCATTCTATGCACAATACTATTCAAATATCTAGATCGCAGGATTTCGTATCCCCTCCGAGCACCGAGCACCGAGCCTCTACATTCATATTCATTACATTATTCATTTATAGACTTTAAAACTAACATTTTTTAAATTAAATACCATGTATATCATAACATTTTTTGAAACTTCTTTGTGGCCTCCTTCCACTTCTGTATTATTATTGACTCTCTCCCAACCACTTGGTTGTAATGATTTTTTTTGTTGAAATTATACCACACGTGTATATTTAAAAATTCACTATAGTCACTATCGATTTCAAGAAAAAGTATGTTAGTACCAGTTATGAGACATCTGTGTGATGACACTCAGCCATTTTCACTTCCTAAAAGTATACAGGGTGGCCAAAAAATAATTTTTAAATTTACAACAATTTGAACTGAATTTTCTCAATTTTTTCAAATGGAATGTGACGTAGAATTGAAAAACGAACATTTTTGTACATACATCCCTACGGCTATTTGTAACCATTTTCGATTTATTGAACAATAACTACAAAATTCAGCAATAAAAATTAAAAATATATTTTTTTGTAATTCAAGAGAAGATATTATAAAAAGTGCTCCACATGTTGCCCATTTGGATTGACACATATTTCTATGAGTCTTTGGAATGAGGTTTCTACTGTCCATAAAATTGCCGGAGTGATACTTCTAAAAGCATTTATTATCCCTTTCCTTGAAATTTTGGATTGTTGTTGGTGTGATGTTTTTATGGGCATCATGTAACACGCTTATTATAATACCTTCTCTTGAATTATTTGAAAAAGAACCTTTTTAATGTTTATTACTGAATTTTGCAGTTATTGTTCAATAAATTGAAAATGGTCACAAATAGCCATAGGAATGTATGTATAAAAATACGTTCGTTTTTCAATCCCACATCACATCGTCTAAAAATATACAGGGTGTTCCATTTGAAAAAATTGATAAAATTCAGTTTAAAAAGTTGTAAATTTAATAATTATTGTTGGTGACCCTGTATACTTTTAGAAAGTGAAAATGGCTGAGTGTCTTCACACAGATGTCTCATAACTGGTACTAACATATTTTTTCTTAAAATCGACAGTTGTGATTATAGTGATATTTTTAATATACACGTGTAAATGGTATAATTTCAACAAAAAACATTATTACATCCAAGTGGTTGGGAGAAAGTCAATAATAATAGAAGAGTGAAAGGAGGCCACAAACAGGTTTCAAAAAATGTTCTGATGGTGTAGAAGTATGAAATCGGATTTTTTTTTGTAAAAATTACATTTTATTTATTTGAAAATTATAAAAAATATTTTATTCAAAATAGTCTCCATTGAAATTTATACATTTTCCCACCTCTCCGGCAGGTTATGAATGCCACGCCAAAAAAACAATTCTTCCTTTGCAGTTGTCGAGCCATTTTCGTACATTTTCATACGAATCGAAGTGTTGTTCGGCGAGTGCATGTCCCAATGACGCGAACAGATGGTAATCTGATGGAGCCAAGTCTGGAGAATAAGCCGCATGCGCTAGTATTTCCCAATTGAACGCCTCGATCGTATCCATGACCCGTTTTGCTGTGTGTGAGGGTGCATTATCATGAAGCAAAATGCTTTATGTTGCCTTTTTGCATATTCCGGTCGTTTTTCACGTATTGCTCGATTCAAATCGATCATTTGTTGTTGGTAGCGATCAGTGTTAACGGTTTCACCAGGTTTTAGTAGCTCATAATATATTACACCCTTTTGATCCCACCAAACGCAGAGCATTGTCTTCTTTCCAAAACGATTTGGTCTTGCAGTGGATGTTGATGGTTCGCCTGGATTCACTCATGATTTACCTGTCACTATTCGATGGAGAAATGATTTTCTTTTTATATCTGACGAGCAGCATTTGACAAGTGGTTTTTCGATTTTCTTGCTGTCTTTCATTCAGTTCATGTGGGACCCATTTTCCCACTTTCTGATCTTTCCCATAGCTTTCAGATGAACAGATACTGCTTTCTGCGTCACATTTCATTGTTCCGTGAGTTCTTGTTGAGTCTGAGTATCGTCTTCATCCAATAAGGCTTGCAAGTCCTTATCTTCAAACTTTTTCGGTGGTTTCCCACGCTCCTCGTTTCTCACGTCAAAATCACCACTGTCAAATTTTTTAAACCACTCGAAGCACTGAGTCTTGCCAAGAGCATGTTCACCGTATGCTTGGACAAGCATTCTATGCGATTCTGCAGCAGTTTTCTTCAAATGATAGCAGAAAACCAATGCTGTCCGCAAATCATAGTTCGTAGGCACAAAACTCGACATGTTTGAGGTTATAGAAAAATATACCGGTGTATGAAACTTAGGTTATTGTGTGTTAACAAACTTCGTCAGCTGTTAGAGGAAGAAGATGGCGCTGTAGAAGCGGACTTACGGTCTTTAAACTGATAGCGAGCACCATCTATAGGGAAATTCCGGTTTCATACTTCTACACCTACATGGCATTTCATTTAAAAAGTGTTACTTGACTCTGTAGAATCGTCTTGGCTCACCCTGTATATTCGAAAACAATTTCCGGTTATAGACTTTTTTGTCTAGTTGTCAGTTCTTGCTCCTAGACTGAGTAGTTGTTTTAATAGTTCCTATGATAAAATGTATTGAAAGTGTTGTTTTTGATTCATTATATGCCTAAAACTTTTATACTAGCACATTCAGATAAGAATGTCAGTATAAAATATAAAAATCTATAGTAATTTATTATTATCATGTTAGGTTTGAAAGAATACTTTTGTAATACCCTATAATTATTTTATTACTTTTTTCTAGAAATACAAAGTAGAGAGTTACCACTTGACTTGCAAGATGTAGAATCCTTTAAATAGCTACTATGTTAATGTTGCTGGTGAGATTAATATAAATGAATCTTTGATAGAATTTTATAAACAAAATAGTTTCAAAGATAATTTTATTTTTAATTTCAAAGAAATTGACAAAACTTACATTTATAAAGTTTTAAACACCATAAAAAGTACTGAGGCATATGGGACTGCTAACATTAATCTAAAAATGTTAGCTTTACAATTAGTCCTACCTTATTGTATATGTAGATGCTATTAGAAATATAATAAATTTCTCCCCCTAACATTTGGCATTTTCACAGATAACAGGAAAACTGCGCTTGTTCTGCCAATACCTAAAATAAGTACACCCGTTGAGTTTAAAGATCTTACTTAGGCCAATAAATATTTTACTGTGCTCGTCTAAATTATTGAAAAAAAATAAACTCTCAGCTAAAAGATTACTGGGATATAAACTATATTGGTAATACCCTCAGTTCAATCTGGCTTTCGTAAACAGCATGGCACAACAACAGCATTATTAAAGGTAATGGGAGATATTGTAAATGGTAAAGATAAAGGTAATATCTCAATTTTAGTAGTGCTAGATCAGTCAGAAGCTTTTGATTTGGTAAACCATAAGCTCTTGATTGAGAAATTGAGATATATAAGACTAAGTGATGCTCGCTTAAATTGGTTCATCTCTAGTTATCTCATGAACAGATGCCAGAAGGTTAACATAAATAATAACGAATCAAATGAATTATTATTGAGGAGTGGAGTATCTCAGGGAAGCATACTAGGTCCAATCTTATTCTGAATATTTACCCTGGATATACCCGAGTGTTTTTCTAAATGTAAATTAAAAAATTTAATATTTTACTAGCTGTTGAATCCACATACCAGCGTTCGCCAGGTTAGTCGCCATTATGATGTCACTAAAACGTCAGTACATAAAGTATTAAAATTAGAAAAATGGCATCCCTTTAACATTTAGCTTGTGCAAGAACTAAGTGATGATGATCCAGATCGGAGAATACAATTTTGTGAAACTGTTGAATATATCCAATGGTGATCCTCTTTTGATAAAAAATATTATTTTCTCCGATGAATGCATTTTCAAATTAAATGGTGAGGTGAATCGTCAGAATTATAGATACTGGGCAAGGGAAAACCCTCGATGAATTGGGAGCAGCACACACGGTATCCACAAAAGCTAACTGTGTAGGCGGGAATTGTAAGAAATAAAATCATTGGACCCTACGATGGAACTGTAAACGGACCGGCATATCTTCAATTTTTAATGAGCTATCTCATCCCAAAGTTATTAAATTTATTCCCCAATAGAATTAATCCTAGAAATGTCGACGAATGCCTGTGGTCTCAACAGGATGGTGCGAATCACCATTATGCAGCAGGCGTTCGAAGGTATCTTGACCAAATTATTTCTGAACAGGTGGAGTGGTAGACGTGGACCCATCGAATGGTCACCAAGGTTGCCGGACCTTAATCCATTAGATTATTTTCTGTGGGGCCATCTAAATGACTTAGTTTATAAAATCAAACCGGAAAACATTATTGAATTAAAAGAGAGATATTGTGAAAAAAGCGTGGGGCGCTTTGTGCCATATTTTTCGTATATCGAGCAACCCACGCTTTTTTCGCAATAATACTAGTATTTTTCGTTCATTATTGTTTTCAGTTTATATTTATAATTATTTTTCACTTTTTAGTTTGATGTGCTTTAAAAGCGTGTTTTTTAGTTTTTTTAAACTATATTTATTTGTTCAAACAAGACATAAAAAATTAATAAATTCTTATATTCAAAATTGCCGTATCTTTCAACTTATAAATTTTAGACCCTAAGTGTGATACATTTTTGGAATCAGCTATTGATTCAGTATCCAAAAATGGAGATATATACAGGGTGTTCCATTTAAAAAAATATCGATGACGTCAAAACGGAAACAGTGATGACGTCATAACCAAAAAATAAAGGATACGGTGCGCAATTGAAATTAAAAACAACGTGTCCCAAGATTTTCTTCTAAATATATTTGGTTTAAGAAATAATGAATTTATTCCATACTTTACGGACACACTGTATATCCAAAAATTGAATATTGTAGTTCGGTCTACTATTACCACCTAATTGAATATAATAAACAAAAACTGCAAAGAATACAGAACGCCTCCATCCGATTTGTTTGTTGTGTCCCATTTGGTGAACACATTAGTCCCTATCTTAAAAGATTCGGAGAAATGAATATTTTTCTGTGTATAACTATCTATTCTCATTATTTTTGTATAAGCTAGTTAAATCAATGTATCCAGATTATTTATATAATAGCCTAATTTTAAGATCAAATGTCCATACCGTATACAGGGTGTCGCGCTTAAATGTGATACAAGCCTGTAACTTTTTTTTAGACCGTAGGGTACAAAAAACTCTATTTACGTGTGATACTGCTTTTTAACACGCTTTTATTAGCTTCACTTGTATGTTTGTTTGTAACCGACTCTTTGGACTCGATTTTGACCCACTTTAAACGGACAGATTTAATTGAAACTTTGTACACTTACGAACAATACAATAATTTGATAAGTTTATATCATTATCCTGATCAGGATCGCCAGAATTAAATAATTTCCTTTCCTCACGTATTCTCTGCGTGAGAGCAAGTGGTTTATTACTGTTAGTATATTCCGTGATTCTCAGTTCGTTCGATGGCCGAGCGGACTAAGGCACAAGTCTCAGTCGACGCGAAACGACGGACTCCTCGGGCGTGAGTTCAAATCTCGTCTATGGCTGAAAAAAAAAAATTTTTTTTTTCAGAAGTATCTGTTGGATCGTAATATGTGATAATATCAGCATCAATAAGCAATATAAATATAGTTTAAAAAAACTAAAAAAACACGCTTTCATAGCACATCAAACTAAAAAAGTGAAAAATAAATATAGTTTAAAAAAACTAAAAAACACGCTTTTAAAGCACATCAAACTAAAAAGTGAAAAATAATTATTAATATAAACTGAAAACAATAATGAACGAAAAATACTAGTATTATTGTGAAAAAAAGCGTGGGGCGCCTTGTGCCATATTTTTCGTATATCGAGCAACCCACGCTTTTTTCACAATAATACTAGTATTTTTCGTTCATTATTGTTTTCAGTTTATATTAATAATTATTTTTCACTTTTTAGTTTGATGTGCTTTAAAAGCGTGTTTTTTAGTTTTTTTTAACTATATTTGTTTTATTAGTGCAATACCCGGCCAACTGGGATGCGTTTTTTAACGTCAAAAACTGCTAATTGCTATTAACGATTTTTTTTTTCAAAAAAATTGATTATATATTATCACCAAGTTTCATCAAAATCGGATTATCTTCAGGCGAGCACTCCATGATGATTTTATCCATATTTTAGTTGGTAACCCATATTTTACTATTAATAATAAAATTATAAAACAATTTGAGTTTTTACTACACAAAAAACAATTATTGTTTGAAATCGGGCAGAAAATAAAGTTATAGGGAATGTAACATAGGGTGCTCGCCTGAAAATGATCCGAATTTGATGAAACTTGGTGATAAGACGTTTTAAGGGATGCTGAATAAGAATATGTAAACAATTTTTTTGAAAAAATAAATCGCTAATTGCGATTAGAAGCTTTGGAAGTTAAAAAACGCATCCTAGTTGGCCGTGTATTGCACTAATAAACAAAGCAGAATCACAGGTAAATAGAGTTTTTGTTACGCTGCATTCTAAAAACAAAAAAAAATTAAATCGGCAAAAAAATAAAGGAGTTACAGGCTTATGTCACATTTAAGCGCGACACCCTGTATATTCGCACTGACACTTATATGTACGCCTTCGGTTACTCGCCCACCCTATTCAGAGCCACTATTCAATACCTACATAATAATATATTTTATTTAAGTGGTGTTTAAGAAAATGTCATTCAACGATGGGTTTAAAAGTGTTTTGTTTACGTGCTCAAGTGTTTTCAATATTTTAGCAAATCATGTGTTGTGTAGTCTGTCATAGCTTTCTTTATATTTGGGCCCACTTCAGACTCTTATTTATGTACGCCTCTTAGGCACACCATGGGCTAAGGTAATGTAATGAATTAACGATAAGAATTTGAAATAATGTCGATTTCGATTGTAATTAAATTATGAAAAGGAGTACCTACCCAAGATATGTATAGTTTATTTCAAACCTATTTGCAACATAAAAAACATCGGCGTCATTGACATTTTTTGTGCTGCAAATAAGTTTGAAATAAACTGTTTAATTATCGAGTAACCGCTTCATGCTGACAGTAGGCTCCTTTGCACTTGCCGAATTTTTAAAATTCATTCATGTATTCTAATATAGTCTTATTAAACATTAACAATAATTATCAAATCTGTTTTAATAATTTCTACCTGGAAAATGTTTTAATTACTAATTGAACTAATGGGAATATCAGATGCTGGACGTCACACACCACAATATCTCCGAGTGGTCAACGGTACGCTATCTACATATGTATGTAGTCTATGCATTAAAAGTATGTGTGGTTGTTTATTAAAAATATTTTGTAGTTTCTGGTCTGTGATATTTATGCAGACATAATATTACCTATATTGTAAATAAACACGTACTGAGACATTCCCAAACAGAAAACCTGAAATTTGTATACCATGTTATATAAATATATACCCCCTTAATATACTAAAATAGGAACAGACTAGATAAGTCCGTTGGCACATAATTATGTAAACCTTTAACCCCTAGCTAATTGCGTAACACACTTAAGCTAATTGCGCAACACACTTACATATATGTTAAAAGCATTCTATTTTTATTGTAAAGAACTACTTTATAGGGGATCTGCCGACAGATAACTTTAAGCCCTCATGGCCTTTGCCCTTTTATACCATTAAACATTATATAATTTTAAGTAACTATATTTGTCACACAAAGAGGTTCACATAAATATAACGAATCGTTAGATATGTACATATGTAAGTAAGCATTAGTATTTTGTACGTCATATACAACGCTTCGTAGTTTTAAGTTTGTAACTTGTATCCTTAAGTTGTAAAAACCACAAGTTCTTCGATATTTTAAATAAATTGTTTTTAAAAAAGTTGAAAGTGTAGAATCACATATAAAAGACCATGATAAAGTGAATTTTATTTCATTTTAAAATAATACGTAAATTACTATACGATTCAAATGTATCGAGCGTCACTTTAACCACGAATATCTCAAAAACGGAGGAGGGGAAAATTTTAAAAAATTATGTGTTCATTAATATGCCCAATGTAAACCATTTAATGAAATTTTAATAACTTTGGTTAAAACCTTACGAAGATTCCCTAATTTATACCAAAAAATGTACCCATTTTTACTTTCTTATACCTAATATAAGGAAGTATAGTAATCGTGATTTTTTTCGACCTCGAGATTTTGATTGATTTATACGTTTTGAACCCTCCTAAATCCATTCTGACTATTTTCCGAATGTTGTCTGTCGGTGCGTGCGTGCGTGCGTGCGTGCGTACGTGTGTGTATCCGCGATAACTCAAAAAATACTAATGGGAGACCCCAAATATGGCAGTTAAGATTGTCAACAACATTTTAGTTGACACATTAAATTTGGTGAATGTGGTACCAGTAGATTGTTTTGGCCGATTCTGGCACCTGCTTCTGCTCCCTGACGTCATCAATGATTACATCACGACAGTAGGTCACAGGTGAATAAGGTGCAAATTATCAAATGGGATGGCAATTTTTCCACCTTATGTTAGAAATAGATTAATTATTTCTGGCATATGTTTAATGTTTAGTGACTAGCTTATTGTTATTATAATAAAAGAATAGTTAACGTGTGTGTGTTATAAGTTTTATGGCACTGGATGAAACCAACTGGCCAGGCATTTTTATTCTTTGACTACAAACATAGTTGATATATTCAAACAAATTTTGGTAAAATGTTTTATTTAGAGTTTAAACTATACCGCAGGTGAATAATTTATGGTGCAATAAATTATCAAATGGTATGACAATTTTTACCCCGCATATTATATTATATAAACAAATTGTTTCTAACAGAGAATAGTGCATTAGTTCATTATTATTCGTAGACCCTACCTATATGAGAGGAAAGTTGGAGCCGTAACATTTTATTATCTACCAAGATTTCTGATAGCTTAAACTGAGACAATTTTATAGCTTCTACTATAAATTAGATAGAACCATTTGATAGGAACAGTCTTTACATGAATGTCATTTTCAAGTTCTCATCTTTAAATGTCTGAAGGCAAGTTGCAATTAAAGGGATATTTTATAAAAGAGTTTTAATACAAAAACACCTACATCTGACAAGAAAAACTTCAACTGATTTGCATTTTTATATTTTAAATGGCTTTACCGAGATTTCCGTTCTGTAAGTTTATCTCTTAGAACGTCTAATAATGTGAAAACCAAATGAGATTTTATTCTATAGTACTGGAGAGAAGTTGTAATTAATGGGCTATTATATCTAAAAGATTTTTTATATACAGACACACCTGCATTTAACAATAAAAACTTCAACTGATTTGCATTTTAAGTATAGTTTAAATTGCTTCAATGTTTAGGAATATGGTACCTGAGTAGATATATTTTTCAATATTATGGGAAATGTATGACAAGGACAGTCAACTGCTTTTTCGTAAATAGTGTAGTCAAAAGTTCGAATGAAGTGCATTAATAGTTCCAACAAAATTGTAAATACCAATAATATACAGTGTGAAAATTAAGTAACGCATAATTCAGTAATTCCGTTGATATTAATTTTTGGAAAAAATCTCGAGGGGTATAGCGATTTTAACTTCAGCAAATATTTTCAGTCTATTTTCAGTTTCTTATGTCATTTATTTTTTATTATTGATTTTGGTAGAAGTTTTTATTCCGGTTCTGACCGTATAAAATTTTCAATATGTTATATTTGAAAAAAATCGAGAAAAAACAGTCTTAAAGTTCAAATAACAAAAATTCATTAAATTGGGAAAATTTATCTAGTTGCCTAAGTTTAACGGAAAGTTATCGACGGCACATTCATTTTTATTTTGAAATTATACAAATAGTTGAAAAATCGAACTAATGTGAAACACCGGCAACTAGATAAATTTTCCCAATTTAATGAATTTTTGTTATTTGAACTTTAAAACTGTTTTTCTCGATATTTTTCAAATATAACATATTGAAAATTTTATACGGTCGGAACCGGAATAAAAACTACTACCAAAATCAATAATAAAAAATATAGGTTGTCATTTTAAAAAAAAAGTCGATGACGTCATAATTTAAAAAATAAATGATATAAGAAACTGAAAATAGACTGAAAATATTTGCTGAAGTTAAAATCGCTATACCCCTTCGAGATTTTTTCCCAAAAATTAATATCAACGGAATTACTGAATTTATGCGTTACTTAATTTCCACACTGTATATAGTAATACATTAGAAATACTAAACAGAAAATTGTCTATCTGCCATCTAAACATTCGAAGCCTGAGTAATAAAGTTGATAAACTAATAGTGTTTTTGGAAGTTATCAACTATCCTGATGTATTGTATGTCTGAATGTCGTCTAAGTGAAGATGAAATAAAAATGACAAAAATAAGTAAATATGTGTTGACTGACTATTACTGTAGAAGTGAGGATACAGGTGGAGGCGTAGCAATATTTGTGCGTGACTGTTATAAATACAAAACTAAAAAATTGCAGTCACTAGAATTTCTTCAAATTTTGAATATACATCACTGAATATTTATTTTAGACAGGAATTAACTGTCAGCGTAATTTGTGTTTATAAGGTACCTAAATATGATAATTTTTCGTTGTCTATATATTTTGAAAAATTGGAAAATCTCCTTAGTAAGTTGAATACAGCTAATCCTGTATTTGTTTGTGGCGTTTTAATATTAATTTAGATTTCAATAATTTACTTTATTAAAAAAAAAAGAATGCTGATCAACTTGTTAATACGTTTTCAACGTTTGGATTAAAATAGTGCATATATGATTATACTAGGGTACAGGGTGGCTCTAAAACAATTATTGATAATATTTTCTCCAATATTAACAATTCGGAACTGGCACCTGAAGTAATAAAGTGTGACCTTCTGATCACTATATGCAAAAATTGTTACAATTATGAAAACAATAAGGAGTGTCAAGAACTAATTATTTGTAAGAGAGATTTCAAAAATATATGTAATATTGCATTCTTCAAACATCTTGTTTCGATTAAGAAATGGGCTAATATTGATTTTTCTACAAATATATACTTGGCCTTTACAAATTTTTTAAATAAAATCGATGAACTAAGAGATGTTACATTTCCATTACATTATATTAAATGTAAAAAACTCAAATATTTGCTCGAAGACAAACAATAATAAATGGGTTACTAGTGACATAATTAATGAAGGTAAATTTATCAGGCAAATATATAAATTAACTTTAGACAATCCCGAAATAAAAAATTATTATAACTTATTAAAAAATAACCATAAAAACAACATAGGTAATGCGAAGAAAAGATACTCTTGTCCAAAGATGGAGACTTCGTCTAACAAAAATATTACAGCTTGGCAAATCGTAAAAGAAAACAGTGGCACAGCTGAAAATAAACGTTTCCCTGATAGGTTTCTTACTGATAACGGTGCAGATATTAACTCATTAAATGACGCTGCAGATGAATTTAACAGCTACTTTCTTGACTCCATAAAAGAACTTACTGACAATATGAACATTAACGCTAATACACATTTAAATATAAACTGTTATAGTAATATGTTTTTGGCACCTATTGTGATCAATTATGTAGTTAATATGATTAAATCCATATCTAAAAAAACTCTGCAGGTTTTGATGGTATACCTTGTTCGCTGCTTGTACATATCAGTGAATATATTGCCGATCCACTGTGTAAATTAATTAATCTTTCTTTTATCGAAGACACTTTTCCTTCCAGCTTAAAAAAAGCAATATACATAAGAAAAGCGATAAGGAACTAATATCAAACTACAGAGCAATATCTCTACTCTCAGTCTTTTCGAAGTTTTTCGAACTAGCGTATGTCTGTCAACTTAAAGCTTATTTAAACAAAAATAATATTATATCTTCTAGTCAATATGGATTTAGGGAGGGATACTGTACGCCAGATGCAGTAAATTCGCTCTATACTTTATTACTCGAAAATATTGACAAGAAGAAAAAGTGCGAATGTTTGTTTTTTGATATGTCTAAAGCATTTGACACAGTGAACCACAAAATGCTGCTCAGCTCATTGAATGCCTATGGTATAAGAGGGGTACCAAATTCGTGGATTAAATCTTATTTGAGTAATCGACAGTAATATTAAAAGTTGATGACAAATCACATCGATCTGATGATAAATTAGTTCCAACTGGTGTTCCTCAGGGCAGTACCCTAGGCCCAGTTCTTTTCCTGATTTTCATCAATGACCTTTGCAACTATTTGAAAGTGTCGAATGAGTTTCACGTTATTCAATTTGCTGATGATGTGGCAGTTGCATCTGTGGCAAATAATGTTCCAGATCTATCGCGAAACTCAAACATTTGTACCTCAGTAATGGACAGATATTGTAATGATTTTGGTTTGAAACTTAACGGGTCAAAAACTCAAATGTTAATGTTTACCCATATTACTCCTGATTTTAGTTTATTATCTAAAATTGATCATTTATCTATAAAAAATAGTGCCTCAGTCAAATTGTCAGGTATATTAGTGGATCATAACTTAAATTGGTTTGATCATATTGACTATTTAATAAAAAAAATGTCTATCAGTAGCTGTTCTTTGGCAGCTTCGCTCTTATGTTAATTTCGATGTGCTTAAATTGTATTACTTTGGACATGTGCAATCCGTATTAAATTATGGCATTTTATGCTGGGGCAATTCTAGTAGAATGAATGATTTGTTCATAATTCAAAAAGAAAGCATCAGAACCATGATGTTCAAGCATTCTACCTCCCTCTCTCAATATATTTACGCTACAATCTTTATACATCTTATCGTGTTGTCTGTTTGTCAAATCTAATATTAATAAGTTCACTTTGTTTACAGATCGTAACATAAATTACAATCTAAAAGGTACCAATAACATTCTGTTACCAAAACATAAATTGTCTGTTGTTGCTAATGGTGTAACTATCATGCCCATTAAAATATACAATCATCTACCCAACTACCTAAAAGAAATATTATGTTTAAAGTTATTTAAATCAAAATTAATAAAATTGTTGGTACAACATTCCTTTTACACTTCAGAAGAATTTTTTAGTGCCAGCCTGTAACACTGGCATCGAGAATTATTTACTTTTTAGTTTTCACACAACCATAATGTGCTTTTACACTTTTATACTTTTGTAGTTTGTTTTTATATTACCACAGTTTTTAGATTTTTTACTGACTTAGGTTATCAATAACTCTTTTTCTGATAACTTCTTACAAATTTTGACGTTTTTCTATACATGTAATGCATGTCTACTGAAAAATAAAGAGATTATTTATTTATGTTTTATTTATTTAACTACAATGTGTAAAGTAATGTTTTCTTTTTTTGAAGGGAGAATTTTATATAAACTGAAATGTTGTAATATTTTCAATAGTCAATTTCAACTTATAGCAGACTATACTTTATATCTATTCAGTTACAGTTAGTGCAGTGAAAAAAATCTATGTGAGTATTTCTTTTATTAAATTATTTAGAGTAATTGTCCCATTTTAATTTTTTTTCATATTTTTTTAATTCATATTCTTTATCAATTAACAATAAGTAAAATGGAACATTTAATACAAGAAATCAATTCTTCCATATCATCGACTGCAGTACAAACTAAAAATTTAAAAGACTTAGAAATTAACAAAAAATATATTGTTACTGACTTTTAAAGTCGGTAAAAACGCGACATGGTTAGATCAGTACTAATTACGCTTTTAGACAGTATCGAAAATGTACGGTATAACTGTTTCAGTACGAAAAAAATATCTAATTCATTGACAGACGAGGTAATACAAACTATAAAAAGCAATGACAAAAATCTATATCTGATTTATAAAGAAGTGAAACCTTTCGAAAATTCCAAAATAACCAGTCCGATAATCGAATTTATTTACAAATCATAAATATTATTTATTTAGACGTATAATGCACATACATTTAATGTTTTTTTTTAATCACTAAATATAGCACATATAGGTGATTTAAAGTAAGGGATATATTTCAACTTATTATATATTCTTAACAAATCAAATTAATAACAAAAAGTAAATGGAATCTAGTTGCTTACATAATGGGATTTCTGATGTCAAACACTAGTTACCGCAAATGCTCGATATGACCTCCATTTTGTTGTAAAATTACCAACCGTTCCTCCAAATTGTATACAGCACTATTCAACATTTCTGGTTGAATTTCACGAATTTGCTCTCTAATACTGTCCTTTAATTCCTCCAGCGTTGTTGGCCGTGTTCTAAACACCAAATTTTTTAAATAACCCCACAGCCAGTAATCCGCTAGGTTAATATCAGGCGATCTTGGTGGCCATAATTTGCAAAATGTCTACTTATAACACGATCTTGAAAAACCGCAGTTAACAATTCTTTAACTGGTCGGTAAATGTGCGGAGGTGCTCCATCCTGCATAAAAATCATATTTTCAATTCCTTCGTGCTCGTTTTACAACTGTGGAATTGCATAATCCCTTAACATTTGCAGGTATCGTTCACCAGTAACAGTTATAGATACGGCTTCCCCATTCTGTATTTCCTCGAAAAAGTATGAACCAATGATGAAATTAGTTGTGAAACCGCACCAAACGGTGACTTTTTTGTCATGAAGGCCTTGCTGAACGATTTCATGTGGATTTTTTTGTTGACAGGAGTGTAGGAATACCGGTCCCCGGTCTCCCCCATCACTTGACCTTGACCTTTCATGACCCCGGCCCTACCACTTGGATTGACCTTGACATTCCATGGCCCCCGCACCCCGTCGCTTGGTCTTGACAGTCCATAGCGCCCAGTCTCCCCCCACCACTTGGCCTTGACATCCCATGACCCCGCACCCCGCCGCTTGGCCTTGACATTCCATAGAGCCCGGTCTCCCCCCACCACTTGCCCTTGAAAGAGCCACACACATAGCAGACAGGTGGTCAACAGATATTGGCCTTGATATTTCACAAGCTTCCGGTCTCCGCCCCCCCTCCACTTGGCCTTGAAAATACCACACACAACGATCAGATGGTCAACATATGTTAATAATCAAGTCTTTTCAAGGTCTTATATTTCATATAAAAAAAGGATGTCAGCTTGTAAAATAACATACGACAAACGAAGAGTGAAACTCCTCTTTTCATTATTATGATAGTGAATATAGTGCCACTACGACCTGAATCATTTGAAGTAAGTAATATTTTAAATTGTTTTTTACAATACCTCTTATCAGAGCGTAGAAATTTATTCACTTTTAAATATGGCTCTGTCAAATATTAATTTAACATATATTAACGATATGATTAATGCAGATAATATGGATATTTATGAACAAAAATCAATTTCGTCATTGCCTATAAATAAAGTATATATTATAAAAAAGTTACTTAAAGTTAATACACGGTTTGGGAAAGTTATTTTGGCAGTACTTTTCGACAACAATGCAAATAATACTTTTAAATCATTTTTACCAAAAAGGGTGCAAAAATTTTAACGGAAGATGTTATTAATGAAATGAATTCATTACCTAGCAAATATACATTGACTTATTTAGGTCAAAATATTCCTAAAGTAGCTGGTTTAAAATCAAGATCCTTAATAAAATTCCATGTCATTGATTATTGATTAATAATAAACAGTAAAAGGATTTGTGGCAACAATTTAAATATTATATACTAAGATCGGTCACACTGTCACTATTTCATCTCATCACACTTACAATAATATTTCTGTACAAAGACGGTCTTATTAATAGGTAATTTATATTTACTATTTACATTTCAATATATTACTTTCATTTATTTTTATTTTTTAGATCAAATACTTGTTAAGAAGATATCAATCAATATGTGGATCAGTAGCGGTCGGTCCATGGAAGCAAGGGAAGCAGTGCTTCCCCTGGGATTATTTAAAAAAACACATAAATAGAACCTAATTATTATTTATCACATATATTAATCATTAAAATTTACTTTTACCCAATTTCAATATATACGGCCCTGCTTTTATGCAGCTGAGATAATGTTGCACGCTAAAACCGTAACGATGACGCACTCGATTAATCGAGCCAACACGAACTCGCGCAACTTCGATATATGTAAGCAGAGACAACTGTCTCTGGTAAGTAGGTAACTTATTGAAATGCATCCCATCCCACTTCATAATCTTGATATCTGAGCTGTATAGCATCGTAATACGTTTTATTTTATAGATTTTAATCTCGATTTTAATATCGATTTTAATATTATACTTAATATTAATCTTCCTAGTATTATTCTCAGCTTTTGTGCTATATTTGTAAAAACTTTTTTGGTGTTTCTAAACCTGTGGTGCGGCGACAAGTGATTTTTAAAACGTTGAATATTAGTGCGCGTGTACGCAGATTTAGAATTACTTATTAAATTTGGAAGCTGGTTCTAGCACTGTGGAAAATATTATTTGCGTTTGTGTGGTGTGCAATTTGTTGAAAAGGGGATTTTCAACATATTCGTTTCAAGATAAACTGGATATTATTAGAAATGGGAAACCAACACCTGATTTAAAATTCTTAAAAACGAAAGTTAAATCATGCTATAGGTACTTTAATATTGAAGTGTAGCACTGTACACTTCAATATCAGTAGTTAAGGGGTTGTGAAAATTTGTGTAAATTGTTTTGTTGGCCATGTGTACTGTCACAAATGAAAAAGGTGTTTGGAATAAAAATGACTTTTCAGATTTAAACAACATTCACAAAGTGACAAAAAGGCATGGTAAGTGTGAAACTCATTTGGGAGCGGTGCTAAAAGAATAAACATTTGGAAAATCACGAATTGAGCATTCATTAGATCAGCAGTTGAAAGAAAGTGTTAAAAGGACTTATTGATATTGTTTGTTTTCTCGGCGAAAATGAACTTAGTTTTAGAGGTCATACTGAATCTCGAAGCGTTGCTAATAGGGGCAATTTTATCAATTTAGTTGATTTATTAGCAAAATACGATACAATTTTAAGTAACCATCTGGAACACTCCACGATATTTCGCGGTACATCAAATCATATTCAAAATGATTTGATTCAGTCGATAAGCAATATTGTTTTAAAAAAGATCAAGCAAGAAATAAAAAAGCTCCTTTTGTTGCAGTTATGTTAGATGAAACAACCGATATTACGAATATTAGTCAGTTGTCAATCGTAGTACGCTACATAAATCCAAATGGGAAATTCCAAGAGCGCTTTTTAGGATTTTTAGACGTAGCAACGCCATGAACGGCCGCAGCTTTATATACTATAATTTGTCAGATAGTCGATGATCTACAGTGTGGTGCCAAACTTATGATGGGGCCGCTGTAATGGCTGGTGAATTGGGGGGCCTGCAGGCCAAAGTAAAAGAGACTTTTCAGAATGCAATATTTGTACATTGTTTTGCGCATCGATTAAATTTAGTTCTAGCTCAATCTGCAGCGTGTCTTAAAGAGTGCAAAGTGTTTTTTTCAAGTATTAGTGGAATGGCTGCCTTTTTTTCAAAATCATCAAAACGGACACGAGAATAAAACTTTTTTCAAGAAATTTAACCAGTGAAGAGCGGCTTTCAAAATTGTCCCTGTTAACAATAGAAAGTGACTTTGTGAAGATGTCAAAAAAATTCAAACTTTTACGACGAAGTTATTTCCGACATCGCAAAAAAGGAGAGGCGGATTAAACTACATTGTAAATAGGTAGGTATGTGCATGTTAACTACTTAACAAACTCTCTATTTCGCTGCGGGTTCAATCCTCGCCACCGGCGCTGGTAATGTCGGTGGATATGGTTGTGTGTCTGCGTTTTTTTCATAAGTGTAACCCTCGCCCGTGCAGCTTCGGCTTTGGAATCGGGGGTTGTCTAATTTTTTGTGGTGTTTTTATGTTTTATGTTTATTGAGGAGTGGCGGTCCTACAAGTGTACTTTTTTCTAGATGTCATAACTTTGCAGCTTTCGACATTTGTTTTAAAATGAGTATACGGAAGCCACGTCCCTTTTCTTAAAATAATTTTTGCCTCGCTTCGCTCGGGGCCTCGCGCTACCCATCACTCTATATCACAAACTGCTTCCCCTGTATCAAAACTCACCGCACGCCCCTGATGTGGATGCAATATGCAGTGGCCAAAGACTGAAAATTTAAATCTAGCAATAGAGAGATTATCGTGTGAATTAAATGCCTTAAGTTTCGAAGCGGAGCATGAAACTGTATATGGGCATTATTGTTTCGATGAAGAAACTGTGAAAAATTATAAGAAAATGGCTGAGAGATATAGCTTAGGTGCAAACTTATGTCAAAAATATATCTATGAAATTTTAAATTTGGAGGAATTTTGCACTGAAATGGTAAATGTAGATTTAAAAAGTTTTCTAATCACTATAGGAGATCACCTGCCTGAACATATTTTAAATAAGTTTAAATTGAATGACGTTGGAGATTTAAAGGAGTCTAGTGATGAAGAGAAAGAAGAGTGTACCCATTTAAAATTTTTCCAAAGGAACAATAACATATATTTATTATTTTTATGTATATTATATGACGACAATAAAATATATGTTCAATACATAAAAAGTGGTTTTATTTATATGTTTTATGAGCAAAGTATGAGGGAATATGATAAAAAAAGTAACATAATATCGATTATATATGTGTATTTTTTATAGTTAAGGGCCAATAAGATAATTACAGTTAACATTATTTATTATAACATTTAACTAAATATTAATATATAAACCATAAAGAAAAAATTTTAGAGATAAAAATGCAATATATAATTAATGATTATTTGTGTATTAAGTAATATGCTTCATCTGGTGACTGGAAAACCATTGTGAACGGAACCATCTAATACACTATAAGTCAGATATGCGTCATGTAGAATCAGTGCATACACTTTAGTATTTTTAGGAAATTAATTTTTACGTGTTTCAAATTCGAGTTTTATATCCACTGTGGATGATTTTAGAACATCAGCCTGATGTGAGCAGTCAATAACAAATAATGGATTACTCAAAAATTGACCAGGGTCTGTCATCGGTTCACTCATGTCTTTGCCATAATAACTACTCTGAAAGTTTTCATAAGCATAGTACGCTGAAGAATAGAGTTTCTTAGTAAAATCTAGATTCCAACGTTCGTATGGAAATACCTCAGAGTTTAAATATAGCCTGGTATTGTTAATATCGGCATGCTTTGCCCTATTATCGGAATGATCGGTGTTTTGGAAACAGATAATAACGTATCGTGGTCTCTCCAGGCTAGTGCTAGTTTTTATAGCCCAAATATCCAATGAAGTTTCTCTCAATGCGGGCAGTTCGTAAAGGTCCCACATGCGATAGGGCATTTTGACATTGGTTTTGCTATTTCCTTTAGTTAATCGAGACAACAGTTTAAGTTTTTGCCGATCTTCTGGTACAATTATCTTCCATTCAATTTTACTTATTTCTATATGAGCGTCCACATCACCTACATAATAATTCTTGTAGGTACGAGCAATTATCAAAACTAATTCCTGTTTAACGTTCAAAATACCCTTTGTGTAATCTTCAGCAAAGCCCATGAGGTATTTAAGTGGTAACTTTCCACCAAAAATATGACTGTCAACATCTAAAATATCTTGCCTAGTTGCAGTGAGACCCCATCCGCATTATAGTAAGGTTCGTGTTTGCGTCTCGCCAAATGATACCATAGTTTTCAATGTCGTAGTTATGCCAGGTTTTCGAAACACCGCTACTTGCTCGCCACCCATTTCATAGCGAATCTCATCAAAAAGAAATGCTAATGCATTGTTTGAAAGATAACATGATTTAGGATAAACTTTCCTTCAATATAAATGTCAGCGATGTCGAGTATAAGATCTTGAAAATGGACAGGAATTCGTATTTCATCAGAATTTCTATAGCTTGGTGATCCATATGGTTTATACGTATGCTCATGAAGACTGACGAGCGAATGGTCGAACACAGGCTCATCAAAAACTTTCAACTTTTCACTTGAAATAGAGGCAGCCATCCTTAAAACAGGTCTTGTATGAATTAACGGTTATTAGTTAAACAAAGTCCAATTGATTTCAGAAAGATGAGGTCTTCAAGTAGTAAATTATGACGAGTTGAAGGTTTAACTGTTGCACGACGAATGAGCTGGCTTCTGTTATCAATTATTCTTTTTATTCTTTTCTTCGTAGTCATGACCATTATGATAAGATCGGCGTACATGTATCAGCTGATGATTGTAACGAAAACCCATTATAGTATTAACAGATGATTACGATAATCGTTTTAATTCTAGTTTCACAATTATTTTCTCTCCTCGAGTGAAATCACTGTTATCATCTAAAATGCTCAGAGTAATGTTATCTA
Source organism: Rhamnusium bicolor (assembly GCA_029963845.1). Classification (NCBI taxonomy): domain Eukaryota; kingdom Metazoa; phylum Arthropoda; class Insecta; order Coleoptera; family Cerambycidae; genus Rhamnusium; species Rhamnusium bicolor. The sequence continues at coordinate 705,871 of JANEYF010005871.1, forward strand.
TAAAATGACGACCGTCAGGTCTAACAGGCATATAAATAATGTTTTGCGGTTCTTTGGAAAGTTTGTGACCTGGTTCAACATCGATATCAAATTCAAATAAAGTATGTACTTGCTCACCATTGAGACATGCACCAGACGTGATATTACAATCTACACGTACTATTCGAACTTTCATAATATTGACTGGCAACGTAGATTCATGTCTTATTTGCCTGTAAATGTTTTGGTTCAAAGCCCAAGAGGCTGGCTATAGAATCACTATGTGTAAAGTCAATTTCATACTTTAAATAAATTTCACACTTTAATGTATTATTGTTGGCACGCAAAGAGAATAATTTCCTATCGTTTTCTTCATTTTTTGATGAAGAGCCGTTATGAGCTGTCATAGCTTGATATACTGGCTAAATTGCGACGACCGTGGTGTCCTCGGAAAACGCGGAGTATCAGTTGGTGGTAATGGCGTCAAACTTGGAGACGGCATAAATCTTGGTGCAGGTGACATGTGCTCTCGATTGTTTGACGCCATCTGCTCGGCCTCGATCAAATTACGAACAGCGACTTCAATTTCCTCTATATCCAGAGCGGTTGCTTGCAAATTATTGGAAACAGATGTCGAAGTTTGTAAATTGTTCTCAGTTAAAACTATTTCAGATAATAACTTGTCCACATCCAAGTTGTCAAACTCCTCATTGTCCGAAATGTGGAGGACTTGTGGCTCAGGTTGCTCGTCATCTGAAATAAGTATAACTTCCGGCTCAGCTTCAACCTCAATTCTACGTTTACTTTCGGTCTTCAATGTATTTTGCCGTTGTTGATACCCCATAGATCCGTTCTGCAAACAATCCGCCAGGATGTTGTTGAGTGCACTACTGGGTTGATTATTTGCTTGACGAATAATTATATTTGATATTATATTGACACCCTGGCGCCTTGATTCATTGCAGGAGATTGATGGTGTAGCAACAGCAGCATTTGCAACATTGAAATGTTCTGCCATTCTGAAACAGAAAAAAAAATTAACAGCGTTAAAGACGAGACAGCTCACCATGCAGTTGCGAGAAGAATATGCGACTGATATCGACTTCCTTCAGTTTTATACACTCGGCCCCTCCACCGAACGACAGACGCCGAGAAGGTGCTGTACATTTCTAGAACATTTTACACATCGTAGTAATAAATCTCTAAGACCCTTAAGAAATGTTTAAGGTTGCGGCACAGGATGCCTTTAAAATAAAGACAATTAACATATTTTAAGACTATGCAGATTCTCATGCCAGAAAAGCAAAGATACATTATATTTTCTTTGTTTGTTGCCGATGAGGTATAGTAAATATAAAATTACCCTATAAATTGCATAAAACCATGACAGGCTGTAATCATAAATCCAAAGATAAAGTATTTAAAAGTACCGACAGGATGCCTTTAAAAATAACTAACCATTAAATTCTTGGAAGGCTCTGAGTCATAAAGTTTATATAATACCAAAAAGGAAGACATTAACTTAAAAGCCATTAAAATTTATGGGACCCTTGCAGGTAATAAAATTCTTCCATTCTTTGAAATGCCGACGGGATGTTTTTCTAACAACCCTCATCATAAATTACAGAGAACTTCGGCGGCCTATAATTATTTATACAAAGATTAGGAAATTAAGAAATGCTTGTAATACAAACAGAGCCGTAAAAACTGTTTAGGTTCAGACTGTTTGTTAAAACATAATATAAATTTTTGTGTGACCATGTCGCGAGTTGGAACACCTAGAATGTTCATTATAAAATCACAGATTACCTACATATAGATTACCTACATATACATATAGATTACCTACATATACATATAGGTTAATCTGTGATAAAATTCTAGAAAATTCTTTAGGATGATATCGGCACATTTTTTAACAGAATAGAGCTATTAAATATTTCTTGGAACACCCGTGGGATATTTCAAATTATAACTGTTTCTCTTTTAAAGTAAACGTACATTTTTCTTATTAGTATACCTAGATAGGTAGGCAGGTAGTATAGGTATATAAATTACCTGTTAATAAGACCGACTTTGTACAGAAATATTATTGTAAGTGTGATGAGAAGAAATAGTGACAGTGTGACCGATCTTAGTATATAATATTTAAATTGTTATTTACTATTTACATTTCAATATATTACTTTCATTTATTTTTATTTTTTAGATCAAATACTTGTTAAGAAAATATCAATCAATATGTGGATGCAATATGCTGCAGAACAGTGGCCAAAGGCTGAAAATTTAAATCTAGCAATAGAGAGATTATCGTGTGAATTAAATGCCTTAAGTTTCGAAGCGGAGCATGAAACCGTATATGGGCATTATTGTTTCGATGTCGTAGAAGACTATGTTATTTTACAAGCTGACCTCCTTTTTTTATATGAAATATAAGCCCTTGAAAAGACTTGATTATTAACATTTGTTGACCATCTGGTCGTTGTGTGTGGTATTTTCAAGGCCAAGTGGAGGGGGGAGACCGGAAGCTTGTGAAATATCAAGGCCAATATCTGTTGACCACCTGTCCGCTATGTGTGGTGGGGGAAGACCGGGCGCTATGGACTGTCAAGGCCAAGCGGCGGGGTGCGGGAGCCATGGAATGTCAAGGTCAAGGCCAAGTGGTGGGGCCGGGGTCATGATAGGTCAAGGTCAAGTGGTGGGGGGAGACCGGGGACCGGTATTCCTACACTACTCTCGACATATCGAAATCGGACGCACTATTGCCCCACACTGTATATAAAGTAGGTACTTAATTCACTACACCCTACTCACGTTTAGAACCAATGAAAAGCAAACACTATTTTTTTTATAGGGTATGACTAGCTTGCTTCTTGTGTATACAAATAAAAGTGTAATGGATTCACTAAGTACTTAAGAAAACTCTACACTACCTATATTTAGTTTTTATTATAAGATGGTTTTTGTTATAAGGTTGAATTATAATTTAATGTACACTTGGTCAAGACTAACTGAATATTGAATATTGAATGTTGAATGTTGAATGAGTTGTTTTATCTGCACTGAACTTAATTTATATCTAAGATAATTTAAACAATAACAATATTAATGTTAGGGAATGATTGCATGCAATTAAGAATAGACAAAAGTAAACATGGTTTGTGGGAGTAGTAAACAACACAGTCATTATCGAGAGGAAATTCATTGTTAGATGTTTATATGTACATGTACATAAATACTGATTTAGAGTTCGTTGTAACAAAATGTAATTAATATGTAATTATTGGTAGACAATAATATCCTAAAATAGTTTAACAAAGATAGAATGACAAATAGTTTTATACATACATGTTATATAAATATATACCCCCTTAATATACTAAAATAGGAACAGACTAGATAAGTCCGTTGGCACATAATTATGTAAACCTTTAACCCCTAGCTAATTGCAAAACACACTTAAGCTAATTGCGCAACACACTTATATGTTAAAAGCATTCAATTTTTATTGTAAAGAACTACTTTATAGGGGATCTGCCGACAGATAACTTTAAACCCTCCTGGCCTTTGCCCTTTTATAGCATTAAGCAATACATAATTTTAAGTAACTATATTTGTCACGTACGCACAGAGGTTCATATAAATAGAACCGAATCGTTAGATAAGTAAACATTAGTATTTTGTACGTTACATACGACGCTAGTTATGAACGAAAGAATGGTTCAAAACAATTTCGAAGATAACAAATTTATTAGAATAATGAATGTACACTCATTAGTCTTAACTTGTTACGACAGAGTTTGGAATAGAACTGAACTCCTGTAATTAATTTGTTCCTATTTACATATATTACCTTATCTCAATTTATTTTTATGGTTTCTGACAATCAAGGTTTATAACATTTAATATTATGCGTAAACAGGAAATAAAAAAAAAGGATGGCCGTACTGGGTTACAGGGTGTAACTCGCTTCATAGTTTTAAGTTTGAAACTTGTATCCTTAAATTTAATGAAGTTGTAAAAACCACAAGTTCTTCGATATTTTAAATAAATTGTTTTTAAAAAAGTTAAAAGTGTAGAATCACATATAAAATACATATTTGAACTGTCTGGTTTGTTTTATACTTATAGAGAAAAATAATATATAGGGTGTTACATTACAAAAGAGAAAACTTTATCAAGCTTTATGCATTAATTTATTAGTGGGAAGCAGAAAAAACATATCTATATGCACTTTGTATACGCATTTTGCACATTGCTTGATGATATCCTTAATTTTTTTGTAATTAATTACACATCCCGTGAGAAAGAGCAGTTCCCAGGGATGTCATTTCTTTGTATTGCACATTGCTTGATAACGCCCATATTTTATTTATTTTAAACATGTTATTTCTTTGTAATTTTTGGTTGAAGATGGCCTTTTTTTCAATTATAGTCCGCTATATTACAAGAGCCTGTGTGAATATGACTTTATTCTCTAAAAATAAAACTGCGAACTCTTTACGCACATGTGGCCAAAGCCATTAGCGTTCTAAATCTTTCCCATGAGACCATACATATATTTGACACAGTGATCACTGATCAATGCTAACTAAATAAAATGTTTTCATAAATATAATTCCCTATGTAAATAAAATATAGATTACAGAATATTAATTGTGGATTTTTAGAATACTGTCTTTAAGTCTCGTTATTTATCCAAATTATTTATTAAACATTACTACAGGTTGTAAAGAAATTACTTCATTCTTTTAAATATGTTTCAAAGCTTTAATTGTGTAATAATGTGTAATAATGCTAGCCTGAAATAACAAACAATATTGCCCCAGAAACTATAACTGAAAAACTGTGCCAAAAAAGTAAGGTATTTAAAAACTATTTTTAGTTGTCATGATCTGTTTCTACTAATTACATAATATTTCTCTAATTGGTTTTCTAACGTTTCTGTTTAGTTTTCTATTTTGTATTGTAGGGATTAATCCCTTCAAGGATTTTTTTTAGCAAATAACGGGTCAGGGTCGGACCCTCATATGGTAAATGTTCCGGGCCCCTCAAAGCCTCCAAGCACGCGTCTGTTTGTAGTCTATTGAAAATGATAATAATAATAACAACAATATAAAAAAAGAGATACTAACAAAATGGTGTTTCACTGCTGGTTGGTTATGGAGGTTGGTCTCCAATATTTCATACAGATTCGCCGGATTCGATTTGTTGCAATTCTCCAAAGCTCTGGATACCAGACAATATTTTTCAGGAATAAAATTCTGGAAGTTTGTTTCAATGCAGTTAGTTACTCGCTTAGGTAGAAACACCACGTTCTCTTTCAATTCGGCCAGCGCACTTTTTCCAAACCGGTTCTCGACTATTTTAAAACTTAGAATAGGAAATAGAATATCTTTTGGAAGATCAATCAACTTGACAAGTTCCTTATTTTGAAGGGATTCAGTTTTATTAAGAGTTGACAATTTCATTCTAAAGCAAAGTTAATTGTATCTCCAAAAAAACAGTTAAAAGAAAACACACTCTGATATGTAGTACACTCCAACAATCACGTTCTGGACAGGATGACACGCAACAATCAGACGGTTTATTTCCTCAACTAGCTGAACCGTATTTTCGAAAAATAACAAAATACACTCATTCTGATGCACTACAGCAATCACAATTAGATTGCAATATTAAGACTTTGCCTTGGCACACGGCAGTAAAATAGTAAAAAAACACTTTAGTAACAAATTCCCCTCTATGTGGCTGGGTAGTAAAGGAGCACGATACAAAGATGGTGTTTTTTTATATATTCGACCGTACCGGAAAACACGTCACTACCGACCATTATTTTGTTTACAGACTTTTTATCTAGCCACTGGTTATCTCAAGTGAATTTCCTCATTTTAATTAATTATGAATATGTGGTTGAACAGTTTATTAGCATTATGGTTTACCAACAATTTCTTATCTGGTTATATACTATTAGTAGAAACGCGCACCGGAAGTTACATCCTGTTCATGTAAAGCGATATCTAGAAATACTTCCTGCATCAGCCTCTGATAATTGTCTACACCATTGAAGAATTTTTGCAGCAGCCTGCAGATCTGACAACTTATGGCAGCCACTGATCATTGTCTGCATATCTGAAGACTTTTTCCAACAGCACCTGGCCGGAAACTGGATGACACTGGTTCTAGGGTCCGCTTTCTATATCTATATCAATTACCAAAATTAAACATCACGGCTTGCTTTTTGAAATAAATACACGCATGTGCAGTTTCATCGACCATTTTTATTTTACGACTACCTAAGTGAATCATGTCAGTCCCAATGTCACAATATTTTCAACGTCCTGTCTCTATTGGTAATGTTTTTTTATTTTATTTTTTTTTCATTTTGACAAAAATATGTCTTTGTTTTTATTGTAGTAATAACTTTACTATTAAAATTTATTTTTAGTTGTTTTATTGAGAAAAATATTTGTTTCTGTTACTATTTTGAGAGTATCCTTTTTGTTTTTATTTTGTTTCTAAAGGCTTCTTGTTACTTTTTAAATAATCTCCTTATTCTAGATTAATATTCCATACCCATCCATTCCTGGCAAGAAATGCTCATAGCTCCTCACGGTTCTTGCCAAGCAGTAACAATTTATATTAAGCGAACTTAAATACTGTAACTGCTGTATATGTAGTCAATACGTTAAATTCAATACTTTTATTTCAAATTAATACTTTTTTGTACAATTGTTAAATTATTGCTAAACTGAGCACAAAAACCTACATTAAAAAAGTAAACGAACGAACAATACAGTTAAGTCCGGTTCTGTGTTCCTTAGCGTCTTACCCCGGAAGTTCCATCACAATATAGGTGTCCTCAACTATATTACTCAGAATGTCTGAAGTCTGCCATCGCATTAGCATACATTGTCACAACTAATATTCGTTCTGTATTCGTGGCTGCTAACTTTGAGCGATTTGGTCGTATATGTTATGTGTGTGCTAGATGCAAAACTCGGTTTTTGCAAAAATTTGAAATACTCGTGTTTTATTTTACATATTTTGTATATTAACTAAAATATTTGAAAAAAATATTATACGCGTGATTTGTTAATTTACAAACTGTGGTGGTTGAAAAAAGAGGTAGGGTCTCTTGGTTCCGCCCTAAATCAACATTACATGTTAATTTTTTTCTACAATGTATCATAAATTTCTTATAACTCTCGTAAATTCGATTACATGTTAATATGTAAAATTTATTGTGTCAAAGTGCTTTTCCTAATATAGTAATATTACAAAAACAAACATAACATTGAGCACTGGACTATACAGGGTGTCTCACCAGGAACTGCATCGATCGATAGAGGGAAAAGCATGCACCAAAAAAATTTTGAAAATTTAGAGAACTACTAACGGCAGTGTGGCCAATTCAACTAAAATAATTACAAGCATCTGGCACTTTCGGTTATACCGGAAGTCGATACCAACTTGCTTATTATAAATGAAATACCCTATATATTTTAGGTGTTTTGAAATGAGCATAAAATTCTGAGTCAAAAACATCTTTCAGAGATATTTGACATTCAAAAAAATTTTGACAGGTTTACAATAACCTTTATAACTTTCTTCGTGTAAAAGACACTCATTTGCTTTTTGGCATGCAGAGAGCCATAAGGGAACTACGCTTTACAGTTTAAAGAAATTCAATAATAATGTACAAGTGCTTCATTTTTGACGTTACATTTTGTAAACTTCAAACCGCAAAAACTTGCTTAAGTCAAATGGAACACCCTATATTTTTTAACATCAAGATATGTACAATTAAATTCCTATTTCTCTGATATAAGCATTGTGGGGGTTTAAGTTACAACTTTTTGAAATATTTGCGATTTCCTTAGAGATTCAAAAATTTTTAGTAAAAACTTTATCAAATTAGCCATGATTAGAAACAATCAGTAATTTCAGTCATTATCTTATGTCAAGAAATGCCACTGCGTTTAAATTACACCCACAAAGACTTTTTGAATTTGTTTATTATTTATGGAGAACGTGATGAAGTAATATCAAGATCTTGTAGTACATTTGTTACTAGAGATCAACAAAAACGAAAATAACACTAAACACTGTAACATGCCTATTAATTGGATTGAAGACACTTTGCGTAAACTAAAATAGCTAAGATAAAATCAACTAAATGATTCCATTTTAATTTAATAATTGTTCAAAATTCCTCCCTCAAACCTCCACACATTTTTCGCACCTTCGGATTAGTTCTTCATAGGTAGCTCTTCTAATTGAATCCTGTGATAAGTTTTGAAATGCATTTCGTACTCTCTGCATATAATCTTCAATAGTTGTTAATGGGCTCTCATAAACTTTATTTTTAATAGTTCCCCAAATAAAATAATCTAAAATTGATAAATTGGGCGAGCGAGGAGACCATAGGAAAGGTCCATTATTGGCGATCCATTGATCGTACAAAGTTTCTTGTAAAAAATTATTTATCAAATACGCGTTATGCACAGGATTCTGTGCAATAAAAGCGGAGGCTATCGATGGCCTGGATTGCTTACTGCAAGGCATTTGATACAACATCGCATGAGCTATTGTTGTACTTGCTCGAATGTCTTGCAGTACCAGCACCACTAGTGAGATTCATAGAATAGCTGCTGACGCTCTGGAAGACTCGCTTCACCATAACATCAGGTGCACAGCGGGAGGCATTTAGGAGAGGAGTTTTCCAGGCTGTCTGTTGGACTCCGCCAAACCCACGGATATCAATGTGGACCACCCAGCGACCGGAGGTATAAGGTCACCCATCTATTTTATATGGATGACCTTAAACTTTATGCCTCCGGAGAGTGCGACCTACAAAACGCTCTTAGGGTGGTCGAAGAATACACGTGGGAAATTGGTATGGAGTTCGGACTGGACAAATGTGCAGTCGTCCACCTCAAGAGAGGACGATGGGGGAATTCTCTGAATATGCGCAGGTCGCAAATGGAAGCATCTTAAGACATCTGGATGCCGGAGAAACCTATACATATCTGGGTGTGCAACAAAGACACATCCAGGATGTAACACAAATAAAGGAATCTCTCCGCGGCAAGTACAGACACCGCCTCCGAAAGATTTGGTCTTCCGAACTTTCGGGGAAGAATAAGGTGTCTGCAACTAATATGCTTGCCGTTCCGATTCTGCTCTACTCCTTCGGAGTAGTAAAGTGGAGGGTAGATGAGCTGCGTCAATTAGACAGAGATACCCGCAAGATGATGAATATTCACAGAAGTATTCATCCTAGATCGTCCGTTCCTCGTGTGTACCTCCCACGTCAACGGGGGGCCGAGTGTACGCATGGCAGAGTAGTACTGAGTATGGCATGTAACATACTCAGGAGCTCAGATCCCCTCTTGCGGTTCGTAAAACATCACGAAACTGTAGGAGTGGGAGCAGGATTGTTCAAGGCAGCAAAAAGAGCCGCAGATGAACTCGGTCTCGCATTTGACATCAGGCGAGGAGGCCGGCGAGGTGCTGATGTTGAGTCAGTCACCGAACTTCAGCCAAATCGTCTGAAAGCCCGAATTAGAGATACCGAACAGGAGAAACTGTTTCGGCAGCACGTCGATAAACCCCAGCATGGTGTCTTCTACAAGAACATAGAAACACTGGGTTTATCGACCAGGCTGACATTTGCCTTCCTAAGGTCAGCTGGGCTTAAGTCAGGGACCGAGGGATTTATTATGGCCTACCAGGATGGTGTTATCAACACCTTAGTCTACCGTAGCCGCGTGTGGCGTGTAGAGGTTCCTGATATCAACTGCAGGACCTGCCATCAGGCGCCGGAATCGCTCATGGACTTACTTTCTGCATGCCCCATATATGCGAGTACGGCCTACATCCACCGACATAACGCGGCGTTACGAGTGCTATACTACCATCTAAGGCACTCGTACAGGGTAGACCAGACACCAGTGCTGCCTTACGTCCCCGAAGAGATTGAGTCCGTTATCGAGAACGAGAAATGCAGGATTTACTGGAACTACTTATTCCCGACTGTCAGGCTAATCCAAGCCAACAAACCTGACATAGTCCTCTTCGACCATCAACTCAAGGTGATGTTTGTCATCGAGTTCTCGGCACCTGCGGAGAAAAACATCACCTTGAAGGAGGAGGAGAAACGGACCAAATATCGCGATCTCCGGTACGAGCTCCAAGTGCTGTACCCAGGCTACTCGGTAAAAATGGTCGTCCTTATAATCGGTGTACTTGGAGGGATAAAGCCTACGCTGCTTTCGGAACTGAAGACCATACCGGCCTGCCAAAAAGCAGCCGAGTGGCTGGCAGGGCAAATGCAGAAGGCGGTCATTCTGGGTTCTCTCCGTCTGCTTAGGGCACACGATTCTGGTATCTACAGTCACTAACCCTGCGGGATGTGAGGAGTGGCTGTAGTTGATGCGCCAGCACGACTCCCGTGAGGCGTCGGAGGCCACGGGAGGACTGTCCGGCATCGGATAATCCGAAAAAAAAAAAATAATAACAATAATAATAATAACGAGTGCTATACTATCATCTAAGGCACTCGTACTGGGTAGACCAGTACCATTCTTAACACCGATTTTTATTCTGTTTAATATTTCAATAAAAACATCAATTTTTCCCAACCGATGGAATGTGGTAAAGACGTTTCCGATTTTTAAAGCAGGCGATACGTCAAATATAAGCAATTACAGACAAATTTCTGTTTTGGGTAATTTTGCTAACGTTCTTGAAATCATATTATACAATCGCATCTATGTGTCCACTAAAAACATATTGTCAGTAGACCAGCATGGCTTTGTATCTAACAGATCGACTACTACGAACTTAGTAATATTCAGTCAAACAGTTTCTAATATTCTAGATGAACGAGGACAGATAGACGCTTTGTATACCGACTTTACCGATGCCTTCGATCGCATCGATCATCAATTACTCTTACAAAAATTAACAAAGTATGGATATAATTTAAATCTATTAAATTACTTTCAATCATATCTAATAGGCAGACAACAATTTATATTCTACAACGGATATAAATCGTCAATATATTTAGCCACTTCGGGAGTGCCGCAAGGTTTTAACCTCGGGCTTTTACTATTTCTATTATTTATAGACGATTTATGCACTGAATTGAAGTGCGACAAATTAATCTTTGCAGAGATTTAAACATATTTATGAGCATAAATTCCGTAAATGATTGTATATATCTTCAAAAAGACCTTAATATCGTCAGCAAGTGGTGCGGCCTGAACAAAGTTGGTATCAATGCTGCTAAATGTAAAGTAGTGTCTTACACAAAAAAGGAAAATTACTTTAACTACAACTACAGCATTAACGACACTGTTTTAGAGCGCATACAAACAATTAAATATTCTGGTATATATTTTGATTCTGAACTGATTTTGACGAACATATACATATCAAATCTAAAGAGGCAATCAAAATGTTAGGATTTATCATAAGAAACTGTAAATCATTTACTAATTTAAATTGTATAAAATCATTATATTATTCTTATATACGTTCAAAACTTGAGTACGGATCCATAATCTGGAACCCTTACTATCTAGTTCACAAAGACGCATTAGAGCAAGTTCAAAGAAAATTTTTATCATTTAGTGACACAGGAATATATCCTGAGAGGGGTGTAGATAACAATTATCTTCTAAGCACATTTCATTTTGAAAGTACCGGCGAATTTGTTCTATGCTACTTTTTCTATACAAATTATTACATAATAAAATTGACTGTCCTCAAATTCTTTCACAAATTAATTTTTTCACTCCAAGAATGCATTCTCGACAAAATGCCACACTTTACACTTAACGAGCCAATAGCAAAATATTGCTAAAATCACCAATACATTGTATGTGTCATTATTTTAACAAAGTAAGTCAACATTGTGATATATGTAAACCTTTGTACACAAAATCAGCTGGTAAAATATGCTAAGCAAACTTTTAGTACATAATTTTGGCTTACTATTCCATTTATTGATTGTTCCTTTGCGTTATGTAGATATACATTTTTTTCTCATCGTTATTTTTTTTTCAATAACTAGTTCTTATTTTGTTTTTCTTAACTATTACTATCACACTATATTTTTTTTAAATTTAATTTTCAGTTCTTTTAATAACATCTATTGTACTTACCTTTATGTTTATATAAAGATTTGTTATTAAATATTATAAAATGTTTCGTGGTATTTAAGAGTAATTTAAATTGTCCTGTAATTGGGTGTTACCTGTTGGGCAAATAATGCATATTATTATCATTATTATTATTATGTCCCTATGTGTATACAGTGAGTTATGTAGATAAAAACAATAATCCATTTTTGGGGCTCTAGACGTCCGTGAATGGACATCCACAGGATGTACAATTTTGTGACAAACGGCTGTCCACTGGATGTCGAGTGGATTATTTTTGGTATCTAGATGGATATCTGTCTTACGTCCATCAGGTCCATGACGTACATCCAGTGGATTTCAACTGGACGTCCTTGTGCTGTATGGGTGTTATGCTGTTTGCAAAAAATAATTTAAAAAAAGAGTAAATCGATCCTTTCATACGTAGGGTAAGTAAAACTAAAACCCAACCAAAATAAAATAAAGTAAACTTGCCCATGTTTGTAGAATAGTGTTTGCTTTGTATTTAGGTAGTGCCCTATTATTATTATTGTACATATTTCTGTTGTAGGTCAATAAATAATTTTATAAATCTTTTAAATCAGGCAGACAATTTTTTGTCATTTTTTAAAGGGCTGTGCCCACTACCCATACAGCACAAGGACGTCCAGTGGAAATTAACTGGATGTACGTCATGAACCTGATGGACGTATGACGGATATCCATCTGGATACCAAAAGTAATCCACTTGACATCCTATGGACAGCCGTTTGTCACAAAATTGCACATCCTGTGGATGTCCATTCACGGACGTCTAAAGCCACAAAAATGGATTATTGTCTTTACCTACATTAACTCATTGTATACACATATGGACAAGAAAGCTTCTGGTAATCGGGTCGCGCCATCTGTCGGTTTAGTTTTAAGCGACTAGTGAGACTAGTATTATTGTATTATGTTTTAAATTAAAAAACTCACTTGCCTGCATGTTGAACCAGAGATCTCTGCATTGGCAAAGAGAATTTTCTCTTTGGCATTGGTAGCCATACGCTTAACCAGTAAGCCATTGAGATTCTTATAATATTTGGTTACATTAGGTTTGTTTCTACAAGTACATAAAACCGTTTGAAACTATCAGGCGTCTGCGCAATCCAGATTTGGCCGTTCTTACAACCCTGATTTCAAATTGTTGGGTGTTCTTACAAATTTCCAAACTGATTTGAAGCGGTTTGGTGACTGCCAGAACAGTTTGATTGAAAGGAAACTGTGAGTCAGGCGCATGCGTTTTGATAATTTTGTCGGCCATTACCCCGTGGTCAAAGTTTATTTTTCATATTTATGTATTTATTACTTAACCTCCATATCGTTTAACCTATAAAATTGTCTCTGGCAACATAACATTAACAACCTAACAGAACACCAAGACCAAAACAAAATTTGAGATTATAAAAAAAATAAGCGACCTTCTCATCTAGTTATACTGGTTGCATAACTAATACTTGATGTTCTAACAAGCCAAATTTCAAACTGAATGCAAACCATTTTAAAATCACGCATGCGCGATAGAAGTAGTTTGCAAACTATCACAAATTCTTTGTAGAAACAAACCTATAGTCAATGGTTTCAAAAATTGCAGTATTAAAACAATTCTAATATAGGTAATTTATTAACCGATTATTGAATTATTGGATTACAAGTAATTCTTTGATCTTTAAAATATTTTTTCCAGCAAATGGCGAAATTTAGCAGCAAAAAATTGATTTGACAAATTCCGGAATTCACCAGCAAAAATTATAATTTATAATTTTTTGTTGAATTTTGCCGATCGGAAAATTATTTTGCAGAATAAATAATTCCTGATACTTATTCACATTATATAGAAATTTGTATATTAAATTTAATTATAAATTGTCAATAATAAAATAACTAATATTACAAGAAATAACGTGACGTTGCTTAGTAGTTGTTGTCACCAAAGTAAATAGACACGTTTTAGTTTTAACAGCCGACTACAATATATGGAGTGTGAATGTTGGTGTCCTAAGTTTATTATTGACGTTGTAGAAACGTTATCAAGACTGAATTTCACGTATAGTCATTCTTTAACGTTTTATGGACGACGCGGACGCATCGTTATGCAATACGTGCATGATAAAGACCTAAGAGGAAGAACTAAAACAAACAATATAATCTATATACATTATATGGATGTTCAGTGGATATTCATCACTTGTACTTTGGTGTACTATCACAAACGCATAAAAAAACGGACGTCCAGTGGACATCCCTTTATGAACAGTGTACATTTACATACGTAAATGGATGTCCAGTAGATATGGATGTCTAATTTAATCATCAGAGACGATGTCTCTCTGGATATTAAGAGACAAAGAAACTAATTAATAAGAAGGCCATGAGAAGTTGTAGAAAAAAAGTATAAAAAAAACTAAGCCGTAAAAACGTCAAATACCGATCAGTCTGACAAGAAACTAGAAAAGAAACATATTTAATAGCAATCAATCAATCACTGTGAATCTACAACCCACATAGTATAATTATATTAATACACAATTGCGGTAAATCTGAGTAAAAATGTATAGGTGAGTACTTATTATTTTATAAATACCTAAATATTATCGTGCCGAAAAAAAAATTGTAATGGTACCTATAATTTAATATAAATTAAAAATTAGCTTACCATTGTTGTTCAGCAAATTGGCACAATAAATTAATAAAGAATGAAAAACTATCGATTTTTGTAATATTTTTTACAAATGTTTTAACAGTTTAAACATGTTTGCACAACGTCATAACATAAAGTAATAAAGTACCCGAATTAAACCGAAGCTAATAATTCTTTTGTTTTTTTTTGTTTACAAAACAAATGATATTCAATACGCCAATTAAATCTAGTTGTTTTATTATTTAAAACAACGAGGTGTCCATAGTGATTAATTTATTTAAATTTTTAAGAAAACCTTTGATTTAACAGACCAAAACCGAATTAATTCAAACATCCCACTCTATGTACAAAAAATATACTGCTTTCGTTTAATCACGATCTGACCCTGATCAGTGCAATCACATCAGTAGTTTTTTATTTGCATTATGTTTCAGATCAGTTCAATTAGTTTTTGTTTTTGATTGGTTTGGCATTTTAAAAGAAACTTTATAAACCAATCAGAGATGAGAACAACTGAACTAGATCATAAATGACCTGATCTGCAGTGCAAATAAAAAACTACAATCATTTAATGTTACTATTGGAGGGTTATTTAAAAACGATGTGCTAACGTTTTCAATTGTTAGAAATCTAATTTACCGTACCAAATGAGTTACTGCAAGATACATTAGTGACTGAAAAATGCTACAAAAATGTTGTATAACGAAACATTCATAGGGAGAGGAGCTACCCAGAGTAGCAAGGGGCAGTTGATAAAACACAAGACACTGTTAAGGGGATAGGGGTCCATTAAAACGTCATGAAATGTCACATGGTCTTGGAGGGGGAGGAGGGGGGTCAATCTAATACGTTATGTGACTTGTTTTGTTGATTTGAAAATTTCGCAATTTTTTTTTATCTTTATAGGGTAATGAAAATAACATTAAAATTAAAATAACTATATAACATTGCCATTACTATATTTTTTGAGTGGGTCCTTAATCTGGCCTGTTATGACATCCAGGGGGGGGACACGAAACGTCATGGAACGTCATAGGCGGAGGAGGTGTGTCCATAATGCCCGAAAATAGTGTCACGAGATTTATGGAGGGCCCCTAACGTATCTCGTAAAAATGATTCATATATATATTAATCGTCGCCCTAATAAATAGAGAACCTATAACTTTACCATTAAACTAAATTCGTCATTTAATTTTTTATTTATTATCCAGTAAACACCAAAGTATAGACTTTAGTGGGTCTTTATTAGGCCTTTGTTTCCAATAAAGGCCCGGTAAAATCCCAGCAAAGGCCCATACTTTTGAGTTTACTGGGTACCCAGTACCAATTTTTTTCTCCAGATATCCACATTTGAGATTTATTCAGGTTTGAATGTTTATTACTTCCTTTTTGTATATCTAAGGGTATATTTATAATTATGTTCCCCCAGCTTTTAATTGCTGTATTTTGTGTAAAATGTACGTCTTTTTAATAAAATGTTCAGATTGCTCTTTTAATAGAAGTTCATATACCGTATGAATGTAAATGTGGATATATTTACTGTTCTCAAAATGATCTATAAGTTAATAACATCATGGCAAATCTTTTAAAATACCTAATGTTCCATACGATAATTACATAATGCGAAGTAACATGTATATAAGTCGTGGGAAATTTTATGATGTTTATTATTTATAGATCTGGGCCTTAAGTGAACATTTATGCTATAAAATGGAATGTTTATCTCTTTTCGTCCTTCAATACCCCGTCCTATATGTCAATGGAGCGCCCCCTGTGAATCTTAATCTCAATCAATATGCAGCTTAGTTTAGTTGTTTTTATACTCTCAGGTCTAAAGAACGATCTATTATCTCTCTCTCTAGCCAGTAGCATTTATTTGGAGTAAAATCAAAGGTTTTCTAAACTGTGGGGTCTGGTAAAAGTAATAAAAGTAGATTTTTTTTGTAACGTAGTTTTTGAAATACCTCCTATTTCTTTTAACTTAAAAAACCCAATTTATTAGTATACAGATCTGAGCTGATCCGAGTAGTTCGATAAATAAATGAACAGTAGCTTGTTTGCAAATATCACATGACTGACAGTGAGGTATTTTTGGTTAGACGTAAGCTGTCAGCTGTTTAACAGACAACACAACAATCATAAAATAAAACTATGAAAACAGTTTGATTTCGGTAGAAGTTTTTCTAAGTTTTTTTTGCACGTGTTTTTGATTAATTTCTTTCAGTTTTTTAGATGATATGGATCGACCCGGTCAAACTGGGTATTTGTTATTAAACGAGGAAGGTGCTGTGTTGTCATCTGCTGGTGATTTAGAAAATGACGAAAAATCCGCAATAATTATTATGGGATTAATAAATCTTACATCCCAAATAGATTCGAACGCATTCCTACCTGAAGAAGGTTTTAAAAAGTTGTCCATAACTTACGACGACCACTGTTATATTGTTTGTTTATCAAACAGAAAAATACATATTGTTAAAAAGACTTTAGCCATAGATAACCCACAGAACTCTGCATAAAATAAAAAAACTAAATGAATGTAATATTATACCTAACTAAAATGAAGTTTATGCAAATTATTATTCTGTTCGGTGGCATTTTCTTTTCTTTGTACCAATTATACTGTTTGTTACATGATATGTAATAAAGTTATTTAGGTATATTACATTTTATTTTTCTTTTAGTTATAATCTCCATGGTAAGTCAGAATGGTGTTTATGATGAAGTAAAGATTATATTTTTATACATATGAAACATTGAAATAGTAAGCAATTTATGCATGACAAGAATAATCCTTTGCTCAAGACTGACATCAGTGGTACAAAGCAATTGGCTTGTTTGTAAGTTTGAGTACAAGTGTCAATTTTTCAATGACGAGCAGGAATAGCTGTATGTAGCTCAAATATTGTCCGGAGTTATAATCATTTTGACAATTTCTTGAGCAGAATGATAACTGAAATTTTCCAACAAATTTTTATTTTGTAAAATGAAGTTAGTAGTAAAGGTTAATAAACGATTATATTATATAATTTAACATTTATATAATGCCAATTTTTTTTAAACTGAAAGTTATACTTGTGTAAAATGAATTTTTTAAATCTACCTATGCAAATATAGGTACCTACTGCATTTTTGTTTTTTACGTAAATTTTTAATACTTTAAGAAAGAATTAGTACATTTTTACATTACATATTTCCAATTAAAATAAATACTACTAATTAAAATAAAGTTTTTATACCAAAAACAAAAAAAAAAAACAGTTTTTGTTGTCATAAAATGAATACTTATTGATTTGTAGCAGGTATGTGACAATCAAAATATAATTTTGTAAATGTAGGTGGTTGTGGTTTATATGTACAGTCTGATATGTACAATTATCTGTTTATGATTTCTGATTAGATAAAATGATAAAAAATATGACAGGACTTCACGTTCTATCTTCACCTCATTTCCTCCTCGTAAAATCAGTGTTTCTGTTCTGTGGTTTATACTTTATAAACAGTGATAAAATGTTGTACACAATACACAACGCCACCTAGTGGCGCTAAATTTTTACAAATAGAAGTTTACTGCGCCATATAGTTCTTCAGTAATTTCACAACTTGCTAGAATGTACACCTTATTAAGAATTTTCATTTGAAACAATCTAATAAAAATATTTTAGTTGACGCAGTTAAACTCTTTTAGTTATCTATGGTTTTGACCTAAAAACTTGAAGTCAGAAGTTGTTGTCTATTTTGCAAATTGTTATTAATATTGGGAACTAAAAGCACCACGGCCCATATGGCGCTGCAATCAGACGAGTACCTATCAGCTCTTAGGAATTAGGTGTGCGTTTAGGTGAAACAATTTTCTTTTTTTCAAAAATTGCATGTATTTAATGTTGGCTATATTTTTAACAAAATTAGACCACCTAAATACTTGACAGTCTGTCCAATCCCAAGTCGGGCAAATCAAACGAACCCAGTAAGGTAACTAAAAAATTCACCGATGGTGAAAGCTATGACAGGGTATGAACAAGCACAGAACTGAACAAGTGTCAACTGGAAGCAATTGATAGCAGGTGCGCAAAACTCCCTTTATAATACCGTCGATTTATCGGTGGTACACCAAGTTATCGATAGCTTTGTTTTGGTTCAGAATTTTCACAGTTCTAGGACAGTTCCCGTCATGCGCAAATTAGAAAATATATCTATTTTGGTGTATTGCTCATGACAGGAACTTATTTGCGCATGACAAGAACAGTTCTAGAACATTAATAAACGGAACCAAAACAAAGCTTACATTACTACCGATATATCGACAATTCCATGACAAAAAATATAGAACTATCGGTAGTACCTACTATAGATAGTTTTGCACCTCTACAGCGGATTCTTGGTTTGTTTACGTTCGTTTAATTTGTTTTTGTGGGTTCTTTCTTAGGTAGAAAAATATATATTACATTAATCGAAAGTTGGTAAGTAAATTTAATATTTTTTGCTAATTTGTTGGAGTACTTAACCTAAAAATGTCCCTAGTACAAGTTTACATACCTTTCACAAGTTAATGCTTTTCCTATAATTTTCTTCTATTTTCTCCACAATTACCACGGCCAGTGCTTATAAAGTATAAACACTGCCACAGCTATTGGTGATATAAACAAACCACAAACCCCCTCGTCTTTCTTGGAAAAATAATGAAAGTGGATTCTATCTACAATGTTCCCTGAGTAACCATTCTACCCACAACAATTCATATATTCAAGTCTATTACCGTGCAACCTTGGATATTGGTTATTTTCTAATTATCTGAAAATAACCAAGAATATAACATATTGGAATTATAGTGCCATCTTGGATATTCTCCAGATTAGATTATTGTTTAGACTATTGAAATGTAACAGATTCTTGAGAAATAACCAATAATCCAGATTACAGTGACATTCAAACTTCCAATAACAAACATTAGATGTTGGAAAATTTAAGTAATACTTTTTGTAGTCTCAATCAAACCAGATATTGCTTGAAACATAACTTCTATGGTTATTTTTTTGCCACCACAAGATGGATCTCAATTTTATATTGCTAATCAGGGCAATTGGAAATGAAGAGGAGAGGTAAGAATAAATAATTTCAAAAATTACGTTTTTAGGTATTTAAATGCTTTTTTTATTTTAGGCGAGAGCACAGAATCATTAAAAGGCAACTGAGGGATCATTCAAATCCCTTAACCCTTCCTGAGGTTATTTTTAAACAAATATACAGATTATGTAGGACTATAGCTCACTATTTGGTCCAAGAAATAAGCCCTTTTCTTCAAGAAAAAGAAAGAGAAGAAATTGCAATTCCAGATACATTAATTGTACTTTGTGCATTGCATTTTTATGGACAAGGGAGCTACCAGAAGTCAGTTGGGTAAGATATGAATATGCCCACGTGTCAGGCGTCTGTTAGCAAATCAGTTGATGCTGTTACTTCTATATTAAATGAACATTTTGGTCATATTCAATTTCCAATTTCTGAAGAGGAAAAAGATATAGAGAAATGGAAGTTTATGAATATGGTAAATGGATTTCCAGGTATTGTTGGGGCAATTGATCGCACCCATGTCAAGATATTTTCACCAAAATGACCCCCAGTATCCAGGGATTTTATTTTATAATAGAAAGGAATTTTACAGCATAAATGTTCAGTGTATTGTTGGTGCAGATTTAAAGTTATTGGCTCTTAATGCACGATATATTGGCTCAGTTCATGACTCGGCTATTTGGGCTACTAGCGCAATTAGAATGCTTTTATTAGAAGAGTACCAAATTGGACATAGGAATTCCTGGTTGATTGGAGATGGAGGTTATCCATTAGAACCATGGCTATTAACTCCTGTTTCAGGGCCTAACATAAATGATCATGAACAAAAATTTAACAGAGCACATCGTAGTACTAGAAATGTGGCAGAACGTTTTAATGGAGTTTTCAAAGCAATATTTACATGTTGCTCTGCTGACCGTACTTTACATTATGCACCTGAAAAAGCCAGCAAAATTATCAATGCCTGTGGAATTATTTATAATATTTATCTCAATAGACATGATTTTGAAGAAGTTGAAGAAACAAATGATGATATTGAAAATCAAAATGATGAGCCCCTTAACCCAGAATGGCAAAATGGACCCCTTAACCAAGAATGGAGAAACGAAGGAAACAGAGTTAAGTCAAAGAATAGTTAACACATATTTTTAAAATGAAACAATGGATGAAATGGGTTTTGGTAAATCTGAGTTTTAATATTGGATTTGTATATTTCATCTACCTCTTGTAGGTATATTGCCATGTAAAAATAATAAAGTAGAAAGGCTGAAAAAACTTTTTAAATTAGAAGTACGTAAATGTAAACTCGTTATGTTTACCTCACGGAGCCCCTGTATATGAAAACGATAAATACTATTAGTAGTTTCTGTTTGATATTTTACAATATCGATATAAAAATTACATAGATGTCTTCGTAGAAAACTCAACAAGTTTGCATCTACTACACCATTGTGATTTAAAATGATGTTTTTCTTCTTTGTTGTACATGACGATACATCTCTAACCCAGAAATACACTACACTTAATTTTTGAAGCCTTAATTTGGTTAAAACTTTCAACGTAAGGTAGTGAACTGTTCATAAAAAATGGACTGTAGTTTGTAATGTCACTTTTATTATAAATAAAATAATATATTACAGCGTCGTTTGCTTATTAATTAAAAATATACAGAGCCTTTCAAAAGCTTTTTGAAAACACACCATTGCTTTTACCAAATTTCCCAATGACACTAATAATTCTTTTTGAGCTTTCCCCAAATCTCAATGTCAACGTCTACTGTCAAATATCAAATAAAATATTACTCACCTCACTAGAATTTCACAAAATATCCCCATATTTCGAAGAGGTTGGTGGCCCTGATGTGTCTATTTTCATCATCTTCAAAAACCAATGTCTAAAAGATTTTCTATAGATTTCAAGGTGTGCACCGTAATATGTATTTTTTCCATTATTGAAATTGCCTAGAAACCAATGTTGGATATTTACTGTTATTGAGAAATATCCAAGGGTGCACCATAATAGACCTGATTATGTACTATCAATGTCCTTTTAATTACTAGTGCTAACCTTTTTTCTGTTCTGTGGTGCTAACCCAGGTTAATGGTTTAGGCTTGGGATTGGTTAAATAAAATTTGGCCTTGAATTAGACCGATCACAAGTCAGACCGCAGTTAACTAAAGCTTTGTCTTGGTTCAGAATTTTCCTGAGAGTATAAAAACAACTATACTCTCAGGAATTTTCGTAGTTCTAGGACAGTTCCCGTTATGCGCAAATTACGAAATGTACCTATTTTGGTGTATTGCTCATGACAGGAACTTATTTGCGCATGACAAGAACAGTTCCAGAACAGTAATAAACGGAACCAAAACAAAGCCTAAGCGGTTTTCCTCGCCAAAAAACCTTTACGTTTTCTTCGGCATATTGTGGAATAAACGTTGAATGATGAAATAAAAAAACACCGGTGGCCCCCGTGACTCGCCATAAAAACAGAAACCGAAACTAAACTCTCAGTTTCAAGCGTTTTAATTGTTTAGACCGAAACCCATGACACCAAAACCAATCAAATCACTTGAAATTGACAGTTCTGTTTCAGATCTCCGGAACATGGGAATTCAGCCAACCTCATACAGTCATACAACATTATGTGGCACGCAAAAGATTCTAATTTGTCTTACGTAGCGCTTTAATTCTAAATTAAATCCCTACAACTGATTATTAAGACCAAGAAAATTAATTTACTGAATAATTTTATTCAAATGTTGTCTACTGTTTCTTTGTGGATTTTATATTTTCCCACAATTTCTTTGAATATTAATCATTTAGAACATACCTACTTTAACACTGTTTAAACAGTACGTGTTATGGAACAAACTTTTTGAACGATAAAAGAGGAAAAAAACAGAATGTTGGTTTTTGGATAAATGTTATTCCGTATCTATTGATCTACTCTGCTTTTTACAGATTTAATAAAGAAATTGATGCTTTCCGAATTTTTTCATTCGGAGTTACGTCCGTTATTCTTAATATGCATTTAATTTATTTGATTTGTCCTGAATTCTCCCCCCTAATCCGACCCATCGCGCATGTGTGTTGCGCATATATTGACACCTAATATTTTTTTCTCTGACAGAGAAGACTGGAGAAAAGTTTTTGGTGAAAATGGCGACTGTTTTAAATCACGCAATACGTAGATATATACAAACATCTGCAAAAAAAGGAGCCGAATCGCTGGGCCCCTCAGCTGTTTCTGGACAACATGAGGGTACGTATTTAACTTTAAAATAAAATTTCCGTTACCCCGAATTTTATCCATTTAGGTTAGATTTCATTACATAATATTTAATTTTAATATTTTTAGGTGGTTATAAAATATGGAGAAACCTAACAATATTTCTAGCCTTCCCATCCATTGTACTGTGTGCAATAAACTGCTATTTGGCCCATCAGAGTGGTCACCATGAAAGACCAGAATTTGTGAAATATGATCACCTTCGTGTGCGCACCAAGCGTTTCCCATGGGGTGATGGTAACCACTCGCTTTTCCACAACCCTCACGCTAATCCTCTACCAGATGGTTATGAAGAAGTTGGTCATTAAATACAAATATTTATCATAGTAAATTCAGTAGTCATCTCTTATTTCGTTTGTATTTTTTAAATGTTAATAAATGTAACAAAAAAAAAAGAAGCCATTGTAATACGAGATAATTCTTTAGCGGTATTCTGTTTACAATTTACAAAAAGGATGTAACAAAAAAAAAATAGGTAAGTGACGAGTATATTTGGAGTAATGTTTATTACTTATTACAAAGTTTTTATTCCATTCAAAATATTTATAAACTTTTCATCAAGTTTTTGACCATGTAGTTTCCTTGACAATACCTCAAAGTCAGCCGTTTCAATCTAAAAATAAAAAATAGTGGGTAAGTGTAAAATTACCACGAAACAAGAAATACAAACAAATTGTGGTTACGGGTGATGCATGAAAAAGTTGTAAACTGATTGCCCAACCTTTAAAAAATCTTGATTGGATATACCTACCAGCAGTGTTGCCAGGTCAATTTTATTTTCATCAGTAGGTTACCATTTAAATATCGAATGAAAAGGCAAAAACATTCTTTACATATGAAATAATTTTTTATTCAGACAAACATAACTTACATTCTTACAATAATTGATGATGGTAAATTAACAGTAAATCTTGCAATAAGCATAATAAAAATGTAAACATAATGTATAAAACATAAAATGTAAATACCCAATTTATTAAATCATACTAATGTAAATAAAACAATTACAACACCTCATATTTTGAGTTGATTCCTAAAGTCTCTAAATATGTGACCACGTGTACTATACAATTTTAATTAACAGAAACGTATGCATTCGCGAAGAGCTATAATAAAACTGTAGTGATACCATAGTTGAATAAACTATGGCGATACTAAGGAATAATGATAACCTTGATGATAACAATACTAGTTAGCAAAGTAAATCTCAAGTCGTCGAGTTCCGATAGTGCCAATACCATAAACATTCGGAGTCCACGCGGAACTCCCAGCACAAGTTCAGTCGGATTCGTTTCAGTGCTGTGTGATCCACCGAACAAATAAAAACTGAACGGACCAGCATGTGTAAGTAGCTTTCCATAATGTAAACATCAAGGATATGTGTACTAGTTTGATGTTTCAACAATTAAACTATACACTGATTTTTATTTAAATAAAACAGATATCAGTAGATATAATTCTATTTCAGTAGTTCAGTAGACTATAAGCCAAATCGGTAAATCTACTGAACAATCAACACTGCCTACCAGGTACAAAATAAACGAACTAGTAGCAGGTGTTACTTATTGAGGAAATTTATAGTGAATATTAAAATTAGGCGAAAAGTATATTTAATTACTTCCTCACCCCCTCAAAGTGAGGAAGTTATGTATTCGTGAAAAAAATTAGAAAATTTTTATTGCATTTCTGGGCGAATCTCAACCAATTATGACGATACACAAAATTTCAGACAGAAAAAACTTTATGTCTGTGTGTGTGTCTGGTTCGCGATAGCAGCTACAGTTTTTGAGATAAAGCTTTCAAATTTGGTACACACATTCTAGAGGTCAAGGAAGAGATTGAGTTCGTTCATGAGCAAAATCGATCCCAATGTCTAAAAGAAATATTAGTGACATTCCACCAATGTGACTTTTTTGAAACGTCAAAATGTGACTTGATACGTCAAAATGTGACTTTTGAAACGTCAAAAAAATGTGACTTGAAACGTCAAAAAATGTGACATTTTTGAAACGTCAAAAATTGTAAAAATACAGTGAGGAAGTTCTGATCTCCAAGTAATTGGCAACAGTTTTTTTTTTTTAAGTGGAAAGAAAGTCTGCTACCAAGCTGATTTAGTTTTTATTGTATAAAATATATATTACCTCATGGCACGGGTCAGTTTTTCTATCGGGTATACGAGGGCAAAATTCAGGTGCTAAGAGCCTCTCGCATAGAGCAAAAATTCCACAGCAAGTTTTGAAATCAAATATGTCACTTTCCTCCCATCCAATAAGATCTTTGAAATATTTTGCTTGTTTTTGAGTCATCGGTTTACCCATTATTAGATTTAGACAGGCCTGTAAGGACTAAAAATAAAATTCATATGAACTGATAATAAGGATACACAATAGTAAATAATATATTTCAAATGCTATTAAATTTTCTGGGAAGCCGTTAAAACAGCCAGCATGCCATGTATTTGTGCATCATTTTAAATATTAATAAGTATCTTTCTGGAATAAATTGGCGTAAAGTATTAGTATCAAAAATTTTATTACTATGAGATTAATATTAATTGTTCATACTTTGCCTGATAGTTTCCGTTCATATACATGATCATCATCAGCATCCATTTTGAATTTGTTAAAAATGCAGTTATATAGTAACTTTCGTGCAGAAGTGATGCTAACATTTTCTTTAACATAATCTATAGGTGTCATAGCTGGAAATTTTAACAAAACAGTGTGTGCATTACTATTTTGTAGCCTATATACACATAATAACATATTTTATTAAAGATAATGTTATAAAATTTTAGCAGTTGAGTGTATAGAATCGCTCTGCTTAAAGATCATAAATCTAAACCCGGACAATGATTAAAAAAAGATTCAATCTTAAAATAATCATAATTTGTGTTGGTAAATTGTTAATAAAATGTCAAGTGATTACCGGTAAGAATATACCCAGAAATATGTCAATAATGGCAAGAACTGTAATAAATAAAATTAATTATTTTTATCAATCAACATAGATCATAGTACACTATAATATATTACAAGAGAGGCTAAAGAATTTATTCATAACTGTACAAAACCAACATTTATTTTCTTCATGATTGATTTTTGGTTTTTCCTTGTTTTGTAAAGAATTCTATAAAAATTTGAAATTTGATTTTATTCATTTTGAGAGAATAACAATGTGCGACAACACAAATTGACAGTTAATGATATTAACAATGTTACAATTATTATTCTGTAAATTGACTTACAAGTTTCCAAGCCATATATGTATGTGATTAATAAAAAACTTAATGGAAAATTGTATAAAAATTTAAAACGACCCCCTGTCAATATACATACAACAATGATAATGTAAAGTTTAACTCACTGCTAAGTGTTCTGCTGTCCATAGGCAATTCAAATCTTGCACTTGATCTGGTAAAAATTCTCGGTAACGATATCCAAAGATTTGCATTTATTGGTGATATTTTTAACTCGTTTTGAAGGGCCACAAGCTCCTCACAGTCTGTTTTATCTTTGGAAACTGTTTTTAGAGCTTCTTCCAAAGCCATTCTTCTCTATAAAAACAGCAGTAAAAATGTGTTTAATAAATTAAAAAAAAAAAAAATACTTTATAATTTAGTTCATTGTCAACAATTTCTTCATTAAGTTCCCTCCTTAACTGTTTTAAAATCTCCGTATCCAAGTAAGAATCAATATCTAAACTTTTTGACGGCCTCAGTATCCCTTTCTTTTTTTCTGTAACTTCTGGTAAATCCTGGGAACTTCCTGGTACCAAAGACGGCCGTGTGCTGGTATTATAAGAATCTATCCCTATGGTAGCCACCTATGACAAATATTTGTGCAGTTTCCTTTGTTTTTATGCCATCATCGGCTTTAAGTTTTGAAAAGTGCATATATTTTTGAGGAATTTTTCGTTATTTGTATTCAATAAACGATTTTGAAAAATATCCAATTTCTAGTAGAATTTCCACTACCTGTATAGAGTAGGAGAATAAATGACCTTAATATATTACATATAACTTTAAAGACTCCCCAAAGTCAATACTATATTAAATTATATATTATATTAAAAATATAATTTAAAATTAATCAAAAAGGAAAATAGCTTTTTGTTTATTTACAGATTAAATATAAAAATAAATAAAAAAAAAAATGATTCAAATTTATAGAACTATTCAACATCTAATCTTCAAAAAGCTTAAAAATGCAGCAGAAAATATTTTCAGTCCCTAGATATTTAAAAAACAATACTTGAATAATAATAAAAGTATTAGAATTATTTGTTTTTGTTTCTTGATTCAAGAATAATTTTTATTTTGTTTGAGATGACCAAAATGTAAACGAAATATTACCTGCGTTTCAGGGTCCATTGAGGCCTGAAATGCTGGGGGGGCCTCTTGAGGGATCACGTCCCCTTTTACGCCGTTTTTTACCACGTCTTCTAATAAACTCTTCTTCATCCTCACCTTCTGAACCCATTTCAGACTTTTCCTCATCTTTTTGAAGATCATTTTCAGTCTAAAAAAGTTTAGTATATAAAAATACAGCGGTAAACTTTATATTATTCTATTTACAATTATTGGTTTCCTACTACTTTTTAGTTGCTGGGAAATAACTGGTGTACATAACCTTTTTTGTAGAATTTTCTGCATCTGGGTTTAACTCTTCCAAACTTGCGGTTCTCGTAGGCACATGTTGAATGCGTATTAAAGGGGGTTCTTGAATAGAAGAACTCCCATAATATGACAGAGTTTCCTAGAAAAAAATTATAAAAATAATTTTAAATAACCATGTAGTTAAATTTCGCACCTGAACATTTTTTTAAAAATGGAACTGACTCCACGGCAAATAAAAAGAACCCTATTTACCTGACTGTGGCTTCTCCGCAGATCTAATATAAGCAAAGTTTTCTCCTTAATTTGACTTGTAGGTAAAGGATCAGGAGTTACACATCTTCGTGAGCCAGAGGCTCTCGTTGCAGCGCTAGCTAAAGTAGGAGCAGGTGTCAAAGGCCTAGAATCTGTCTCAGTATACCTTTAAATGAAGTATACGAAAAACAATTGTCATTATTAAAGCAACATTTAAAACCTTTAAATTTAACGTTTTTACCTTCTAAACAATTCTTCTGGTACACTTTCTACTTGTGGTAAGATTATATTTGTTGGTGTAAGAAGATGATTACTAGTATTAACATGTTTTAAACCAGCTCTAATGGCTTCAATTTCTTCAGCTAACAGAATATTTTTTCCCTCATTGGCCTACATGAATATGTAAATGGTCAAGATTACATTCATTTGGAACTTAAAATGTCGGAGTGCAAAAAACCACAATGAGGAGTATTAAGACAAAGGTACATGAAATATCTCTAATAATCTCTAAAACTCTATCAGATACATTTAAATATAAATATGTTTCCGAATATTTCAAACACCTCTGAAAGTTTGGCACAAACTAAGTTATAAATCTGGGTAATTTTAAATGAGACACCCTGTGTATGAAATAAATAGTGCACAGTTATTTTTTATCTTACCCAGTTGTCTTTTGCTTTTCTTAGCAGCTCCTTGGCATCATTGTCAGTGGGATGATTACATAAGAGGGAACAGCCATGAGGATAAGGATTGTATAACCCGGCAAAAGGTTTTAGCACGAATGGTGCTGGTCGAGCTATAGCTTTCAACTGAACAGTTTTTGTCTACAAATTTTTTTTAGAGAAAATATAGGATAAATTTAAAGCTTTTAAAACAAAATTTTGCGAAATGTAAGTACTTACCATTTCATTTCTCTGAATTTTCTTTGTAGGACTTGCAGTTAACCCTGTTTTACTTGTAATTCCCATATTTATTAATCTATTTATTTTCTATTACTTATATGTATTTGTACAAAATATATTTTTTTTCTTATACAAAGTTGTTTCCAAAATCCACAAATAGATTTATTGATCAAACAACCCAAAAGAGATCTGTTCCACATGAGTGGATAGTTAACAATTATAATCATATGCCTCTCAAAAATGCAAATAATTACACAATCTCATAAACCATAACAGAACAAATAAAACAGTGTAAAATGTTAATATTTTAGTTCCTAGCATTATAATGAGAAAGGACATGTAACTGAATTTTTGCTGGTAAACCTTGTAAATATAAAATATACAAGAAAATATAAACAATTTAATGAAACAACTAAATTTTTTTACTTAATGTTTTCATTATACACCCTATGTATAGCAACAAATGTGGCCAGTTAGAAAAATAATACGACTGATGGCTGCACACTATAATGAAATGAGACGGAATAAGACACACCCAGCAAATGTAAGGACAGGTTCAGTCTATGTGCCCCAACACCTACACCTACAATACACTCACATTGTTATGTCCATTTCGCTTGTTCAATCAGTCTTTGTTAACAGTTGGCCAAATTAGCCGCTTTACACACGATATGTAACCGTTCAAAATTAGTTTGTTTAAAAAATGTCACTTGTTCTACATTAAAGTATTGGAAGATTGCAACAACTTTTAGGATATCTGCCAACCAATACATAGATTGTATGTTCTCTTACTTGATCTGATATTATAAGTAAGGAAGGAAAAAGTGAAAACACTCAAGATTTTATGTAATGATAAAGGCGAACGCAAAATTATCAAATAATTAGGTGAAAAGACGGGAATAGAGCGGAAATGGATTTACTCATCTGCAACTGCTTGACAACTCAAGCTGTCATATAAAAAATTACCCCAAATGCACTGGTGTTAACCTACTTGCATGCAAAAATAACGGTAACAACTATGATAAAGAGGTAACTGATAATTTTGAGCCAAAGAAGCTCCAGTTAGTCTATCTTCCATTACTATACTTATTACTCACCTGTATCTAATGAAAAGTTTAGTTTTGTATTATTTTTGGCAAAATCTTAAATCTGTGTTAGGTATCATTTTCACAATAAAACAAAATTCTTTGCGTGTCATAATTTAATCAGTAAAACGTCTGTTAATCTCCGTACCTACACTTATTAATTAATTTTGATAAAAATAAAAATATATTTAAACAAAATATTGATACATCGCAAGATAATTTTAATAATTATTTTACAAGTGTTGCCGATAATATAATAAAGTTGCTACCTGACAGACTCTTTTTCCTATTTCTTGTAACAGATGAGAAGGTACTGAATGCCATAAATAAATCCTTTTAAAAGATAGACTCGTTAGGTATATTGTAACAAATAAGATATTAAATGACACAATTTGGATCTCGGGAAAAATACATGACTACACAAGCTGCCTTAAAAGTTGTGCGAGATAGTCGAGGGCATTGAACAGGGTGTGCATACTGCCCTAACATTGTGTGACCTCTCTAAGACGTTTGACTGTGTTTCTCATGAAATTCTTCTACAAAAACTAAACCATTATGGCATAAGAGGGTTAGTTCTCTCCGTTTCCAAATTATATTTAACAAATAGGCAACAATATGTCAGTACAAACAATATTTCCTCAAACTGTGAAGTTTTTGAGCAGGGAGTGCCACAAGGCTCTGTCCTGGGACCACTACTGTTTATCATCTACATTAACGATATGTTATTATCTTCATTCTAGTAAATGTTTTATTCACTGATGATTACAACATTGATATGCTCAGAAATCAACTTTAACAATTTAAAGGACTCATCGAAAATCCTAGAAGAAAGAACCCACGAATGGTTTACAAACAACAGGCATAAGTTAAATTAGGGTAAATCTCAAATATTATTACTCTCTTTGAACAATAAATTTGTTAGTGGTGATAGTGTCAATTTACTTGGAATAGTCATTGATGATAAATTAAACTGGAGTTGTCATATAAATAAGCTAAGACAAATTGTATAACATTCTTATTATGACAATTGAAAGATACTATTCACATTAATACATTAAAATCAACATTATTTTCTCTATTCCATTCTCAAATAAATTATGGTATTCTTTTATGGAGAAACTCTATACTTTTAACAAAATTTTCAGTCAATAAAAGAAAACCATTAAAATATTGGTTATGGCTGGTTACAGATATCACTGTCGCCCTCTATTTATTATGCTTGGAATTATGTCTCTACCATCTCTTTATATATTTTTTGTTTTATTAGAAATACAGAAAAACATTAATGTTTATTCTTCGTAATCTGATTTTCACAACTATAATACAAGAAACGCAAATCTTTTAAGAACTCCCTGTTTTAGGTTTACTAAGTCGCAAAAGAACTGGTTAAACTTAAATCTTTATAATGTTTTATCCTCTCATATTAAATTTCTAAACTTTTATCAATTCAAAAGTCAACTTAAACAGAACATGTTGTAACACTGTTTTTATGCAGTCAACGAATATTTGACTCATAGACACTCATTTAAAAGTTAGACAAAACATAAAACTTCTGGATGCGGCCACACTCGTCACAATACTATGTGTTACTACATGTCTTTTAAAAATATGTTACTGTGCGCATACACTGTATGTGTAAATATATGTGTATACATTTTATATTTTATTTATCATTTTAATACAAATTTACGCATTGTATGTAGTCAAATAAAACTTCTATATTTATAAAAATGGCAATCACATCATACTTGAGGGCCGCAAACCCAGTGACCTTATATAGGGCATCCTGTCCTAACTAAATGCCCAGGCTCATGGTTTAAAATATATTAATAGGGTAAATAAAAATGATGACTTTATAACAATTTATTTATATCTTAGATACATAATAATTATAACTTTATCTTTGGACTAAATAATACTCTAAAGAAATAACTGGCAATAATAACACACAATATACAGGGCTTAGGCATCAATATAAAAAAAATAAAACAAATGTTCTAAAGTCATGTAATATAAAAGTATAATGAACTGACTAGTATCGACCCAATCGCTAGTATTCTTGTCTTAGTGTTAGTTTTTTTCTTGAGGTTAATCCAGTAATCTTGATACTAGACAATTTAATTTCTCGCTGGAATTTCACTGGCAATTTAGGTACAAAAGTTACGTTACCTTACTAATAAAGTTAGACGTAATGACTAGAGATTGGGAGGTAGGTAGCGATAAATTCCAGAGATGACTTTTACATGGACACAGAATTCAGATAATTCTGTGACGTAGATATATTACATTGTAAACACCTAATGAAATATTCCCAAACAATATGAAATGATAAAATCTTCTTATATATTATGCAATTTATAAAAATGGGCAAACAAATTAAAGGTTTTTATCAGGTAATTGGATGGCTTGCAGCTATAAAAAACAATTACATATTGAAATGCTCATTATTTGTCGAGTATCCAGTAACAATGCGAATGCATAGATGGATAGGCGGATTGCGTCGCTAGGCTTTCTCATTTACGTCCACGGTCCATTGTTGAAAATTAATATACTTTTAAATACGTAGTATTTATAAAATGTCTATGTGAATAACATGTAGATACATAAAGTGCGACATTAAATACAACGGAGGTTAACTTTTTTTAAAATGTCTTGGTGAATTCCTTCAAAGGATAAAGTGAATTTGTGGATTAGTGATTTCCCCGAGTTGCAATTTAATGGCACAAATTAAATTGCACAAAACGTAAAAAAGTGCAACATCAAAGCAAAGAAGAGACACATTTCCTCGGACAGTCAAAAAGTGTGTGTGGTAATATTACCGATAACGAGAGGCAAGCAAATCTTAACTTAGATTTAGTGGAAACGATGGTTGGGTGTAATATATCATGGACGAAACTAGATAATCCATTTTTCAGACAATTTTTGCAGAAGTGTATTAGTGGGTAGTATAGCAATGTTCAGGTGCAATCGGAAACGACACAAGAAAAAAATATTTATCACTGAGATATGATAGTATTAAAGAAAAAATTTATTCTGAAGTGAGTGACAAAATGTCTGGATTAGAGTGGATGAAGCCATAAAAACATTAAAAACAACGCGACAGAATTTACCGACCAACGCGTACCTAGTCAGCATTAAGACTGCTCTACTGAACTTCATGCACACAGACTACATACCTTTGTGTTCGTGCGTTACCGTTTCCGTAAAATGTGTCAGGGACATTGTCCCCATCAGTGTTTTCTGTCTGTTTTGTTTTCTGACGATTCGCGCATAAGCCTATTTCACTTTAATTCGTTGTAAATTCGGTTCTTAGCTAGCTTTGAGGACAAGTTGTGGAATGACCCAAGATTTTTATATTCTATAAATGAATAATGTAATGAATATGAATGTAGAGGCTCGGTGCTCGGAGGGGATAAGAAATCCTGCTATCTAGATATTTGAATAGTATTGTGCATGGAATGAACTAGAAACTTTAATACATTTTTTAAGAATATTAAAAATATATATATATATATATATATATATATATATATATATATATATATATATATATATATATATATATATATATATATATATATATATATATATATAATATATTATATATTTTTAAACTTCAGAAAATGAACAGCTCTATTTTTTTATTTCTATGTGGGAGGTCATTGACCAAATGACCCTATAGAAGAACCGCCAGTGGATATTGTGTCATATATGCATATGCATGAACATATTTATATGGTGTTATATAACCTAGTGTCATTCCAGGAATTGACGTCATTTATCGCTACTTCCCCATCTCTAGTAATTACGTAATGTAATCAGATTCATATTACTAATAAATTAAACGAGAAATTTTCAAAATATCACCTAGAGTGAACGTATAGTCTAATCGGAGAACGAACAGCTACCAAAAGTATTGATAGAAAAATGTTTGCAAAGTGCCAAATTAATTTGCCGTTATTATTAACATCTTAGACTATATTGTTTGAACCCCAATGGACATTTTTCAGGTGGCCGCTCTTTCTCTGGTTAAACAATATAATATTTGGCTTCTGCTTTTTAAGTCCTTTACGAACTTTAGTTAATAAATATAAAGTTTACATTTTTACAATAGTACAGCCTAAAATTACCACTACATATTTCAGGAGTTTTATAAATTAAAACTAATTTTGACTTTTTATTGCTTTTAAAACAACCTCAATCAACTAAACAAAAATATATTACTTAACAGTTGTACTATTTTTAATTGCACTAGTAATATATTTCTATGCTCTATTTCTACAAAAAACTAAAATAACATGTAAAAAATATTTTTTTGGACATTGTAGAAACGTTATTTTAAAAAATAAACCATTTTTATAAAAATATCTATCCCACTGGTTAAATCTAAAAGTTAATAATACCACATATATGTTAAGAATAGCTTCGTCGTATTATTGTATTGAAATTATTATTTTTCTAACTTAAGTTTAAAGTTTTCATTGAGAAGTTTTCACAAATACAAATAACATTTTTTGTAGCCCTTGGAAAAACATTTTTTTTGCATGTTCAGATACATTATACAGAAGATTGGAAAATGTTGATATGCTCATGTTTTTTGTTTATGGTTTCGTTTTAATAAACGATTTTGTACTTTGAATTACTAACAGCAATTGCAAAAATTATACTAATTAGCCCCGTAAAGTGACATAAGGGATCGGTAAAGTCTTTACTGATCGCTTATGTCACTTTTGGTTGACAAAACAGTATGTATTAATAATTTTTAATTGTCATTAAACAATTAAAATTGATTAATCCAATCTTCTTCAAAAGTAAATGCCTGATATCTGTCACTTGAATTTTATAAATTTTGTTCAAGTTTTTAAGACTAGCAAGAACGGTTACAAAAAAATATATTGTACGCAACACACCCGGAAAGTGTCTACCGGGCTCACTGGCTTTCAGGGCTCGCTCTGGAAATTGTCAGCTCGCCCAGTAAACAATCACTTTCTTGTTATGTAAGTAACTATCAAATTAATAACATTTTTACTAAATCAAATGATTCTCCATCTTTTTTTCACTGTCGCTGCCAGGGTCAAGATGACCACAACAGACATTATTTAAGGAAATAAAATTGTTTTGCTATGGAAATTCTTATGCAACATGTGACACAACAGCATTTTATTATAAATATTATTAATAAAACGTTTATGCCGGCACTAAACAAAATTACAAATTACATAAGTAGCACCTCTTGTAGTAGAAAATAGACAGTAGGTATAAAGTTTAGTTTCACCTCCAAACGATGCCCATTTGGTTAGCGAAATGTGTCACAGTACTCAGTATTTCGGTGTTTTGTGGATACCCCAGTGTTAGAACATCATAAAGTGAAGATACATACATACAAATATTTTGGGACTTGAATTTCTATTTCTACTATACATACAATTATGATTTATATTACTACATTCTGCACACAAGCCTAGTTTTTCGATTTTGGTTCCTAGCTTAGAGTTCGCATATTTTCTGAATTCATTCGCCTAATTTTTACATAATTAAGTATATCACTGTGGCCACAAAATCGAATAAAACAACATATAATGTGTAAACTTAGACCTGTATTAGTATATTTCATGAAACCTTAATAAAAATTACGTCAAGTTAAAATATGCTGTGGGGATTTTGCCATTTTTGTGATATGTGGCACCCATAACAGTTATTTACGACTTTAAAATTTGCTATGTGCACAAGTAGCTATAACTACGTTATGGTTTTTTCTCCTATAAAATTTGGTAATTTTCACACTGTTGTTTTTGACTTGACAGTGACGAATGAAAATTTGAAAAATATAATATGCATTCTGATCATATTTAATTAATTTATTACCTAGGATTTTAAAAACGTACAATTCAAAAAAATTGTGGTTAAGAGTGCCTTAACCATATGTGTTATTCCATCCTTGTCTAGGGGAGTGCTAAACTTCTCTCCTTTCATACAACACACAAAATGACGTCTATATTTCCGTATATATACTTAGGACACTAAAGTGTCTAGTGGCAACATATAACTCAACAAAAAAAAAGTCAAAACCTAAAACACCTTAATTTTTTCACAAAATAGGTTTTTTAAATTATACCCATATACATCTATAATTAAAAATTATATTATCACAAGCAAATATTTTTAAAATCATTTTGGCGGGAAATTCAAAAATGACATTTTTAGGTTACCTAGTCTGAAGACGGTTGAATGTGCGAATCCCAGCGGCGCGCCGGGCTACACTTAAACATGGAATGTATTTCGGCACCCATAGTTATCTCATTGGCCAATTTCAATTCATCAGGCCAATAGAAAGTGGAGTGCCGAAATAACTACCAGAATATTGAATGGTGCTTAAATTCAGGTCGGACTATTATAGTTGCTTTGTTGCCGCTAATTTATAAATCAAACGTTTCTTTGCGTTAGTCCTAGGTTAGGTCCATTGTTGTTAGCGTTGGTGATATGTGTGTCTAGTAATTGTAGTAATAAAACAATTAAAACAGTTAATTAAACCGTCAAACAACTTATACAGAGGTAAATTCACAAGTGAAGAAGCTAATAACTAATTTTCCTTGCCCTAAAATGTCCTTTTTTTTGTAATTTTGAATGTCATGTACGTCATAGTTCGAAAATTAAATGATAGGCGAAGGAAATGGAACGGAATAATGATATTTTAAAGGTAATTTTATGGCAAGGAAAATTAAGAGTAATGATATAAATTTGAATGGTTATTGTAGAGCAAGGAAAATGGTAAAATCGGTGAGGTACATGTTGTAAACTAATAAAACGCTCAGACTCACACCAAGAATATTACATACTGTAATTTTATTAATTCGATAAATTTTAATTTATTATCAAACTAAAAATACATTTTTAGTTACTCTATTTTATTTGCATAATAGTTCAACATTCCAACCAGCGGTTCAGCACCGTCCAACATTTTGGTAGCGATTTCAGCACTCAGCTTACCATTGGTCGGATAAATTGAAATTGACCAATGAGAACTATGGGTGTTGAAATATATACCATAATGTTTAAATACCGCCGAGTTACAGTGACCATGTAAGTACAACTAATTACAAGGCCTTACCTCTTATTTTTTGTCCATGAATGGCTGTTTGTGGTTCTCAGCATACACCTGTATCATTAATAAAGTTTCTATAGTAGTATGTTCTGATAATTTTTACGCTGTTTTGCAATGTCATTTAGGCACTCTTTAAGGTCACAGTTTTTTTATATCCGGTTTTTTTTACTAAACACATCTTGAAATTTCTTGGCAACACAAGCATCAGGATCATCTGTTAACGTCTGTATTGCCAAGTTTAATTTTGACTTTTTTTCGATAGCATCTGTTGATAATACTATAATTTTTATTTATAGCGAGCAAATCTTGTTTGACCTGTGCATTGTTAAATTGTTGTTGACTTTCCTTTATACCTAGTGTTAAAGTATTTGGGTTGAATATAATAAAACTCTGCTTGCAACCATGTTTTCCAATCTTTTACTGGCCAACAAATATGAGTCAATCATGAGTCATCATCACACATGAAAATTAAGTCGAAAATAAACAACGGGTATTTTAGTTTACTATTTTATATACGAAGTTATACTCACTATATGTTGCCTACAGTCATGGGCACTCCATTCATTCAATGGTGCTGGCAAACACAACAGTACCACTGTTACAGTATACCTATTTTAAATCGGGAAATTAGATATAAATTTATTTGTGATGAGAAACGTAAGAGGTAAGGTCATCTTATTCTGCAATAAACAAGTTATATGCCGGGAGAAAGTGAACTGATGTAATGTGTTTACGTAAATCCGCATAACCGCGAGTTTGTGTGAGATTGCGCAGGCGAGGCCTCCGCGGTCGCTACATCTGGAGTGTGTTTGAAATTAACCTAGAGCTTTTATATAAGTTTAGGTATAGGTATAACGTCACATGACCTTTCAATTGCTCGATAATAAAAAATATATGCAGGTTTAAAACTTTCAAAATATATTTTTACTATAATAAATTATATTATATATAAGCAAAATAAAATAAAAGATGTAAATAGTAGGTACATACGAAAGATACATCTCTTCATTCTTTTAAAACACCGCAATGATGCACTAATGGCCTTTTTATGGGTGTATCTATTGTCTACCGAAAAAACAGCAAAATCTCTTACAATCATTTCTGAGCGATAGTCATGATGAATGAATGTCTCAAAATAAACTGGATGGCTGATGCAAATGGTGGGGTACCGCAAAATTACTGCCATGTTGTGCACAAATCTAGGTACTTTAATTGTTAAAATATTTAAGTTGTACCAGTACTTGTTTTCTTGGGTCACTTTTATTTACGTATCTTGAACGTATTTGCCGTATTTGTACTGAATGTGCTTTTTTACATTGGATTTGTTATTTGTTGTATGAATATTTTTAAACTTGTTGATAATGTTTATGGATTGTACATTTTAAATAGATAGTTTTGTTAATTGTTTTTTTTTTGGGACCTTGCCAAATTGCCCTAAGGGTATATCTTCCAAAAAGAAATACTAAAATGTTTTGACATTCTTTTTATCATTAATAAAACCATTTTAATTATAATACTACTTTAATGAGATGGGGAGTCGGATTTTAAAGCAAAAACTATATTTGTTGTTTTGGGCAATTAATTTTAGGACTGCTACAATTTTTTTTTTACATTACTTTATTTCATCAGAATTCTATAGGTGTTTCAGACAAACCCCCAACCTTGTCTGACTCTGGGCCTATGATTAATAAATTAGGTATCTATTAATACAAAACTGTTATTCTTCGATATGATTAAATAAAATGTTTTTTAAAGGGCTACTTTACAAAATTCAACACATTTTTCTGCAAATGATATATTTCAGCATAACAAATTAATATTGCCAGTGTCAGCTCCTAAAAGTAATAATCTATTTAAAGGCAAAAGTGCCATGGACGTAAGTAAGCCTTTAAAGGCGTCAGATCTAAGTTTGGTGCTGGAAAATGATGCATTTAGGTCTAACGAAGTGTGTACCCCAATGCGGTTTGCAGTAGTGCCAGATATCAATTCATTATTGTAGATGTTTAGGCAGTGTACAGGTTCGGTTGCCCCCCTAGGAAGGCAAATGCTGTTATAAAAATCACAGAAATGAAAAAAGAATCAAAACTAAAGAAAATTAAAAAATAATAATTATAGGTTAATTTAACACAAACAGTTAAAAACTGATGTCTGAAAAACTATTATGAAATTAAGTAAACTACAATATATTTTCTTTTTGTTAAAATGTATGTATACTCAATTTGGAATATCTATAAGAATACCATTCCAGTTTTAAAAAGTATAGTCTATTTAGGAAACTGATATTAATTAATAATTATACTTTTTTTTTTTGCAAAAAAAGTTTGTAAAAAAAAGAAAAATTAATTTACTAAAAAAAAAAAAAAAAAAGAAGTTTTATAAACAATTCAATAATTTACTTAACTAAAGTAAAAACTAAAAAAATTAAAAACCATACATACCTCATATAAAACTTGAACTTCCCATCCCATATATTCCAGACACTTATGGTTTGATCTAAACTGCTTGAAACTAAAGTACTACTATCATAAGCTACCACTTGCAAAACTTCGCTCTCATGGGCGCGCCAATTTGATATTACTAAGCCAGTTCTAGTGTCCAGCACTGTTATATTTCCTGAGGATTGACCTGCTGCTATCCACAGTCCGGCAGGTGATATTGCAAGACATCTTATCAACCCTGAAGGATTTACGCTTACCTAATACCAAAAAAAAAAAGGCAGTGTTCAATATTTTTTATTAAGAATCGGAATGACCAAAAAAAAAATTAAAACCATATTTCTGAATATTATCAACATTTTCATTTCAAGATGGCATATTTCGTACTATGACCTTCAAACCTTATACCAAAACTGCACTTTATTGCTAAAAAATTAGATACTTACTTTTAATTCATGTATATAATTCAGAAGTCTTGTGTCTATGACTTTGACAGTTCCATCTGTCGTAGCTGCAAAAACCAAGGTAGATGGCGCTGGCATACTTTTCAAAACATTGACAGGGGCGAATCTCGGCGACTCCAAGTTCCCCAAGTTAGCTCCCATAAATGGGTCCCAAATATGCACAATACTATCACAGGAAGCCACCAGACGCATGCTTTCTATAAAAGTTATCGTTAAAATGGATTTTTTATGTGCACTGTATGTCCATTGACAGTTTGATGTATTGAAACCATCGCCTTGGCTCCGTAACGACCAAAGTTTGACTGTTTTATCTCTACTGCCAGACATAAAACTGTTTTCGTTATCCAAAACATACAAACACTTAACACTATGTGTATGGCCGGTAAACGTTTGCAGTTTAATTTGTTTGAAATTAAACATATTGTCCTTCTCGGAACGACCTATTTCATGTTCCCAATAAGCCAGCCAGTTGCCACGGAGATGTCTTGTGTTGTTCTCCATGCGATTGCTAACCAAACCTAGTAGATCAGTATTCAAACTGTCAAAATCCTCCGTTTGCACATCTATTCTGTTTCCTATAAGAGCAATATTGCTTCCTATGCTACTTGAAGTTGTCACCGTTTGATTTCGATTAAAATCCGATAATTTTAATTTGGGTGTGATGTTAGGATAAGATGTTTTAACTTGTTGTTCATAGTCTTGACATAAATCACGAATATTATCATGGTTTTTTAACGAAATCTCCAACGAGTTAACACCAATGTGCCTAAGAAAAGGTAAATAGGCTGTATGAGCCAATTCAGGCGTAAAAACAAACTTTAGTTCTTCTAAAGCGAGGTTTATAATACTTTTTTCACCTAAAGTTGCAGCTACTTCAGTGGGAACTGGTGGCGACAAACTATCAGCTGATTCAGAATCTTTTAAACGCACATGGGAAATTTGAACAGGTCTACCACCCACAGCCCATTCTGTCGTAGTCCCATCTCTAAGTAACTCAATAAAATGAGATTCTTCAATAGATTTTAGTATATCTCTATCTTTATCACCACAGAGCTAGAAAAATAAATTATTTTGTCTACATAACTTGAAAAATTTATATTTGCTTACCTTTTCCTCAAAATATCTAAAATCCTCACTGGCATGGACCTTATCAAAAATT
This sequence comes from Rhamnusium bicolor, assembly GCA_029963845.1. NCBI lineage: Eukaryota > Metazoa > Arthropoda > Insecta > Coleoptera > Cerambycidae > Rhamnusium > Rhamnusium bicolor. Next base: position 747,061 of record JANEYF010005871.1, read on the forward strand.
AGGAAGAATCTCTGTAGTGCGGGCACTGCCAAGTATTTTTTGGTCATATCTGATCCTATTCTTATAGAAAGTATATACAAGGCATCCAAATACTTACATGCTAGAATATTTCTAGCCATGTACCCACTTGGAAATGTATACTTAGTGGAGCCTAACAATCTAACTGTCGGGTGTATTATATTTTTTAATATAACATCCTAAAAATAAAAATTTCTAGATCAAATAAGAAATTAAGGGAAAAAAACATGCCCAAAAATTTTATATAGAATAATTTTATATTTGAGAATCCCTTCTCATGCGTAGTAATAGTGTACCGATTTTGGTACAATTCCCAAGTAATTTCTCATGGGACTATGTCAAAAAATTTTATGTGGGCTGCTCGAACAGCTCGAATAAAAAGAGAGCTGAAAATTAGCCATTAACTATGAATAATCAATACTATCATTACCATCAATACTGTGTCTAAATTTTCCATATGCATATTAAGATTATAAAAAAAATCCATATAAATCCAGAAAACCAGTTGTGATGAAAAATGTACACATTAAATGTAATCATACCTGTAATTGGTCCATTAACATAGCATCAGATAGATAGGGAATGATGTGCTTCAATAGGGCTAAACATGATATTAAACCACCCTCTAAATTTAGAGTCAATTTCCGTTTACACAGTACAATCAACTCGCTCATATGTGGAATGTATTGAAATAATATTAACTGTTCACCATAAAGGGCTAAAACAAAGACAATAATAATTATTGGTATGTTTTATTCTGTCCAAGATAAATTGCTGTTAAGCAGTGAGAGATGAAGAATTTGTTTTATTATTATTTTTGTCTATATATAAGATATACAGGGTGTTCCACTTTTAAGTATACGGAATTTGAAATCGAAAAAGGATCCCTTTTTAAGAAAAAAAAGTTTCAAGAAATATACATGGTATTTTGTTCGCCCTCAGAGATATAGGGGGGTTAAATTTTTTTTTTTTTAAGTTTCTTTTCTAATTATCTCTCATTACTATTATTAATTGCACATTTTAACAACACTATACTCAAATTCTACAACTGATACTTATGAGATTTACTGTGCACCCACAAGTTACTTTTCCATCTGAAAAGTGCCTTGGAGCCTACATCACTATGACCCCCATTAATTCTTTAATTTTCATATGTCCAATAAAACTATGAACTACAGTAAAACCAAAAAGTGTTGAGAGTTAAATGTTCTCCAGATGTCGAAGCTTCAGCTCGATTTTCGAAATTATGCGTACATATATATAATTTTTGAGACACTAACTTTACTACAAATCTAATTTATAATGTTTTGGGTTTTCATTCAGTATAGAAAAAAATATATCTTTATTTTTATATAACAAACTGAATTCAAATTATTGCATTTAGAAAGTGTTCTAATTAAAAGCAAATTTCCACATCACTCATTAAGTATTGCTTATGGCACATTACCATTTTTTTTTTGTAGGTTCACCAATATCCCTATTTTCCAAATGAAATAACTGTAACTTCACAAGCCGAAGAAATTCCGCCTTTAGATTGTTTTTATCATAAGGGTTGCCTTTCTCTCTCAACCATTCTTGAATTTTTGCTTTTCTTCATGATTGTTGTGGCACTGATTCATATTTTCGGCTATGATATGGGGCATTGTCCATGTCCATGTCCAACGACAGACTCTGACTCTAGATTTTGAATAGTGCGTCCAAACCATTTTTCAAACATGTCTGCAATCATTTCTTCATGGTAATCTCCGATCTACTTGGATTGAAATATCAGTTCACCATTAGCAAAAAATCCGCTATCACTCCCTATATGTGTCGTTATCAAACGGCGACCTTTTCCAGATGGCATTTTTATATCAGTTGACCAGCCTTAAATCGCTGCTTGTCGTGCATTTTTGACATTTCCATTCTGCCATGCTTTTGTCACTGTATGTCCGTCGTTGACCCATGTTTCATCCATATAATAAATTTTTCTTCCTTGCGTTCAAAACTCTTTGGTTTTCTTGAGATAATATCTTCTATATACTATTATTTAGTTTCTTTCAATGAGAATGTTCTTTCTGTATATTTTTCTATATTTAATTTTCATGTTGTGTAAAATTTTCTTTAACGCACGAATTACCTTGCGCAGTACATATGTTATTTTGAACAAAGACAAACAGCCATATTTTAAAAATAATAATATGAGACGGATGTTATTATTCATTGCTATTTCATGCCATATTCCCTTTGATGGAATCGCTGGCCTACTACAATATGTTAGAAACATGCACTTTAACTTCCTTCTTTAAACATAATCATAAATAATGTTTAGATGTAATATTGTTGAAATATGCTGAAAGAAATGGGAAATTTGCCAATTAGATGTGACAATACAGTTTTATATTGGTGTCATTCAACTCTCAAGTCTTTTTGGTTATAGTGTAATTAGTAAAATTACCTGCAATACTTGTAAGACACTCCATAACCTTAGCAGCATTTTGATCACCTACAATATGATTTGAAGTTATAGAAATATCACATTTTTCCTCAGTCTCCTCCTTTGACAGTGGTGATAAATTTTCCTTACCGACATAACACAGCGTTAACATTTTGAGTAAATTTCTTGACAAATACCTTGCAGTCAGAACAGGTCCTAGTCTATACGACAACCAAACCAAACTATCCGAGCTCATCTCAGAAATTTTGGTTTCTGACTTTTTAGACTTGGCACCTAATTTTTGCGTATTTGATACTACACTAGAATTCGAAGAGTCAATGTTAAATTCCTGGGAGTTAATGGACTTCTTCTCCTGAAAAGAATCGCTCTCACTCTTTTTGCTGCCTATCTCACAACTAATATTTACAACATTATTGTGATAACTCGAAGGGATGGGTATAGTGGGTGACACAACACCTGACCTGGTATCTATAATATCATCATTAAGTTGTAAATTAAGCTCCTCTATGTTACGCAACTGATCTATGTTTTCGGTTATGGTGGCGTCTAGAGCTTCTTCGGCTGTGGAGTGATTAAACGGCAGATCTGATGCTACATTCAATTCCAGGTGCTCTATTAGAGACTTCATTTGCTCTTCATTCTCTTTTTCTTCATCAAATTCAAACACTTCCTCATCTGACATAGGCTTAGCATCTTTCTTAGGTAAAATCAGGCTTGACTGTTTTTCGCTAGAACTAGAGTCATCACTAGCAGAAGCGTCCATGTGTTCCGAGTCCATAGTTTTTAAATGTGAAGTCTTCCTGAGGACTTTTTCAGAGTGGTTGTGCAGAATAAAGTCGGCCCTATTGTAATCCTTATAGCCCCCCACAGCTTCTACTAGAGGCACTACAAAATTATCCAAAAAACATTTTAAACCTAGACGAACCATTAAACGAAGCAAAAAACTGTGGTGATACAGTTTTGCAATTTTTCCATTGTAGGGCAAGTGCGTATCGTTTGGTTCATTTTCATACAGTTTCAAGAGACATTCCAGTAAAGACTCTGCTGTGTTTCTAGTTCCTAAAACCCTAGAAATTGGTTCAAAAAGGTACCAAGCCGCCAAGACAGATGTAGGTGGATCCTCGATTAGCTCTTTTATATGAGGCAATAAAATATTAACAATTTCACCGTCTGTGTTAGTATTTAACTCGTTAAGCAAGTTTTCTAAATGTTTTGCACACGATTTTACTTTACACTCGCCGATATTTTGTGCAAACAATATTTTAGTTCTTTCTAAATTTTCGTACTCGGAACACATTTCTCCATTACAATCAAAATGGTACAAAACACTTAATTCTACTGCAACATTTTTAAAGTCTTTCAAAGTATATATCAGGGAGTATAAACTGGGGAAATGTGTAGAAAATGGTATGATGGAGTGCAGTAACGGCTCCAATAGTAAATGAGCACTAGGTGGTGGCAAACCAAAATCCGTCACTGCTGGATAACAAAATTTTTTTATATCGGTTATATTTGGTTGCAACAAGAGTTCCACAATATATGAAATGCATGGAGGAATGTCACTTTTACAGCTCCTGACTACAGTTAAACATGACTTTAAGCGTTTACTGAGAGTTAAATGGGAATTGTTCACTCCTAAAGCTCTTAACTGTTTCGCCATGAAAATTTCAACTATCAGGCATCCTAAAATTTGTAATTCTCTTATACGTCTTGCTGATATAATACCTGCATAATTACAAATAATTTGATTTTCAGGTTTCTGATTAGGCGAAACTCTTCGAAAACTATGTAAAAAAAATATCTTGATTGTCAAGTGGAAAGGTATGTGATTTTGTGGCTTTAGGTTTCACCTTAAAGTGCTTGAACGATTCAGAAAAAATGAAATTTGTAAAGGCATTTTGTACAACACAGTCTTCTGTATCTTTGACGCATACCTCGTCTGCTTCATCAGAGTATCTTTTACTATGTTCAGGATGAAAAGTTTTAGATATAAAGGAATATTTCTTCTCTAGAAGGTCCAGAGCATTTTCAGGTCTATATTCTTTTGGCAAATAAATAATGCCCGTACTTAATGAAGCTGTTGGAACAGATAACTGATTTGGTTTAGATTTGTGTGTCACATGCGAGGTAAATGAAGGATTTTTGGGACCAACACTAGAACTTCGCTGATTACTAGAACTTCTGCTAGGCTTTAAATGTTGTTCTTCGTGCAGTGAGGAACGACTACGAGATAATAATTTAGACAGACCTAATGAGGAACGGGTGTTTGAGAAATTAGCCGTTAAATCATCTGCTATATGTTCATCTTCATCGCTTCTTGATATTTCTTGAGTTGTGGTGGATGAATTGCTCCTGTCTCTGGTCCCTAAAATATTTAATTCAAATTCTTTAGGCAAGAAATAATATTGTTATTAATCTCAATCATTAAATAAATTTACTTCCAACTTACAATTATTAAAAATCCTTGTGTCAGCATTAATAAGATTTTCACACATACTTTGATGTAATAATTTATTAATTATTTGTTAGCCACATTTTATACATAGGAACCATAAGATTTAGAAATATGCATAGTTAAGGGGTAACTAAAAACTTTTAAATTTGCAAAACACTATTGGTCGGACCACATTCACCAAATTTAATGTAGGTTACACGATAAATGTTAATATTAAAGACCTTTGTTAGAAATATCACAAGCTATGAACATTACAGAGTGTGACTACAGTTGCTCGAACAAATGCTGTCGTTGGGTAATGTGAATATAATCGGAGAAATAGTCAAGATCCATTAAAAACAACTATTACAAAAGATATAAATGAACATGCCTACTGTAATTTAATATCTACTTACTTTGTTTGACTGGTTTGTTGACAAATATTTTTGGTGGAGTTTTTGCCCAAAATGGAGAAATAACTGCTCTGGGAGGGTGTGGATGTGAAAACAGTTGAACTAATCCTGATTTTGTTAAATATGTATGGCCATCTGCCAAATGTAAACATACATTTTTAGATTTCACAGCTGCATTGCCAGTCAACCTAGAGAACAACCATTTGTTATATAGGTATTTTGTCTGATTGATGGTGGTGGTATTAGCCAGAGAATTGTATTCGATTAAATTTTTTAACTTACTTGAATCCAAACGTAAGATCTATCCAGTGATGTAATCTCTCGGAGACATAGGCACTCTCCAAAGTTTCTCTATGCTTTTCAATGAAGTCCTCTGGCCCTGAACACCAAAGTGGTACCTCGAGATCATCCAGATCATCGTGGATACTTCTAAAAACAGTAGGGTCTGTATAAAACTCTGGAATACACTCATCAGGTGTCCATTCCTGCATTCTTTGAATAGAACTTGGATACTCTGCAGGCACCCAAATAGTTCTAACATTTTTACATAAAACCGACTTTGGAGTCCTTCTAGCCATGTAAACATAGTAAGTTATCGAAGAGAGCACGTCAGAAACGTGATGTGGGACTTGGGTTTGAGAGGTATCATAAGTCAAATCTAATTGACGATCGCCTTTATTTAGGCGATATTTTGACTTCTTTAAATCTCTCCAATTCTTTCCGCAACGTGATGCAAAGTCGGTCACCCAAGGAAAAACATAATGACAGTTTGGATCGCCTAGTTTTCGCCCGAGAGTTTATTTAGAGCTGATACATAAGTAAAATTTGATATTTGACCTTCGGTCCACAACTGACAAAGCTTTTCTAAAGATTCATTGCTTATTTGGACTTTATCATAAGTCCGGAGACCACAGCAATCACATTTTAAGTTGCTGTCGAATCTGTGGCCTGCTTTTCGACAGTCTTGAATAATATTTGCATTTTTGGACTCGAATTGAGGCAGTTCTTGTATATAAATGTTAGAAATGATTTGAGGAAAAATATATATCCACATATCTTCAGTCATATATATATCACTTAAGTTTATATCACCTAAAGTTAAACTACGATCATGGAGTGATTTTAATACATTTAGTAATTGATAAACAATGAAAAGAGGTTTAGTATAGCATCGGTCCAAAATGGCAGGTGAAAATGTTACACAATCATTTAAATTATGTTCAAAATAAGGAATGTGAAATAAAAATATTGCATTTAAAGTCTCTACCGCACATATTGTAGGTAAAATATTCAAATGTACATCAAACTGTTTTGAAACTTCTATACTTGACTCAGGATCACATGTGTTTATAATAGGACAGCCATATATTCTTATAATAATATCTTTTAGAACATCATTATAGTCTACGAGATTCACTTGTGTTTCTTTACTAGATTCTGAAATAGGTGTGTACTTCTTATACGCATCTTTCCACAAATTTCTGTAATTAGTTTGAGAAATGTATTGCATTAACTGGGAAAACATTAAAGTATTCTCATCTTTCGCTGATGGTCGTATTCTTGGTAGAGGTATGACTTTTAAATCCCGTTTTTTGAAAACAGATATAAATATTTTAATCCATGACAATCCCACTTCTTCCTCTGTCATCGGCCATGCATCTAAGCGAGATTTTTCTATAAATTCTGTTAATCTTAAATGCTTCACTAGTGACCTAGAAAAAGGGAATAGTAAAAAATATGTTGAGTAAACTTCCAAATAGCTTACTTTAACCATAATTTATGAACTAAAGCTATAAATCTATCTTCTGTGGCTAGTTTCTTCAGGTACTTCTTAGGTATTCCTAGTTCGTCAAAGATATTTTCCATTTTTTTTTATCTATAGTTATGTCACAAAGGCTTTTCAGGATATTTCACGAGAAAAGTTTCACCACTCATTTTTCTACTATAGCTTCAACATTATTATTTATCATTAGTACTTCGTTATTGTTCAGAACAAAAAATAAGTATTAATCTTTGTGTTTATTTCAATAAAATATAAACATAACCTTAAATGTGAATATTTGTCTAATCTCAGAGCCACAGAACATACACTCTGTAACATAGATTAATTTATGGTCTGTGCCACAGAAGCATTAGGGCTTTTCGAATGCAGAATTTCTTTTGCTTCTAATATTCAAATGGTCGAAAGCTTTATGAAAGTTATAATGGTTATAACCATAGACATATAATAAATTTTTATTATATGTGTATGGTTATAACCTAACGGTTTCATTGGATGAAAATCAATGACGAGACGAAAACAATTTTATTTATTGCTAGGTGTGTTTCTTTTACTACCAATTTTAGCTAATTTAAGTTGTATTACGGGTATAACCTATAAATAAATAAACAGTTGTCACTTGTCAGAAAAATAAAATGTATAAGGTGTGTTCCAATAGGTGTGTTTTTGGACAAGTTTGAAACCGTCAGAAATATTCATTCAGCTGCCTGTTATAGGCTAAGCTCACTCTATTTACATTAATACTTAACTGGGCGAATAAGTTTGAAGGTTTCAAACTAGTCCGATACTGTTGTTGTAATAAATCTATTGTTCGTTATGTTATGTTTGTTAAAATTTTATTATAAATCATACAATTATATAGATTTTTAATGTATAAGACTTATTTAAGGTATGCTATGAAAATAGTTTTAATTTTTAGATTACAAATACACAGTATTAAAAGCTTTGTATGACGATAGGCATGCAAGCTAGCAAGCTTGTATGTTGTTTATTTATATGTGCCAAATAAAAACATTAAATCACTAAAAACATTTATTGGAATATACATATAAAATATTAACCCACTTATTCTTTAAAATTAATATCAATTTCATTGCAAAAACATTAAACTAGTCGCTAACACATTCAACAATACAAAAATATTTTGAGTAGAAAAAGACTATTTTTAGTTGCTATGTGATGTGAAACCCCTACCATAGGGACTTATACAGGTAAAAGGCCTTAGAGCTGGATCTGCGGAAAGAGAACCTCCTGTAGTATTTTTTGGCGTTTCATCCAATAGTACAATATCTTGACTATTTCTAAAACAAATAATAACTCTGTTATCTATTCTATTTAGGTTAAGAATTTTAATTTAACCTTTTTTCATCATAAAATACATGATAATTGTCATGTAAATCTACAATTTGACATATATCTTCCTTATGACTTTCATATCTATCCAAAGTTCCACTGCAAACTAATAAATCGTCAACCAATACCTGAAACATCGATTTTATTAGTAACTATAGAGATAATTATTAATTTTTTAATATTTATTACCCCAAAATCTTTAACACCTCTACTAGACGTTTTAGAATAATTCCAAAGTTTTAGATACGAGACAGCAATTGGTACATCCATTACAATATAAATCCTATTTAAAAGCTTCGGGACAATAGGGGACAGCCAGCAATGAGCACCAGAATTATCATCATTTACACCATCTATTAATTTATCTGGAGTTCTTATGTCGCCCGAAACGTTTGGTAGGGTATTAACACTTTCAGGATATGCACAAATATCTAAGGAAAAATATGTCAAAATCAGATCAATATTTTATCAAAATCCATGTTTTACGCCCCGCTATCCCAAAGTCGTGAAACCTAACCAATAAGGCAGATTTCAGCAAATTGCTTGGTCACAAGGAAGCCAGGGGGTCACCCTCGACTTCTTGCCCCCTCCCATGGATGCCCATCCATGCAAATACAGACAAATGCAAATGAATAAGTTAAAAAATAGAATTCAAGTAATTTTTTTTTTAATTTTGCCAACTTCGCCCTTGACCTTAATTCCTACCATCATCATAATAATATTTCTAAAATATTTACGGGATTTGATGATAGAAGTTTTCAATAATTTTCCTCAAATTACTAAAATTGGATTTATTGGGTTTCGCATATTTGTTCCTCAAATGTGGATTTTATTGTTCTATAGGAATCTTAAAGATTGAGGTCAGTGTAAATAAGAGAACATTTAACCTACTTTGTTCTTCCAGTGTTATTTTCTCTTGTTTCTCGTTAAACAGTTCGATGCCATTCAGTCCGCAGTAATATTGATCACCCCATGTCGAATACACCACAAATTGTATAACAAAACCTACAATGTTGGATGGATTTTCATAATTTGGCATTGGATAACACATATCATCATTAGGATAGGAAAATTTTATATCTTGGACAAAGTCATAATGTCCATTGCCTGGAGCACGGCGAAGAACGAAAATATCGTTTTTACTTAAGGGATTAATCACGGGTTTGCCATCCAAAAGAATCTTCATCGTTTGAACACCAGAATAAGACAATTCTAAGTTTTCATTGTAATTCCATATGCGTATACCTAAAAAATGTAAAATGAAATAAAAAACCAATCCTTCAGGCATTTTTTTTGAGAACTCGCCTGAAATATATTTAAATTCATTAAAATCCACCGTAATAATAATATTTTGTTTGTTATAAGGTACCAGCCACATATTTTTGGGTTTAATCGTAACATTTTCTCCATTAATAAGCCTGTATAAATATTTCCTTTCCCACATACAGCTCACCTGGTTTCCAGCTAACTTCAGAACTGTATCTGTACCTTCAATTATTTCTAGACCTGTTAAACCTATTGCTACAGTATTACCCCAGTTTTCTAATAAAATAATCTCCATCTGACTTGCACCTAGTAATATTTGCTCTGTGGTATCAGTCAGACTGGTTTTTCTAACATTAACACCTGTTATTGGTCGAACCTGAAAAAAAATGGTTTATATTCGTGGGTTAAATATGTCATTCTTTGTTACCTCAGATGTTAAAGTGGATGTAGGAGGTCTATCATTATTGTCATGAGGCGTATTTGGTTCTGATGTTAAAGAAGAATAAGAAGTATCTTGTTTTGATATGTTTTCTAAAATAGTCTCATCAGTTGTAAACAGAATGGTCTGAAATATATTAATTAAAATGAAATAATTTAGGCAAATAAATGGATTTTATACATCTCCAAAATGATGGATACCCCCTAATATTCCTCCACAAGCTTTAGCTATTTCACCTTTAAAAATCGGTTTGTTATCTAAAAAGATAACTACATCTCTCACACCTCTGTAAGAATGAATTCTGGATTTGTTATAATTCTGAAAAAAAGGAAAAAACCGTAAAGGAAATAATTTTAATTTGAGAGTTGGGGAACCAACTGGGTCCACATGCAACTCCGTCAAACTCTAGGGGATATGATCTTTTTTTATACCGTGTGAAAGTTTATTGTACACCCCCGTTCAAGTAAAGGATGGAAAATGAGATAGGTATACGGTTAAGCTAATGGGGAGTGCTCACGGACTATTGCATAATAGTAATTTTATTAAACCACACAAAGATAGACAGATGGTACATATGGCAAGTCAAGTAAGCAATTTAAACATAAATAACAAAAACATTTAAAAATTTTGGGCACAAGTAGAACATAAATTTAGAAGTCAAAATAAAATAAATAGTAATAAAAGCAGTTATGAAAATCACACAAATTCCTCAGTGCCGTAAAAACCACCCTCTAATAATATTGTTTTTACTTTATTTTTAAACAGTCTGGGCAACTGATTTCAAGAACAGCATTTGGTAATGAAATGAATAAACTAATACAGTTATACCATGGAGAATGTTTAAAATTTGTGGTTTTATGTAATGGAATGCTTAAGAGTTCCCCATGTCGTGTTTTACGAATGTGTGTTAGACACTTTAACAAAAATATCAAAATTATGTGTAGTAAACATTACACATTTAAATATATGCACACATGGTAGAGTTAAAATTTTCTTTTTCTTGAAGATATCTATATCGTTTGTTGAATTTTAAATTAAATATCAGACAAACTAGTCTTTCCAGTAGAACGAATACCCTATTCCTATCACTACCACATCCTCAACTCATAATATTTAATGAAATGTGTGAATAGGCTAAGGCATAATACATATTACGCAAACCATGCTCATTCAATGTGTCTTTCATTTGCCAAAATAAGTTTTATTTAGTTTTTTACAAACGGTATCAATGTGATTATCCAACAATAATTTAGAATCTAAAATGGTACCCAGATACTTTGTTTCACCCTGTAATTCAATATCTGATATTTTAAAATTGGAAGGCAAGGATTTTCTAATATGAAAATTCACTAGCACAGTTTTCTTTGCATATTATATAATAATTTATTATTATCACACGCACACACTTAAAAGATTTACAACATTTTCATCTTGCCACTGAACTTCATTTACTGTATTTGCTTACACTGAAATTGTGGTGTCGTTCACAAACATAGTGACATTTCCTGCATTTTTTATATAGTATGGAAAGTCGTTAACAAATAACATAAGCAGCAAGGGCTCCAAGAAAGAACCTTGGGGAATTCCAAGTTTAGTGTTGTGAATCTTTGAGTTAATATAATTATGGTTTACAATTAATGACCTTCCCTCCATATAAGATTTCATCCACTTCAAGGCACTCTGTTTCTAATTCCTAAGTGAAATAATTTTAATAAAAAATGTTCATATTGGATGGTATCAAAAACTTTAGATAGATCAAAGAACATTAATACAACATATTCGCCATCATCTAAACAAGAATAAAGATTAAGGAGATGACAAGAGGCAGTTTCGGTTGATCGTCCTGAATGAAAGCGATGCTGTGAAAGTGTCAGCATATTGGTTTTTTTTCCACAAAAGTAATTATACGCATATAAAACGCTTCTTCTATTATTTTTGATGTGATGCAGAGTATTGATATTTGCCTATAATTATCAATATATTCTGAACATCTTTGTACAGAGGGATAACTCGTGTAATCTTAAAAACATCAGGAAGACAACCTTGGCAGAATGACTGGTTTATTAAAAACACTAATGGACACAATATTACTGCTAATGTGCTTAATCGTGTAAAGGAGATATCTCATCAATACCACAAGAATGAATTTTTAATGAATTATTATAATCATAATTTCTTGTTCCGTGACCGGTTCAAGGAGAAATTCCGTTTTACTTTTTTCTGTGTGAATTACACATGACAATTAGATATTTTGCCCAAAGTGTACTTCAATCTTGTATTTAGCCATTGTGGAAAAATGAGAAGCAAACGGTTCACTTATCTCATAAGGATCAGACACATAGACACCCTGAGAGAGTAATATTTTTGTGGTTTTCTTTCTTCCTACCAAGTTTCATATTAATAATATTCCATATTTCTTTAGTTTTATTTGAGGAATTTTCAATTTTATTGTTAAAATATTTTTTGTTTGGCTACTTTCACACTATCTTTATATTATTTCTTCTACACTGATATAATTTAATGAATTCATGCAAAACATATTTCTTATTTCAGTACTCTCTTTAATTAATTCCTTACTTAACTATTTTTTGTCATTATTTTTTGCGGATTTTTTATTAACACATTTAAAAGGGCAACAAACATTAAAATACCACACAACAGTATCAACTAAAAAATATAAACCATCATTTACATTTAAATAAAATACGTAGCACCAATGAACCTCACTTAATAGTACATTCAATTATTGTGCTATATTACTATTTGTGACATTTCGTTCCTTAAGTCTATTTGTACAAGTATTTGTTCATGTTGGTTTTCCATGGTAGTAGTAGTTATTTATTTATTTACTCAGTACATAAAATTCTAAAAATTTTACAGTATTTTAATTGAAGGAATTTTTTGTATAAAAATAAATAAGGAAATACCAATCTAGAACTGCAAATCATATTTACAAAATTTTTTCAACTGCCCAAAAATAATGTTAAATATGTCAATATCATTAGATATATAATTTATACTTTGGCGTAAACGTGCTCCATATGTTGTATTATGATGTTCGATATACACTAGCTCTTGATTTCTTGTGGTGTAAGATGGTACCCGTAGAGGGATATATTCCCTTAATTCCGGTACTTTACATGTTGTTTATGATCTTGAAAGAAAAAGTTATCTCGTTTATAAATCTTTGTTCTTTTAGTGAATCTAAGACAATAATATGTATTTTATCATCGTAATTAAGCTCATAGTTAATATTTAATTTATATAAAACTTGACAAATTTACTTTATAAATTCTCAATCCTATTTATATTATTCCTGTATTTTTGGATTCCAGATTACTGAACACTATTCCAAACCACTAACTACTAATGATCTATGCAATATTAAAATTGCATTTATATCCACACATCTTATATGCCTCTTTTATTTGTTTGTCAATATGTAGGTTACAACTAAAATCGCTAGTAAATGTCACTCCTAAATCATCTATGGAATTTACATGAGCAAGATCCACTCCATCTATGCCATAATTAAATAATATTGGAGACTTTTTTCTTGGAAAAAGTTAACGTTTTACATTTATTTGCATTTAATTCCATTTTATTATTTACACACCAGGTTAATATTTTATTTAAATCTTTTTACAATACTTAATAATCGGAATAACTTTTTACTTTAATAAATATTTTTAAATCATCGGTAAATAATAGTGTTTTGCATTCTAATTCTAATAATATATCATTTATAAATATTAAAAATAAGAGTGGATCTAAGTGAGAACCTTGAGGGACGCCAGATGATGGGCAAAATGAAATTGGACTATAATTTTCTATTTTGACTAAGAGTCCTGTCACTTAAGTAACTTCCAAACCACTGAAGAAGGGATCCACCAAGACCTATGTCTTTGCATTTTTGCAACAGGATGATATGGTCCACCCGATCGAGTGATTTTTTAAAATCAGTGTAAATAGAATCTAGCTGCATCCCCTCTTCAATAGCTTCAGTAATTTGATTACTATAAATGTCCAAATTTGAACAAGTTGACTTTCCTGTTAAATAGCCATGCTGTTCAGAAACTATTATTTTTTCAATTTCAGGTCATAATTTACTTGTTACTAGTGATTCGAATACTTTAGCAATAGAAAACCCGGAAATTGGTCTGTATAATTAATAATATTGTTGCATCATCGCCTGACTTAAAGAGAGGCGCGAGGTAGGTACGCTTATACATAGAACATGTGCTAAATGATCTGCAATATTAGGATTCACCAACCTACATATTTGTAGGTATGTTAGTTACCATGTAAGCAATAGAGATCTAGCTAATATGCCCATTCCTATATCTAAATATCCTGGTACCATTTGTTGAAGTTACCATAAGTTTATAACAATTAAAAACAGCATTGTGTGATTTCATCAGTAGGTCCCAGAGAGGAGGAGTGTAGATTAAATTTTATTACAACAGCCAATATGTTGCATCGTATATCTATTTCATTTTCCATCCTTTACCCGGAATGGTGTGCACAATTAGCTTCCATATGGTATAGAAGGGTTCAGTGATACTTTCAGAGATGTTTCCAAGAAAAGAAATGCTGTCAAATTTGTGAAATAAATCAAAATCCTAAAAAGTGAAGTAAAAATTATCATTATTTTTGATTAATTTTTCTTAAAAACATTTCAAAGTATTCACTGGTGTTATATAAAAAAACCCACGTCCCCCAGTGTAGGGGGGACACTAAAAACCCCATCTAGCTTCCTTATTACTACTTTTAAAAATAATAATTATAAGGTGGATACCCAGATCCGTATCATTGCTACTGTTGTAATATCAGCAAATTCTATGGTGATTAAATGACTACAGCCTGAATCAAAGGGTGCCAACCAAATATGCATATCATCTTGAGTACGATTGACGCCATCGAGCAAGTTGGAAACGACTCTAGGATCATTTCTACACTCCGGGAGTATACTTACATCAGGAGGTATTGCAGAAATCTAAAAGAAAATCAATAGTCCTTTTGGGTAAATAGTATTTAATGTTTCTCTTACATTTTTAACTTTAGCAATTTCTCCATCGTCATTAAAAATCTCGATCCCATTAAGACCTACGTAATATTTATCACCCCATGTGCTTAAAATATCGATAATCATGGTTTTGCCACTTGGCAACTTTGGTATAATAAAAATTTCAGAATTTTCACCAAAACAGTCTTCATTGTCTCTATGACTATCTCTTCTCGCACTAAGTTTATTTGTGTATTTTGAATTATGTTTATATAACTTCTGTTGCGGTGTAAAATCACAACTTCGCCTTCTTCCACTTGTAATTTTTTTCATTATCTAATAATAGTTCCTGAATTATATTATCTCTTAGTTGTTCTTCTTCTGCCACTTTTTGCTTGTACATACTTAACTTTTTTTCAAATGAGGGATCATACTTTTTTTCTTTACCATTATCTGCATTGGTAATTGAATATATACTGTCCGACGATTTAGATTTGTTGATTTTATACATTACTGGCTCTATGTTATGCTTTTCTGTAACCTTTTTTATGTTTCCGTAAACATAAAGTGGCAAATAATCATTTTCCTCTAAAACCGAAGGGCTGTATATCAAACTTACATCATCACTGTTTGATGATACTGGAGATAAAGCGGTGTAGTCCCCTAAAATATGGCAGTTTTTATTTAATAACAACATATTTATTTTAACTTACATCATATTGTGCCATATTTATACATACATGCATTATGCTGTTTTTGTTTTCTATTTTTAAAATAAAACAACAGGTACAGTTAAAAAGCTTATTTATTGTTAATTTTTAATTTTATTGTTTTGTCACTCACCAAGAGTCTCATCGATTAAGCTTTTAGTAGACGCACTATTTAACCTGCCTTTGTGTGACTGATTAAAATCGTTTAAACTCTGCCAAGATTTTTCAAGATCGGTCTGCTGAGAGTCCTTTAAAGTCTTGAAATCAAAATGGTTATCAAATTTCGGCACTAAGTAGTCAGAATTTGTTAGTTCAATGTTCTTTGGCATATTTTTTTTTAATATCTGTGCTGCTAGTGAAGATCTTCTTCCAAATTTGGCTGAATGAGATATGTTGCTGGAAAATATAAAATATTTCTAAATTTATGTATAACATAACCAGCACATAAATTACATAATAATAATAACAATAATAATAAAAAAATCAGCCGAGTGGCTGGCAACCCAAATGTGGTCATTCTGGATTCTCATTCTGACCGGCATCGGGAAACCGAAACCGAAAAAAAAAATATTTCTTTATTTCAAATTCCGTTACAAAAAGAACAAAAAAAAATGAAATGATGTAAAAAAGGCAGTAGAAGTAATTCTACTGTCATTCTGTTTACATTGCTATTTTTAACTTAATTTTAATTACATACTATGAATACTAACATTTTTAATTCAATAAACTAATGTGCATGTCTTGCCTTCTGTCCTTTATTGTAAAATAAAAGTTAAAAATAATATTTCGTACAATAAATAAAACAGCGCAGATCTTATTACACTAGGCAATAAATTTGTGTTAGAGCACTTTTGCACCTTACAAATCATTTTATCAAATCAAAGAAATTCAGAGAAGCATTATATTAATAAACCACTCATTCCTTCTCACACGATTTTCCCTTTTTTTACATACATTGTAATCAAATTTCAGCATTCGCAGTGAGGGGCGAAAGTTATTAATCATTATAAACAATTTTCAACAATGCTAGGAAAAATATTTTGGTATTATAAGTCTAGAATTAAATACTTATTAGCTTTGTTCGAATAATAATAGTCGGAACCAGTCGAAACTATCAAAAATGGTTTGTTTAAAGCTGTGGCGAATAACAGAAAAATGTGTGACAGTTTTTGACTGCTGCTCAAACAGACACACTGATTACACAGATTTTAGTATTGTAGATACCTCTTTGGTTTTCCTATTTTTCCATCCATATGAGGTTTCTTATCACTTATTTTTGACCCATTTAATTTTTGAACAAATAAGTCATTATTTCTAGAACCACCAGATTCTCTTTCGGGTATATGATTGATATGTTCTTTCGATATAGCTCTAAAAAATGATTAAATAATAAAAATATTTTCTGGTACTCTAATGACTTACTCTGTTATATCTTCTAACCATTTAGGTATCGAACCATGAGAAGGAATATTTGTTGAATTTCGAATATTGCAGTCATCTTTTTCTCTTAAATTTGGATTCATATTTTTTAAACTAAAAATAGACACAGCTGAGTTAATATGCACATTGCAACTAGAGCACTGCTTTAATACATTTATTACTTATTTAATAAAAAGCTTGCAGTGTGTGTTAGGTACTCAAAAATTTTTCATTTTTGAACTGTTGTTGGAGAAATTTGCTTTGTTATGATTTGAAAACGTTTCCATAGGAACCAGTATTCTGGCGAGTATTGAAATAACGCAGACTTCTGTTATGAGGACTATTTCTAGCAATTTCATTGGCCGTTTTAAGATAGCCGCAGGGCATGCGCAGTTACACAACATGTCAAAGTGTATTAAATCCTTTTGGAATCATTTGTCAGCAAGAAACTCGTTAAGGTACATTTACAACCAATTCTCTACAGGCACAATTTACTAACGGATTGTGAATTGTGCCGAGATAAAATTTAGGTCATTTATAATGAGTTAGAAGCTGCCATCTGTTGAGATTTTTTAATATTACGTGTGTGCAAATTCAGTTTGATTAAATAATTACAATTATATTAACATAACTTCTAAAAACATCATATTTTCTAATACTAAAAGATCTGATCTTCCAATTTCAAATCACAAACCGACTTTAAATGTAAACAATAAATTTGTGTCGTAGTACGCATGCGCAATTTGAAATTCGTGCCGCAATTGAATTGAATATTTGCGATTTGCAAGCATCCAATTCAAACCTGAAGTGCAGTTCAAGGTCGTGCCGACTTAAAATTTTATTGTAAACAAATACATTCAACCAGATATGCTTAAAACCCAATTTACAATCCACCAGCAGATTGTGCCCCTACCGAATTGGTTGTAAATGTACCCTTAGACGATAGGGAAGATCCTCGCCTAGCACGCGGTAGGTGCAGGGTTCGAAACGCGAACATATTTTTTTTTTTTAAATAAGTATTTTTTAGTTCGTTAGTAAGATTTTCGGTAATTCTTTACAACAGCCACTTCTATATTTTTCGTGTTTTTTTTGTACACACGCGTAAAGTGTCTCTATAGAAGACATTTGCTGCAAAGGAAATGTTGCACAAATATATTTCGTATTTTCGCACTGTTTTGGGGCAAGGGAAATAAGTGACAATAGTTAACTGTACCGGCGCTGTCAACCCATAAGGAGTCATATAAAGCAGATATAGTGTTAGATTTAAAACAACACTGTTCACAAATTTCACAATATTTATTTTTTTTGTAAATAAGTTCACAATATCAAATAATTATTTAAATTCTACTGACAATCACCAGGCTCGGGTGTCGAGTGACGAGTGCGTCCCCGCTCGAGACAGGCGTCATGCAGGCATTCAGTGACTTCATTTTGTTTTGTCTAGCGGTCTACCAGGATCGGAATCTAACAATAGAATGTATATGTGGAAGTTAAACGCGCCGTATGAGGGTTATCGTAAATTCCACCAAACGCATTGAAAAATTTTATTATTTTTTTTGTGGCATTTCCCATCATAAGCGCAACATATAATTATGTGGGATGTATTCCTAACATGACGGAGCATCGTACTGTGTATTTGTTTTTTTCGTCAGGCAGAAGTGGCTGTTGTAAAGAATGATTTTCCTTGCCCTTTATTATAGTTTGTTTATTTTCCTTGCCCTTTATTATAGTTTGTTTATTTCCAAAAAGGATTTAATACACTTTGACATGTCATGTGACTGCGCATGCCCTGCGGAAAACGGCCAATGAAATTGCTAGAAATAGTCCTCATAACAGAAGTCTGCGTTATTTCAATACTCGCGATTGAAGACCGAGGTCCGTCTCGATTACTCAGTATCGCCACCTGGTGATTGAAGACAATTTAAGAGCTGCCAATTATACAAGATTGGGCATTTATTTTATATACATAATATCACAGAATCATTCTGTGATAATATACATACTGGCCACTCGTATGGGACTTTTCACAGCGCTTTTTTGTAGTTCATTAATTCATAATAGATGACACAAGTATCGTTATTAGAAGTGGTAACTTAAAAAATATGCAATAATAAATTTAGGATTTTCAGCTCCTAAGTGAACTCTAACTCGATTTATGGGAAAGTCTCATTGAATGTATACTATACAATAAGTAGTTTTTAATGCTCTCCGCCGAATATTTTAATTTTCTATCGTCTGCCATCTTCAAATGGGAGGACTAAACAACTGCAAGTCATCCACGGATCATCTATCCGTAGTGATCTGAATTTATAATATAAATGACATTTTGAAACAGAAGGACACTCCGTCGGCAAATTTGTTTCTTTTTGTCTGAAGTGATGTGATTGACATTTTCTAGCAAATTATATTCCTTATTACTGTTAATCAATTATTATTAACGCTTAGGTGAGTACAGTGGTCAATTTAATTTATGTTTATTTGTTTTTTATAACGAAATAGACGTTTATCTTTAAAAGCCGCTAAACATGTTCAGCCATAAGGTTGTAGGTCAAGTTTTTCTGTCAAAATACTGTTATTTTTGTTATTTGTAGAAAACACGTGTTTATAAAATTATTTTAACGCTTCTATTTATAAAATAGTGTGGATTTTATTCTGGGTGTATTAGTTAAAACGGCTTAAAAAGCATAAAACATTGTTCAGTTCCGATGTACAGTCGGTTGCAAAAAACATCGTTATTCATGATATTACAATTTACAATTAACAAATTCAAATTAATTATATTAATTACTGGACAGATAATTATTATAAAGCACATTATTGTTAAAAAGGTCTCCGACAGGCATTTATTTTTCTTGTCTAATTGGCGTAAAACATCATAACCCCACTTTTATGTTTTAAAATTTCCATTATTTTTCCTACAATATGTTTATTCAGTGGTTCTTTTTGTAAATTCTGTAATATTGTCAATAATTATATTATGGAAGATGAAAAATTTTCTTATATCAGGTTAGAATAGAAACCTGTAAACAAATTAACCAAAAATAAATTCAAAATTACTGGCAAAGATACGTTGCAGTCAGATTTTGCACATTCACCTTCATAGTTAAATATAGAATGCCTCATAGAGGGTTTTATAGTAGTTGTGAAAGAAATGTTAATTTTTTCCTATGTAAATTTGTGTTAAAATAGGCAATAATCAAGAGGTATTATGTACACGAAATGAATTTTTTATCATTGGTAACTTATAATAATATAACTTATGATTTCTTTTTGCCTTTTTATGCATGTCTAAATATAAATAAACCATTTATGTATTGTTTGCCAGTGGCTGATTATATTTTAATATTTTGCTATTTGCTTTTTGTGTGTTGCTTTTGAACATTTGGTTAGATGTCAAATACTATTTGAGATTGTTGTAAATTATTGTAACAAAAATTAGTTGTATGTCCTAAAAGAACTGAAGATTGTGCAATTTTTTTTTTGCTCCTTTTAAAGTATTAATTTTCCATGTATCTACTGTTTTTTATTTTATAATTTTTTTTTTTTTTTGGCTAATGTAACAAATTTCATCAAGCAATCTTTAGATGATGAAAGGTATATCCTTAAAAAAATATACTAACATTAATTAGCTTCTATCATCATCTGTGTTAATCTCAAGTGGTGATTTTTGAATCAATGAAAAACAAAAAATAATAAAAAATAGTCTTCAGATGTATTTGTTTCATCGAAATTAACATTTAAATACAAGGATTCACATCATTGTGGTTTTCCCCCAAAGTAGTCAGTAGGTTGTCCAAATTATTTCTTTGTGTTGAATGGATTTGAGAAGAGCACTTTCATGGTCAGCCCCTTTACCCACATAGTAATTTTCTTTTGTCAAAATAGGAGCTGCATAATTGTTTTTATTTTAATTTGACGTTGCCTTTCAATCTCTCGACGTATCATTTACCTTGAATTTCATACAGAGGTTAGTTATATGGAACACAGGTAAAATATTGAAATTGGTCTGTGTATTTGATTTTTCGTTAAGTACATTAAATTTTTTTGTTGAAAATTAAATGCGATTTATTTTTAGCCGAATTGAAAACTAGAAAAAAAGTATGAACAATAAACCATATTTTGGGTAGATTCTGTGATTTTGAAAGTGTCCTGTGTGGTTTTATTTATACATTTAAAATTTAGTGACGAAAGTACCACAGCGATTCATATTTGTGTTTATAACAATTGTTTTAATAATAATAGAATTACATAAGAATTCCTTTACACTTAAGATGATAATAATAATAAATACCTATAGTTCTTTTATATTTTATAATGTCATTCTTATCTGAATGCACTAGCATAAAAGTATATAACAAATCAAAACAATACTTCCAATACATTTTATCGTAGAAACTATTAAAACAACTACTCAATCTAGGAGCTTTTTTCAATTTTAAAATCGGTTCATAAACAATATAACGAAATTTTTTTGTTTATTAAAGGCCATATGGATCTAATAAAATACAAAATAAATAAAAGAATTGTGTTACCTACTCATTGCAAGGGTGTACAATTATGAAATTGTAATTATTTCTCATATCGTTCATTTCTTTATTTACATGTTCGTGGAAAGTGAGAAGTGAGACAATATATACTGGTGGCAGTGGTGGATGTACGTATATTCCTGTGAGGTCAAAGCCTAGGGGCGCCACTTAATGCACAAATGTAAAATAAATGAATTAACAAATATGAAAAAATTTCGTTTTTTCAGCAAAATTATCGCGCTCTAATAACCACTGGTTTGATTTCGCTTATTATCTTTAGCAATAACAATGAATGTAACTCTAACTTTTTCAAGTTAACTACAATGTCGAAAGAAATATGCAATAAAAAATGTTTATATAAATGACCGAAAAAAATTATTTATTAAAGGGATGCCATAAATAAATGTGCCTAGAGTGCTATTGTACGTAAATCGGCCTCTGATTGAGGGCTCCCGTTAATAAATCGTCACCATGAATAAATGTTGCGAGTCTGCCTCTAAACATATACAATATATAAGAAAGTCAGTAGGTTTAATTTCTAAATTAAAATAATACGTTTAATTTTGACCATACAAACTTGATGGTTTTATTTACATATCGTGATTGTGTTGATTGTACTTCCTAATTAACTACCTACCAGTTTTATTTTATTGTATCGGTCAGTTTAATATAAAACATTATTCATATAATCTAATAGGTAAATAAACTTAATAACCAGTTTTTCTTGGATAATGATAACTAAGAGCTGGGCATAAAATTGCGCATACAATGACATCATATAACAAATGCCTTACATTTTGAAAATATATACGTTTTAAATATAAAAAAAATTATATTTATAATTATATCATCAATAATTTGTTTGAACACTGGCAAGATGGTACTTTTATTATTCTATTGTGGTTCTTGTTTTAGCATTTTTGTTGCTGTATTTGTTTTAAAATATTCTAAAAATAAAAATCACACAAATATAGAAAAAATTACGTACAAGGCAGATCAGATTGTTTATCTGCTATATTTTTACAATAATAAACAAACGAAAAATGAGGTTACGATCAAATGTCAAATCTGGTACATACTATACAACTGCAGATTATGAAATACCCTAAAAATAACTACATTTGGCACAAGAAGATTAAACTAACATTTGGCGCTCCTTGAATTTGCACTTAATGACGTCACGAAAATTTTTCTTAATTTTTTTTATAATTAAAATTTAAAAAAATGGGAAAATACCCCATTATGGTTAAAAAATTGTTTACATTTTATTTGTTGTACGGTTCAGATACCCCATGGGAGAACATTTTTGAATAAGTGACATAGTTTCCATGCCTCCATCTGATAGACATCTACAATAATTGTGCAAACACTTGTATAAAGTAGTGCTGATAAAAATCGGAAAAAATGAAGTCGGTTAATCGGTTTCCTCAAAAACCGGTTTTGGATAAAACCGAGTGTTCAAATATAGATCAAAACAGATTATTCGGTTAGTCGCAAAACCGGTTATCCAGAAAACCGGTTTCAGTTGTCAGCACAAGTATAAAGAGAAAATCATTGTCAAAATCCATGAAATTAGAAGGTTTGTAATTCATTTACAGGACGTTTTTCACTTAGACATCAATTAATAAAACATAATTTTGTATAATCCAGGTAACGTTATGCCTAGCTCACAGTTGATACAATTATATGACATCAGCACACATCGAGCCATAAAAACAGATTGCCTAATTTTGTGGTGAATTGCGTTCAGAAATGCGTTGGTGTCGCGATGGCGTATGACGCTGTGATATGCCCAGCTCATAGCACTATTTCATATATGGGGAGACGTTTTTATGTTGTCCGACTGGACATGAAAACAAAAAACTAGAGTAGCAACAGCAATTTATTTTTCAATGTAGTTCCCCCACTTTTGATTATAAGTATTACACCAGTTCAATAACAATTTTTATCCAGTTATAAAAATATTAATTTGGTTTTTTTTTTTTGAGATTAGGAAACAAAAAATAGTCATTGGGTGCTAAATCTGTACTATAAAGCGCCTGTTCAATTTCTTCGAAGCCACAATCACCAGCAGCAGCTTTTGCCTTGTGCACTGATGCATTGTCATGGAACAGTAAAACACCTTGCGTCAGTTTTTTGCATTTTTTCATTCTAATAGAATCTCTGATGTGATGCATTAAGCTTGAATATACTCTGTTGTTACTGACTACCCTTCTTCAGATAATCAATATACCTTAAACTTCTTGGGAGGACAAGAACCCTTGACATGCCACTGCATCAACTCTTGTTTCGATTTAGCATCATAATTATGAACCCACGTTTCATCTCCAGTGACAAGTCGGTTGATAATAATTAAATCTGGTTCGCTAATTGCCGCTTCGTAAATCTTGCATTCTTCAATACCCAATACTTGGTTTTTTTAACAACATCTGAAGTGATCACGTCAGCAGGATGACCTGTGGCCAATAATATACAAGTATTACAATTGTAGACTAATAGTTGTAGACTTGTTTATATTCTGTACCACAACACAATGTGTACTAACCTCTACTGTACTTGTAATTACGGAAGATATTTTGCGTTTGTAGGCCTCTTCTGTAGCTCAACGACAACACTTATAAGTTTGTGTTGTGGGCTTCACTACAATTGCATAAAAATGTCTACCTGTCCTAAATCGTGACTAGGAACTTCTACAAGTGTCAATATTAATAAATCTTTTGCCCTTTGCAATCGATCGAAAATAACGAAATTTTGAAATGCTCTGTCTGTTGCAAATAGCCCAATTCTACGGTAGCAAATTGTATCGAACTGAATCGACAAAATCGAAACTGACAAAATCGTATTACTTACCATTGCACCATTTTTCATATTCTGCCAGTGTCTCTCTTGCATGTCCAATGTTTGTCTGATGGCATTCAATATAATGTACACTGTGCACAGAAAGTTAAGGATGTTTCATATTTTTATGAAAGAATTCGCTAAAAAAAAATTCGTAATGGGGGGGTGATTGACAACTTCTTTGTTAACCTTTTTACATAATTTGGAAAAACAATTTTACTCTAAGAAGTGTTAAGAGCCATGGGGAATGAACAATTTCTAAGCCTATCATCAATAATTCTTATTCTGGCTCCACCTCAAGTATACATGCATGCTTCTGATGGTAGGTCGATCACATCTTATGGGATTTGTTTCCAAAAAGTGGGAAGAATGTCTGACAGTTGCCTAACGTGCTCTGGAGTCGATAATGATTTTCAAATGCTCTACCCAATAAATCCCACATATGTTCAATGGGACTCAAGTCAGGAGAACACTCTGGAAGATTATGATCTATTCCGTGAGTTTCAAGGACGTTGAATACTTGCTGATTAGGATGGGGCGAGCATTATCATCAGTAAAAATAAAATGTCCGCCAATTAGTATGTTTCAGGCTTCGATAAGTTTTGTAGGTACAACTACATTTGTAAAATTTTTCTCCACTATAACAAGTCGCTTAATTCATATTCTGCAGGACTCTGTAACTACAAGCGAATTTCTTACAAGTTGTACACTTGTTACAATTGTAGTTTTATGTTAAGAGACCACTGGACGGGTATCATCCAAATATTCTCGATTACATTTAAATAGTTTTGACCACTCGCAAATAGTTATCTTGGAGAGACAATCATTCCGTTTTTCCTTGTTTTGTAAGAAATTTTATAACAGTTTGGTATTCGATTTTATTCATTCTGAGAAATTCTCGACAACAAATTAACAGTTAATGAAATTAATAATGTTGCAATCGTTCTGTATATTGACAGACTTATTGCCAAGGCATATATGATTTAAAAAATTGTATCACAATTTAAAATTGCTCAGTCCGAGAATATAATATAAACGATCCTTTGTAGAATAATAGTTTCAAAGTCAAATCTATTTTTGTTTGGATAAAGGAGACAGGGCCTTACAAATTTTAATTAGAACTATTTCTTGGGGGATAATTTTTTGCAATAAGCTGGGATTTAACCCGCACCACTAGGTATGTCCAGTTACTAGCTAGATATGCTAACCTATTATTTGTAATAAATACATAAATAACCTTTTTTTTTTTTTTAATTGCTAATAATTATATTGTAATCTTCAAAAATACATATTATATAAATTAACAACTAATACCCCTGATCATCGATAGGTATTTGATAATATGATTTAATGTTAAAAAATAAATAATTTGGCATGCTCCTGCTTGGGTTCATTAACAGGATTTTCTGACTAACCATTAATTTTAAATTAAAATTCATAGGGTGAGTTGTACCACAGTAGTTCAACTTTGATCTAGGTCAAATATCATAGAAAAAAATAATTATTATTATTTAAGACAATTTTTATTTTCGTATAGTATGATCATTGATCAAAATTAAATCCCTGTGGTACAACGCGCCGTTAGTGTTAAGTCATTCATCATAACTTTAGCTCATTTTAGAAATATTTTGTCACCATAACAACCACGTTTAAAACTGGTATTTTAATATTCCACGGCTTACTTACTATTCAAATTACTATTAAAATTGTCGTAATACATTTAAGAAGCGTTATTTCCCTTTTACCCGGGAGGTCGTAGAAAAAAATCATACGTATAACATAGGAGGAAAGTGACATTTCATCCCTTGGATGATTATTGCATTAAACTTCATCCAAGGGATGAAATGTTACACTTTCCTCCCTTGTCATACAAATAGCTATTTGGACTTCCCTTTGTCGTTTTGAAGTAAAAACTGTGATGCTAAAAATGAGTCACCGCAATGGATAATTGACAACTTTGTGTCTGATGATTTTCAGTAGTAGACTCACACAAAATCCACAATAGAAAATTGTTCGATACCCAGGATTCCTGTTACCGTACCATATACTTTACACATATTATTTTTTATTGCCTTTGCATATTTATCTTTAATATTATTATTTTTAATTGCTCACATCAAAAAGGTTCACGCATGCAAAAATAAATTGTTTTCGAAAAACTTCTTTGGATCCTATTTAACCATCTTTAACTAACCTTTTCTACGTTTTCCGTTTCTTGAATCTTGAACAAAAGTTTATTTATGGCGTTTTTATTGAAGTATTGTCACATATACACCAGTTTTATGATGATAATTTAGAATTGATCATTATAATTACTTCATTTAAAATTTTATAGCACAAATCACAAGCAACACCACTTGATTACATTTAACAACATGCTTTGCCTGCTTTCTGCACTAGAACTAAACTAGGGTTCTCTGACGTCATCGACTTGCCCAGCTGGCAGTGTTTGCGCGCGTAATAGACTAATTGAAACTTTAATGTTGAATAACTTTTGTAAAAGAAAATATAAAAAAACCCTTTACACTGTTTTCTGTATTAAGTAAAAATGCCAAAAATATATTTTGTGCATGGGACACATTGATAATAATAGTAATAGTCTAATAGTAAACACCACAGAAATTAGACAACCCCAGAATCCAAAGCCGAAGCTGCATGGGCGAAAGTTACACATGAAAAAACGTGGACGCACAACCATTGCCAGTGCTGATGGCAGAATGCGAACCCACAGCTGCAATGGTGAAATTATCTAGTCATACTTGCCATTGCATGCTCTAGCCAACTACTCCATCGTTCCGGTATAAATTACACCAATTGTTTAAAAATTTCTACCGTTATTTTGATTATGGTGTTGTTTTATGGAAAGCTTAGAACTAAAAGCTTTCCATAAAACATCACCTTAAATTCGTAAATACTTCATCTCCTATTGCCCTCACTGCACCAACAATTCGACCTCTAAGGTTCCTTGTACCTTTGGTCTTATATGTGATCCCATAAAAAAAGTAACGGGGTTTAATCAGGTTACTGGGTCAGCCACTTCTGTACGCCCAATCCACCTGTTTGAAAAAACATTATGTAAATAATTTCAGATCTCTAATCTAAAGTAACCATTAGAAAAAACTGGTATGCAAAATGGGTGGGTTTTTCAAAGTTTTTGATTTAGAAAAGTCCGTCTGAGTTTTTTATATACTACTATCGTGTGTACAGATAAAAATCAATTAGGGTATGCGATGCATGTCAAAACGTATGCTCCAGCCCGATAACCTTTTGCTGTCATATTTTACTCCTGCCAGAAGTCTTATTATTTAAATTCTACGACATAAGCTTCAACATAAGTTTACCCTAATCGAATTTTTATTTATACACATGATATAATATATCGCAGTAAATCACTTTTCTCCATTCTACTATCATAAAGTTTCACATCATATGAAAATTAGTCCTAAACTGCAACTGAAAACATTTCCAACACAGTCTCAAACACAGTATAGGTGTTGCCACGTCATTGCCAAAACAACGCCGAATTAAAGGCGTTAAATTTGTATTTTACACAACCACAATTGTCCACAATAACCTACCAAAAACCCAGTGGGTCATCTTTTCTAAAGAAGATGAGTTTTTTCAAAACCCTGATGGAGAAAGAGCTTCTATTACAAGAACAATATTCTATGTTAACAAACCTAAATATCTCTCCATTGCAAAATTTTCCTGTATAGGGTCCAGTTATGAGATTGCTGATAACACCTGCCCAAACTTTCACTTTAAAGCATCGTTGGGTGCAAACTTCCATCATCCAATGGGGATTATGCTATGGCTAATAATGACAGTCGTAGTTCTATGTGACATGAAGGTGGTTTTGTCAGAAAACAAAATTTTGTTTACAAAATGTGGGTTTTGTTGTCACATATCCCTCATAATTTCGCAAAATTGTAACCTATCGAAATTGTCCTCGGTAAGTTCTTGTAGTAAATGTATCTGTAGGGATGGAAATTTTCCTTTTTGAGAATTCTGCAAATAGATATTAGCAAAATGCCACGGTCTCATTCCAGATCACTGGTGGATAATCTGGGATTTTCCTCTATCGCCAATATTTAGTGCAACATCGTCTTCGGCGACAGTTCTTGGACAGCCTGATTTTGGTATGTCCGTAATACTTCCTATGTTTCTGTATTTTTTTTTATTACTTTGGAGACCTAACACTGAGTAATCGGAGCACAGTTGGGATAAACTTCAGTAAGTAACGTGCAGACATGCTGGGGTCTTTTATTTGAAACAACATACTATTTAAAATTAGCTCTCAGTTTGACAGTTTGTATGCAAATAGATTATATTTATTGTTTATACTTCAGAATGAAAGGGTCATGTGATGCAGATGCTCTGCTAATAACTAGAATAATTATTATTTACAGGTAGGTATACGTAATATAAAATTATTACAAATTGTTAAGTTTAAATATTAGTGGGATTATGTCATATTTCTTTTTCGTAATAAAAATTTGCTTGTCTTCATTTAAAATCAAAGTTTTGTGAGGTTATGTTGAAAATTGCACCACTTTAAAAAAAATGACAGTTTTAATAAATATAATTCCTGTTATAGAGAACTTGCAGTAACTTACTTTAACAAATTTAAATCATATTCTAAAGTTTGGAAACTTATTCATATACAAAAATGTAAACAAACGTCAAACCAAAGATGAAAAACAGTTTTTTTGTTATCTGTACGACAAATATTGTATCTTGCCACAGTAAATAAATTTTAGAATTGATTTTCTTGTGATTAGATTTAATTATGTACAAAAGATATTACACAAATTACCAAACTATTCGGTTCTAAACTATGGGAATTATAAATTATCAAATTCATGTTATCATGAAGGTGCTTTTTGTTGCACAGTAAATAATGGAGATTATAAGATAATTCTTAATCACACATTTTAATTAATCAGTGACTATTATTGAAAATATTAACCGAGTATAACCTAAAAAAATAAAATGAAAATAATATTGAAAGTAAGCAACAATGATGAGCAACATGTATAGTTTTGAAACTAGTTCCCTAAATCCCTGTCTGATGCTTTTTTTCTTTCAGTGTTGTTGGAGTAGAGCTATGCACAATTTAAATCCAGAAGGTCAATACACTAACGCAAATGGGGCCCCTAACCCAGAAAAAGTCTGTATATTGGATGCAGGCGCTCAGTACGGCAAGGTAATTGACAGAAAAATTAGGGAATTGTGTGTGGAATCCCATATATTACCTTTAGACACGCCAGCATTCAATATAAAAGAAGGCGGTTATAAAGCAATTATTATATCCGGTGGTCCCAACTCTGTGTATGCTGAAGATGCACCTCGATATGACGCCGATATTTTCAGGATAGGTCTGCCAGTCTTAGGTAGGTTTTTTTTTAACTGTTAGGCATATTTTCATGTTTTTTTTTTGTATTTTATTGAATTATAAAAAGTTATAAAGAATAGAATTTTGACAGTAGTATCATATATCGAGAACGACGATATCTTGTAAGTTCTATTTTCTTAAAAATCCAGTTTTAGCCCCACTGTTTTACAATAAAAATAACTAAATTTCGTTTTGTTAGATATTGGACAATAAAATAAAAATACGTAACTAAGATTGACCGGTTTCTCCCGTTTAATCAGGCTTCATCAGAATCTATAAAAATGAATATGCTCTGTACACCTTATTAACAAAAGAACATGAAGCGAACTTACCAATCTAACAGTTATTTAAAAACTACACATAGTACTTTATACATTCTCAACTAAACAAACAATAAACCAAACAGTTTAAACAACTTTTTACAATTAAAATCAACAATTTAAAATAACACCTCTATCTGTACCGAGTTCTAACCTTACAAATATTAAACTTATTATAGATCTTCTTTGATCTCTGCACTCTATATATGGAAAGTAATTTTGATGTCTTTAGTCAATGTGAGGTTAGGATGAGTTGTGCCACAACCGTTCTACTCCGATTATGACTCGCACACTACAGAACTAATTGCAAAGACAATTGTTTCGAACCATAGTAAATCGCTGTGGCACAACTCTCCCCTAGTTAGTATTCCCGAACTTTAATAAATTTCCGTAAATGTTACTCAGCCCTTCGATATCTTTTCTTTGATTTACACAGTTCTCAGTGCAATTAATATGTATCATTTCGAGTAATAATCTCTTTTCTGAATTATTTTCTGTGTCCAATATTTTTACATTTTCAAAATCGATTTTATATTGTGAAATATTTGCATGTGTTACCATTGCCATATTATTTTTATTTTTACGGCATTGGCAATCTGCTATGTTTTTGTGTATTTTGAACTATGTGTTTATGATTTTCTTCAGAGTGTGATCATGTAAAAGTGGATGTAAAATGTTTAATTTTCCAAAGGATAGCTACCAAATTAAAAGACTCCCTCCATATGATTTTACTTCCTTGTAGAAGTCAAATATGTTGCTTATACAACCGATTTTTACATTTTATTTTAGAGATATATTGATATACTGATAAAACAGTGAACAAGAAATCATTTTAAATCGAAAGAACCAGAACAATCCAAACACAAAGTTATTTTATGAAAAGAAAAGAGGTTATAAACTAAGTTAACAACTCGAGGTTGGCCACAAACTAATTGACGTGTAATTTGATTTTCACAGATCGTAATTCCTATTGGTGCATATTAAATTTGTTCTTAATATTAATTTATTAAATCAATAATAGAGTTTTTCTAACATATTCTATGCATGGTAAATGGTAACTGAAAGTTCTTAAATATTTCTTACAAAGGACAAATAAAATTAAATTCTACGCTGTGTTTAAGCTTCGAAAATGTTGCCTTTATAGACATATGCATTAAGGGTCAAGTTCCAGTCTGATGTATAGGCAACCGGTGTGGCATAACAACAGTACGTAGGTTGCATAATTATTTGACGTCACGACTAATAGTCTATAGCTTATTTTTATTTAACATTTCCATTACTGCAAATTTACTCTCATTTTAAACAAGCCCTTGTAGTATAGCTTAAAAAAAATGTCTACATACTTAACCACTACTTGTGTTTCAATTACCATGTTATTTGTTATAGGTATTTGCTATGGAATGCAAATGATGAATAAAGAGTTTGGGGGTACAGTGATAAGAAGAGAGAGTAGAGAAGATGGCGTATATACAATAGAAGTTAACACAAAATGCTTATTATTCAAGTAGGTGGTATTTTTTTAAATGTCTTGATTAAGATTGTCTATCAACAATAAAATGTCAGTGTTTTAAAAGTTTTACAAATATAAGTACCAGTACCTGTAGCTGAACTGGAATACCATGGTAAATTCCATCATAACTTGTCAGAAAAAGAAAGAAGCATTTTTCTACATATTTCCTCACATATAAGACAGCAACGTCTACCTTAGTTTTCACCTTAAATAGTGTATGGGTTGATACGGAAATATTACCTTAGAGAGGGAAGTCATACAGTGACCCAGAATGGTAATAAATTTAAGATCCACAGAGGTCACAATAATGCCAACCTATACTTCGATTTTGTGATAGATTTTCCTACATTTTTCGAATATATTTGAGATGCCTTAGATACCTCATACAAATTTCATATTGATAGATTTAACGAATAGTAACTGAAATATTGGAATTCAAAATCGTACTGTCTTTGAAACGCCTGAATCTGCCGTGAAAGCATGTGTGACGTCACTCCACGCGAATTTGCCCGCTGCCTATGCCAGTTAGTACGTTTTCGACTGGCTTTGTCTTAGGTGTCCAAGAAGTTGATTTTGGCAATAAAAAAAGGTTTTAGATTAGCTTGAATGTGGTTTTTGTTTTACTCTGTCAGCATTTTTCCCAGGAAGCTATTTTCCAGGACATTTTCCTTGGAGTTCAGCCCAAGATTTTCTCTGTAACATGTTTTTAGAAGTTTGTTTTAAATCGCAATAAAAAAAATCACATGTATCAAATTTGCATTTCACTTTTTGAATTTGGTTGGCATTAAAAAAAAAATCAAAGCTGAAGAATTCTTCTAATTGATCAGAATTTGGTTGAGACATGTTCATTTTTTAGGATTTTATAGCAGTTTGAATAATTGAATTTTTTGAGTGATCGACTTTAAATTGTGACTAGTGTATTTTACGTTTTCTAACTGCACGTAACTGTATAAGAGCCGCGAATATCTAGCCACCGCCGTTGCGGTTTATCTGCGTTTTTGTGTGTTCAGTTTTCAACAGGAAGTACTGAAAAATTCAGATTTTTTTGAAAATCGATTAATTAGGAGGAAAAGTTTCAAAATATAAATTAAAATAAAGAAAACTTGCTAAATGGGCCCACAATTATTTCACATTGAGTAGTAGTGTGTCGATATCTAGGCCGTAGATTAAGCTGCGTGTTGCTGTATCTATATGAGGAAATGGTTAGAAAAATATGTCTTTTCTAATCTGAAAATAATTTATGATGGAATCTAATTAATCAATATTTCATACATAATAAAATGAGAGATAAGAGAATGATATTTTATGGTTTTGTAAAATAAAAAATATATATATTTGCCGGCTAAATTTATGGTGAGGATCAGATGAATGTGGTACTTGTCATTAAAAACTTGTCTTTAAAATCAGATTGAAGTTAAAAAGGATCAAGTTGACAATATAAAATAGAAAACTATAATGTGGCTTTTGCCTATGCAAGGTTAAATCACATTCATGATGGCACAATAATCTGTGAATTATGGTTGATTTACAAAGAATATTCGACGTAACAAAATACCCTAGTGAAATAAATTGTGAAATTTCTGCTATTGAACTTTTAATGGAAAATACTGTCATAGTCACAATATAGATCTTCTAATGGTGACATTGATATCTTATTTGATGTTTTTATTCAAATTTTAGAACTTGTTTAATTCTGGGAAAATCATCATCATAAATGGTGATTTTAATCTAAAATTTAATACTGTGGAGCTGAATACAAAAAACTATTACACCTGAACTTATGGTTATGGTCAAACTACTTTTCAAAATATTAGACTACATATTTATAAATTTCTTGGGGTTGATCGATTATGAGTAGAGTTGGTAGGAATGTGTGGCGGAACTTAGGTTTACGCATCATAATAAGCATAATAAAAGAAATTAGGGAGATCTCGAACCCTTAATTTAGCGTGTGATTATTGTTTTTGTTATTCTGAGCATGCGCAGTGCTAAAAAGGAAGAATGTTAACTTTATTAATGAACTGGTTCCGTTATTTACGGAGCCATAACGAAGGCATTAGTTATGGTTATGCTTATTTCATTTCGTCAGTCACAGTGATTTTGGTTTAATATTCAAATATAATCAAATTGTAATATTGTGGTACACCTCTTAAACAGTACTTATATTGATATGATGATTTCAACACAACAAAAATTAACATGATAAATCAAAAGTTTACAAAAATTAGAGGTTATGTTCCCAGTTCTTACAGGAACTTATTTTAAGGGGTTCAAAATCTCTCTTTGTGATTGCCGTTGTAATCGTTACCGTTAATAAAGTTAACCACAACATTGATTTAAAATTACGTTATTTTAATTGGCTCAAAATATCTCTAATAACTAGTAACAAATGCAATAAACTGTTACAATTTTATAACAGTGTATGCACAACTTAACCTCATAACTAGCTTGGTTATCACAAACTGGAGATCTGTAAAAATTTTGTAGCATTAGGTATGTTTCTATGGTTGTTTCCGTGAATGATGTTCACTGTGGTGAAAAGATATGCTTATAATTTGAGAATGACCATTCTATATCTATTGATGTAATACAGGCATATTTAAAATAGACTTTGAACGCACTTAACGGATCTGGGGTTGCACCATCAATACCACCACAAATTTTATTTAATCTGGTAAAACCGGTGTCTTACTTTAACACATGCGAATTTTTATTTAACAGTCTCATTTTTTGCATCACCTATAGAGTGTAGCAGTCGATTTACTTCGTCCGCTATTTGCAGTGACTCCGCTAAAGACAACGCACTGTTTTATAAGTTTTGTATGGCATCATTTGTAGTCTTTTATAGTTCTTTTGAATAGTTTTTAAGGCTGTTTCAACGGAAATATCTTCGAATTTTGTCTGGCTCTCCTTAATAGCTGCAGCCTCGTCGGGATTGAATTGTAGTATCACAGTTTTTATTTGTTGTAAATGTTCAGCATAATAAAAAGCTGCCTTCAACCATATTCCCCAACGTGTAAGAATCGGCTGTGGAGGTTCGGGAATACCGGGACACTTGCTGTGAAATGCCTGAAGACATTTAGGAGATTTAAGAAACACTTTTTTTGTACTTGTTATTAATGCGTCTACCTCAGGAAAACCTGTTTCTGCCACAAGATGTAAAGCATGCACTTTACACGTAACATTTACCAACCTACAACCGTGTTCTTGAAGTGAACGGCCTACCAAACGCATTGTCGCGGCATCGTCTGTCACAAACATCAACACTTGACTTGTTGACAGTACACGTACTATAACATTTACAATAGAACTATTTTTTAAGTTCTCTCGTATCGTCAACACATAACCACAGCCGTGTATTTTTTAATACACATTTGATCTTATTTACAATGTCCTCACGTACAGTTAGTACATAGTTACGCAACGTTGCGCGACTTGGTAATGTCAGCTGGGGATTGTATATATTTCAGAACTCCCGAAATGGTTGTTTATCGAGTATGTGCAGCGGAACATCACAGGCAATCAGCATTAACAGTAAATCGAACATAAACTGTGTTGTCGAAGGCACAGTATTTACGTGACGTCTACAATAATATTTATCCCAGCACATCAGGTCTCTCTCGCACACGTTACAAATTATTGTAGCACCATTATAGCATAAATCCGGAATATCACTGATAAATTTATTCACTTTATCAGCTTAGGGCCGTTTTTTCCCTTGCGCACGTCTGACATATTTTATTATTAAATTAATATCAACAATAAAATACAACAAATAAAATTGTCAACAATACAACAATATAAAATACAACGGAGAGGAATAAATTAGCGTGTAAACACTACGACATACAACAATGGACTAGTCTTACGGCTCACTTCAATTTGTCCGCCAGCCAGTCATTGCCTCACCAGATATCTATCTACCTGCTGTTGCACCACTAAATAGCCGTATGACTTGCCAACTCTAATTATGAGACAAATGTTTTCAATCCAATGATGTTAGATCACAGAGCCGTGAGGGTTAGAGTTGATCTTGGTAAATTTGTCAAGGACAGTGTAATAAATCATTACAGGCCAATAACTAAAAGGCCTAAGTATTATGTTACGATTATTAGAAGATTAAAAGACTGCCACTTTATCGAAGACAACATAGTAGATTATGAAGTTCTTGTTAAAATGCTTACATTATTCATTTTCATTGTCAAAAAAACTAAATTTAAAAATAGAAATACATCATGGTTCACAGACAAATTAAAAGATATGATATATAAATTAAATATACCTAAATCTACCTAAAACATGTAATTCTTCAAATAACTTTTTAATCTCTAAAATAATAAAACCTAACCTAACTTTCAATTTCAGACCAGTAACCATTATTTTATGTGAATCGTTGACCTGCTTAATGATTATTTGTATCAAAAACACCAATACAAACAATTTTTCCAGATATATGTGATTACTGAAAACTCAAACTTGCCTATATTTTTTTCTACAGCTAGTGATTTGACAGTTTTGTTTAGATTGTTTTATCTGTCACGTGATTGTGTATGAAATTAATAATTATTATAGTTACTGTTTTGTTGCGTTGTAGTACAGTTGTAGTAGTAAATGATTTCTGAATGAAAAACAATTTCACTTTTATAAACAAATGTATTGGAGGGTAAAGAAAGCGATTTTCATTCAAGTTTGGAAAATTGCTGATACGTCCCTCCTAGATAAAAATATCATGGAACAACTTTGAAATTTTGAGAATAAATACAAAGCTACACCATGATAGACAAGACATCTATTTTTATGAAGAGATTATCCAAGTCTAAACAACTCATATTTTTTGTCCAAAAAAATTTATTGATTGTAACTCTGATGTCAGTCAATAGGCAGATGGATGGTTTTTACTTGCTCACCCCTCAAAGTGAGGAAGTTGTGTTCGTGAAAAAAATTTTGAAAATTTTTATTGCATTTCTGGACGAATTATGACAATACACAAAATTTTAGACAGAAAAAAATTTCTGTCTGTGTGGTTCACGATAGCAGCTACAGATTTTAAGAGATTGAGTTCGTTGATGAACAAAATCGGTCCCAATGTTTAAAAAAACTATTAGTGACATTCCACCAATATGACTTTTTTGAAACGTCAAAATGTGACTTTTTTTGAAACGTCAAAAATGTGACTTTTGTGAAACGTCAAAAATTACTTTTATTATAAACTCCACCACACGTCGAGTTTTACCACGGTGAGGAAGTTCTGATCCCCAAGTAATTGGCAGCGGTTTTTTATTATGTAAGTCACTTGTTGAACAGATCTAACCATGTCTCTTATTACGGATCATTGTGGAATAAATAATGTAAATATTAAATATGTCTTCCCAGTTCAGAATATAGAAGTAATTTGAGAAAATGCATCTATATACATCTTGCACAAAAATCATGAATATTTATTTAAATCAAATTTAATGTAGAATTCTGAAATAGTAAATATTTTTATTTTTGCCGGTGGCATAACAATTTTTTTCGTGATAACGTATGGCTCTCCCCATGACTATGCCACTGATTAAAATATTTATGCAAATTTTTTTGAAATACCACCAGCAAATTACATCACTACTTGCACTGTATTGATGTAAAAAAAATAAACCGTTGTTTTTAAATTTAGCCCTGCCACTGCCAATACTGATTTTTTATGAATACTTGTGAATATTTCAACACCTACATTTAATTTATATTTTCTTACTATACTAAAAAACTTTTTGTGTATTTGGATCATCTCTATTGAAAAACTGTTTGCTAATTGGATTAAATAAATTTTGTAATTATTATTAAATTATTTCTTCTTCTCCAGAGGGTTGGACAAAATGCAGCAGGTATTACTTACCCATGGTGACTCACTAGACAAAATAGCGGAGAACTTTAGGCCCATAGCTCAGAGTACTTCGTTTTGTACGGGAATTTATAACGAGAAGCTTCACCTGTATGGAGTGCAGTTTCACCCAGAAGTAGACTTAAGTCCCAATGGCAGGATCATGTTAAAAAATTTCTTGTTCGACATCGCTGGTCTGACTGGGAACTACACAATGCAGGGTCGTGAAGCAGACTGTTTAAAATTCATAAAAGATAATGTAGGCAACAAGAAGGTGCTGCTGTTGGTTAGCGGTGGTGTGGATAGTACAGTTTGTGCTGCGTTGTTACATAAAGCGTTACGGCCAGATCAGATTATAGCCATACACATAGATAACGGTTTTATGAGGAAAAATGAAAGTGCTAAAGTGCATAATTCGTTGCAGAAAGTCGGGTTAAATTTGAGGGTAATTAAAGCAGCCTCAAATTTTTCTGAGGGTACGACCGTAGTGCCAATAGACAAACAAGAAAGTAATTCAAGAACTAGAATAACTAAAATGCTTTGTATGACCTCTAATCCTGAAGAAAAACGAAAAATCATAGGGGACGTTTTCGTGAAAATTTGGGACGAGATAGTTGCAGATCTCAACCTAAAAGCCGAAGAAGTATTTTTAGCACAGGGCACTTTAAGACCTGATTTAATAGAGTCTGCTTCTAAACTAGTTTCTTGTAAAGCCGACATCATAAAGACACATCACAATGATTCAGAATTAATTAGAAAACTACGAGAAGAAGGTAAGTAAATTTTTCATTTAGAACAGAACACAGCGAATGTCATTTTTGCCGTTGTAATTCAGCAATAGAGTTTGGTGGCGCTTCTCTACTCACTACTAATATATTGTAAAAAAACTAGAGGTGGGCTTACTCCGGGAATTTTGAAAATTTGGGAATATTCCCATAGTATTGTTTACTACTTGACAATAACCAAGCGATTACGTAACTTTTCGAGGCAATTCATCACTCCCTTTATCAGCTTAATTTCATCTAGATTATCGTGTTTTTGTATGTCACAGTCTTCAAATTACCATACAAATAAAAATTCAGTCGAGATCGACGTGGCCATTCAATTTCAATCCTCTTCATATTCAGTGTAATACAGTTCTTGGATATCTTCTTTAAATTGACTAATATTTTCATATTGTATGACCTTTTTCGGGTCTATGCATTTTACTTCTGATACTGTAAGTTTGAGAGTACAGTTTTAACAAATTTCTTTTATCACAAGAATCAAAAGTCCGTAACAGTTTAGTTTCATCAGATTTGAAAGTAAAACAAAATTATATTTCTTCATGTATAATAATAAATTTAAAATATTTTAGATTTTTTACAGTCCGGCCCTGTGCTTTTATTTTTTATGCGCATTAACTTTTTGTTGCTTAATCTAGGAAAAAAATTCTTGGCACTTTTTGTACACATTATTATTTACATAGACAACTAACTTTAATAATGGTTTATTTGAAATACTGCATTAATTTACATTAGTCGACCATAAGTCATTGTTGAAAAAGTTAACTTTAATTGTTTATTTAATTCACTTGTTTTTTTCATTTTATATATTAATTATTTTAGGTAGAGTAGTAGAGCCATTAAAAGACTTCCATAAAGATGAAGTACGAGCAATAGGCAAAGACCTAGGATTACCTCAGGAAATAGTTATGAGGCATCCTTTTCCGGGCCCTGGTTTGGCTATAAGAGTGTTATGTGCCGAGGAACCGTATATGGAACGAGATTTTTCTGAAACACAAGTTTTAGTAAAAATTATCGTAGAATTCGATCAGATGCTTCAAAAGAAGCACGCTCTCTTAAATAGAGTAGAAGGGGTTACAAATGATGAAGAACGGTAAGACTTTTTTACTTGCATAAATATCATACTGCTTTGTGTTCGCATTCATAATATTTTCTCACTTTAATAAATGTATATCTTTACGTTTAAATATTACTCAGATTACTATATTTTGAATTATTTACAACTGGTTATGTCTCGGTAAGTGAGAGGACAAGACAAATTATTTTTAACAAAATTCTAGAATTACTGAGTACTACCCTTCCCCAAACAACTAAACGAATTATTGTTTATACAATTTGTAAATTGAAATTAATTAAGAATAGAACTTTCATCATTTTAATTATCCTAATTTCCTGGTGAGAAACTTCTTAGGATTATTATTACCTGGTTTTAATTAATATTGGTTTAAAATAAATATTTTTTAGAACGATGTTGAGGAGGATATCGAGTAAACAAAAGTTGGCAGCCACCTTACTCCCGATCCGTAGTGTTGGTGTTCAGGGTGACTGTCGTTCGTATAGTTACGTTGTCGGAATTTCGAGTGAGAGAGAACCAGACTGGGACGATATGATGTTCTTTTCCTGCCTTATACCCAGAATATGCCGTAATGTCAATCGAGTGTGTTATGTTTTTGGTGGTATAGTTAAAGAACCTCTGCCAGATGTAACACCTACGTATCTCACCAGTAATGTCCTTAGTACTCTGCGACAATGTGATGATGTAGCTACAGGAGTAAGTATAATAATGTTTGTATCTTGTTCAAAAATATCTAGAAAAAATTCAATGTAAAAGTATATATTTTTTTTAAGGTCGGTTTAGCCATCTTATTTAGTTTTCTCACGTGATAACCCATGGGAAATGATATTAAAACATTAAATTAATGTTGAGTAATTCCACACATTTGATTGCCAACAAAACAGCATAACATTTCATAGCTCTAAATAGTGATAAATGTTTTTAAAAAGGCAACACAGAACTGCTATTGAAGATTCACTCTGTGTAGATAAAAAAGTTGGAACTCTGAACAGAAGAAAAGTAAACAAATCGAAAAGTACATTTAAATTAATCCAAAGCCTTTTGTCTCGTCCAAATCAACTCAGTGTTCCAACCAATCTGAGAAAGCCATCTGTATAGATGGCATGGAGTGACGCAACTCATGCTTCACGGGCGTTTCAAAGATCATACGAATTCAGGTTCAAATATTTCAGTTATTAAACTGTCGAGCAGAATTCTTTATGAAATATTTAAGGGCCGAAACGTTTGAAAATGTAGAAAAAAAGGTGAAAATGTAATATTACTAAAACAGCCGATTCATCTAATGAATTTTCACCGCAATTTTCTCCATAGCAATTCGACCAAATATTTCCATCAAATATGGATGTCATCAAATCATTTAAATTTGTTGATGATTTTAGGTTTTTGTGCTTTTGACATATTCAAAACCACTGATCTGACAACAACCATTTTATGGAGAACTGAATCATCTTTATTGTAAAGTAGTAGTAAACCTTCTTTAATGTGGAGCTGACGAGAAACAAAATATAGCAAAAAATTTCAGTTCTCAAAGCTAAATTTGCAGAATAAAATGATTAAAACCATAAATTTAAAAAATGATTATCAATTTAAAACACCTTTCTGTTTAAAAACACCAATTTATGTATGATATGTCAAAGGTTTTTCTGTTTTTAAATCCAAATTATTTCCAGGTGTTGCATAACAGTGGACACAGTGGTTCAATAAGTCAAATGCCTGTGATTCTTATTCCTTTACACTTCGACAGGGACCAGGCTTTACGAATTCCCTCGTGTCAAAGGTCTGTGGTCCTTCGGCCATTCTGTACACTAGATTTCATGACAGGAACGCCTGCTGTACCTGGCAAGCAGTTGCCTGTTGATGTAAGTGTGGCATTATTATTTGTACAGTGTGATCGAAAATGATTGACTGGAAAAATCGCTTATTTGCCAAACGAATTTTAAATTCTTAACCCCAGCAGCATATCTGGGGGTCATTCATACTGTTGCCAGTGCCATTACCTAAATAAATTTTCGTTCTTTTTTCCCTTAAAATAAGTACTTTTACTTTACCTCTATGTAGTTTTATTTTCAACAAAGGATCAATGGTACCGACGGAAGTCAGACATTTGAGATACTCCCAATTAACTTACGAGAGTCAATCATTTTCGACACTATGATGATGTTTGTTTGAGTTGTATTAAAATAGTGCCTATGTTTCAAGGTTGTACAAAAGATGGTACAAGAAGTGGTTCAAGTGCCGGGAATTTCTAGAGTATTGTATGACTTAACTTCAAAGCCTCCTGGAACGACCGAGTGGGAATGATAATCGAAAACTTTTCACGATGTATAAATTATTAATGTCATTTGTTAGATTGAACAGACTTTAAAAAGGTTTCTTATTTTATTATATTTGATTCTGTTTTACATAAATTGTATTGTTAAAATACCTTTTTTTGTTCTGTTTATTAAGTTATTGAGAAAAAAAAAATCATGTTGCACTACACGGCTCAAACATAATACTATAACTGTGAGTATATGCAAAACATTGTTAATCATTTGTAATTTCTATGTTATGGATTAAGTTTTCCTCTAATAAACCCTTTATTTGTAAATCTTTCCTTATTATAACCATCTTACAATGTATCCGAGCTCAACTCATGTTATTATTTTTTTTATTGGTTCATAGGGTTAGGTGTTTTTTTTTTCTTTCAGGTTTTTTGTGAGTGGTTCCTCATGGGGTCTACACTGCGGAGATCAGCAGGCCTATTGTGGCTGGTTCATAAGATAGATGAATAATGAAAATTAACTTAGATTGAACCCCCACATATATTACAGAGAAACAATCGAGAGATACGGAGAGTTCAAAGCGTAAGCTTTAGATATTTTTACGGCATGTATTAACATATAACACAAGTACATGATTTTCCAACTCATTTTTGCTTATGGATTCTCTTTAACCACTTGTCTTAATGTTGTGGTTGATGGATATTGTCAGACCTATTCTGTATTGGGTTTCACAAAGGTCGGTTTTCTCACCGGCTCTATTCTTTCAAGTTAATGGTTTCCTTTGCAACATTAAATTTGTTACGCAGATGACAGTATTCTCCAGAGAAATACTTTTGGAGGTAGTAAATTAGGAATATTATATATTTGCATCTGTCATGAAAGCTGTTGATAATACTTGTCACTAGATAATGGACTAATCAATGAAGTAAACATAGCCATATATTTACAAAAATGTCTACAACAGCATTAAATATATGTAAGCAATAATTAGCAATGTTCATAAGTACAGTACACGTAGAATAAGCAACTATTAACTCTCTGTCGGAAACATGTGGTCCCACGCACCGACAAGTTGGTTTTTTTCCTTCCACTCAATATGCATAAGTGAATCAGGTTGTCCACTCGGGAATGCCTGCACAGCTGGGTCTTGTATTCAGTGTTGGAGACACTGTGCATGCTAACGAATTTTAAGTGCAATCACTACTTTCGGTCTGATGGACCGAAGTTTCCGGAATTTGATATATTTTTGAGGTAAGTATGAAGATTTAATCATTTCCAGATGATGGTGAAATACGCATCGATTGCAGTATATGGTTTTATTATTTTTCGGAAAACTACTTCAGTGTTATCTTCACATCAAAGGTTTAGAACCTTTCAGGAAATATGAAGAGAAACAATTTTTTTTATTTTTCGACGTAAATTGTTATTTTCTAGTATCTTTGAACAAAAAGAGTTAAGAAGATGAACAAGAAAACCAAAAAAGAAGAAGAAGAAAGGAAAACCAAGTATAAATGTCTCACATGCTGCCAATTTTTTAGTTTGGACACGTCAGAGGACTTTATCTTGACTGTTCCGAAGGGGAAGATTATCTTCACTTTTGTATAAGAAATGCTTAAACCAAATGTATCTGGATCTCTTAGAATTACTTTTGTTTTAATGCATTTTTATTTTCTTTATAAATTTTTTATTTTTATTTATTTTTTCCGAAATGAATCAGATTGTACAAAAATCGTAAGGTTTTATCAATTTTCCATAACCTCTATACAGACAGAAACTAAACTTTAGTGGCAAAAACTGATT
Organism: Rhamnusium bicolor; assembly: GCA_029963845.1. NCBI lineage: Eukaryota > Metazoa > Arthropoda > Insecta > Coleoptera > Cerambycidae > Rhamnusium > Rhamnusium bicolor. The sequence continues at coordinate 790,708 of JANEYF010005871.1, forward strand.
TAAAAACATGGTTCAAGTAAAGAAATATATATAAAAATTGTTACTGAGCAAATAAAATACTTTTATTTTAATTTTTGAAAATGTCGATATCAGAAACCGATGTTTCCAGAAATTCTTGTTTCCAGCATGTTTCCGGCGGAAGGTTAAAAAAAATCTGATGCTGATGTCTGTCACTGTAATAGAGTAATGTGGTTTTGATTTGTTTGAAAACTTCGATGTCGCTTAATGTCTTTTTGGGTCCTTTGCATTGCACTCAGTTTATCATGCACTATGGACGGTGAGTGTTGTACCAACGGTCCAAAGGTCGTGAAGATATATTATCTTTAAAACGATTTGCCATAACCTATCCTTGGACTTAACAGCAATCGCCAAAATGAACCATTAAAGTATAATGATGTCTCATTACATAGGAAAATGTTTACACATACAGGCCTCATCCTTAATCCGATCCTGTTTTTTTTTTTAAGGATTATTAGCTAAAGAGTCCGATATGCAGATGTGATGCCCACTTATCACACTTAATATAGACAAATAAAATGTCTAAAATTATATCTATAGACCAAATTGAAAGTTTGACAAAAACTGAAACACTCGGTGTATTTTATGTTAACACAGCAGAAGTCATAATGACATTTGTTTACAATCTCCAGACTGCATGTCTATAACATTTTTCGTATGAATAAATCTTTTTATTATTTAAAGCGATTCAGTATACAATTATCATTAATGGTTAATGGTTCCGCAAACTTCATATACAGTGAAAAAAGTTTCCAAATAAAAACCATATGACTTCGTGACATACATAAATTTTGTGATAATGAAACATTTGATGATCTAGTATTCCCCCAGAGGGGGCCTTTACATTTGTATTGTTTTTCTGTGGAAATTAATGATATATTATAATGTAAGCATGATATGAACTTCTAATTGCATTACCTGCGCGGCACGTGTCGATCCTTTTTTGGTTAGTTATGTGCGGAAACCCAACTTTAGTTTCCTGTTCATATATTGCGAAAGTGTGGTACATTCAGTTATAATATGAGATCCGCGCGCGGTAAGTGTTAACACTGGAAATCTGGTCTCGGTGAACCACGTAGTGTTGCTAGCAACACAAAGTCACGTGATTTTTATCCAATGAAGTTTGACATTCCACTCTGTTGATTAGTGAAGTTAGAATTTCCCAACTTCACATGATGTGCCTATGACTAAAAAGTAATAATGAACGAAAAAACAATAAAACAAATTACAATAAGATGGTGGGGAATGTTGCCGGTAATATTACGTGGTTCTCTGAAGCTGGCTAAACAATAATTTTTGTATGTATTGATATTCCACCACTCAACCAGGATGTGTTGTGTGCACAACAACCATTCCCAGTGGCATGCCCAGGAAGGCGCTATGGGGGGCGCCAGCCCTCCCCGCCCCTGTCTATATGCCGCCCTAGCGTCCCAAACAAAACTACGAAAATTTGATGAATGATAATTATAGAAAATAAATCGTTTCCCTATTGAGGTTAGTGACCTGCTATATTAATATTACAACTTGATGGGAATAGTTCAATTAAAACAGAAAAACTACTTGTTTAGTCCACATTTCGCAATATTTATTAATATTTTCAGGACTAATTAAATTGAATTTTTTGTACATAATCAGAAATAATAATAAACAAAAACTGGTACAAGACGCAGGTTGAAGTATATACAACATAAAACAGGGTTTTTCTAAAATAGGATTCCAAACTTCTATAGCGTGTGGCACTTATTAAACTCAAAAAGTTCTTATAAACATGTGGCAACTCACCCTTACGGAGTTAGAGGCCGTTAAAGGAGATTCAGATGAAATTGGCTTCTTTCGATTATTTGAAGAACGGTTAAATAGACAAAATTTTTGGCATTTTCACATAAAGAATACTCTCTTTGTGTAAGTCCATATTGGCAACTATTATCGAGTAAATTGAGTTTGAAAATTCTAATTGTAAAGTAAAAATTAAGAGAAAGTTGAAAAAAAGTTATAGGGTGAAACATGCTTGACCCCCTTCCTAAAAGGGACACCCATGATTTTAATAACCAAAAATGAACTAGAGCATCTTATTCAGCATGAAAAACTAAGTGATCGCCAAAAATTTTGACCATTTATCTTTTACCGTTCCTCAAATAATAGAAAAAACACTTCATCTGAACTCCCAAAAGGCACGGCACGCCAGTGACCATTCACTCCGACATTTGGCAGGTGCCGCAGCTCGGGAGAGATTGACTAACTAGCCGTGTTCTGCCATACAACAACGCTCTAGCCAACGCCATTATGCATCCATGCTCTAGCCAGGATTCGAACCCGGACGCCTTGGTCTCAAGCCAATCTATGAACACTGAGCTGACAACAAATTAAAAAAACAAATCGAAGAAATTGTGGATAATATAAATGAACAAATAAAACACAGGTGAGATATATTAAAAGTATGCATGTCATTACTCATACAAAATAAAGATCATAAGCCGATCTGCCTTTTTGTTAAAATACCAAATCCTGACTTGTCTTTTCGTCGGGAATACTAAATCCTCCGAGGCACTGATACTAGTTTAAAAGTGCAGCAAAATGTATTGCCTGTGAAATAGTTCTTTTAAAACCAATTTCTTTCATTATACATTTATAATTTAGAAATAAGAAACACTTAATAATACCCTTGATAACACTTATTTCATTAATCCGTTTTGAATTTTTTTTGTAAAATTACACGTAGCAAAGGAACAAAAACAAATCAAATCACCAAACATTAATAGAGTAGTTCAAAGAATACTTTAGTACACGGTAATTTGATCCAATAAAATTTTATCAAATGACAGTAGTAAAATTTGCCATTAAATTTTGATGCCATCTTGGAGTCAAAAGCTCAACTAATGTATTAGAATTTTTTCCAATTTCTTAATATACCACATAGTTTTAAAATTAAATAAACACACATTCTTAATTAAATTTACAAAAGCTATCATGATTTCATAAATTATGTTATATATTTTTTTAATATCAAAATATCAGAAACGGTCAAACGAAACGTCAGTTCGTTACGCCATTTTATCCAACTTCGCAATTGTGTTTGTGCGGTGTGGTGTTTGCTATGAAGTTATTTGTTAATCAAAAGGACGAAGAAGAGAATATCCTCAGTTTTTGAAAATCGCAACTATATTTTTTTAAAAAAATATACCTAATTAATTAAATTATAAATTAGGTCATAGGACGTGGCCCCCATTGCGTGTTGTACAGCACCGAAAAAAAATGGGAACATTATCTTTAAGCTGTCCCTTTTTGCTGTGAAGAAAAGTTTTCGTCCCACAACTCATTAAAATATCACATTCTTAGCATAATAGACAATTTACTGTGCCCATCCTGCGATAAACGGTTAGATAGTATACTAGAATTAGCAGAACACTTGGGCAGGGAGTGTAAAGAAAAAGAGATTGAGCCTCCTCCTTTAATACCAATCGTGACAACCAGTTAATATTAAGCAAGAGGCAAATCAGGATCCGATGTGCTCTGAGGATTCTAATCATAATCTAGATTTAATTAATCCTAAATTGGAAGTAGAAGATGGTGATGATGAAAATGATAGTATATTGGCTAAAGCATTATCCAAACCCACAAACGACATTTCCCAAAATGAATCGGAACTATCTACAGAAACACTGTATATGTGTCAGATGTGTAATATGAATTTTAACTCCATTGAAGAACATTTAGAGAAGTATCATGATGGGGAAGAAGTTATTTATGTAATTTATTATTTAATCCTTTATTATATGTGATGTGGTCAGGGTGGACATATGTTAATTCCTTAGAATTAATTTTAGATTATAGAAACATAACCAGTGCGATTTATTTAAATTATTAAATTTCATCAATTTTATTGAGTACGTAAAGAATTGTAATATATAATGTGACATATGCGAATTTTCCATTGCATAAATCCAAATTAAAATACCTACTTTCTCCTCAACTTTCAAGTTATCTTAAGTAACGATAAAGGCATAAAACAAAACTGAAAGAAAAGTCACTCTAATAGACAGTATTAGAGTGGCTTTTCCTACTTCATTAATCTATTTACGATCATTTTTAAGATATGTATTCGTTTATTCTCATCCGTTCTTATCTCCACTTCCTCATTATTTTATGCTAAAATTATCTGAATATTTAGTTCTTATAGTATAGGAAAATTAGGTGAAATAGCCGTTAAAATTAGAACTGTTTCTTTTTATTTAACAAATGTTGATGAAAAAATGGTGCCCAAAATAATTTTTTTTCAAATATTGGCTAACGGTTACTCTTGCTTAAAAAATAGTTCAGCAAGTTATATAACATGAAATTTCCTATTAAAAAGATGTAGTTCCATTTTGTCAGCAAAGCAAAGTTGTGTGTCAAAAAGATGAAAAAGAAAATTAATGTTATGAAAGTTGCGAAAGCATCTTTGTTGAGGGGCTTTCATAATTCTCACTCAATCTTGGATGTTAGAAGAAAATGATGTTTTTATTTGCATGTAATTATATTTGTGTTTATTTCCATACCACCCTAGATTAAAGTATATGGCGTGTTTTATAACGTGATGTGTAGGTAAATATTTATCCTCAGTAGGCAAATATTTTGCGTCTGAATTCAGTTTGTCTGTATCCACAAACTTGACCACATCCTTAGGTACAGCTGCAAAAAACGCTGAAATCGTAAGTTTCAGCGTTTTGGCAAATAGCCGGGCAAATAATTGTTTAAAAAGATATGTTATACTTATCTGTGATGTTTTTGTAAAAGTTAGAAAATAATAATTAGTAAAAATGTTTAGTGTTATATTATTTTACATTTCATTCTATAAGAAAATTGTATTATCCGCAACAGCAATAGCATCTGGAGAATTTCCTTGGCAGGGTATGGTTGACTACTAATATATTCAACACATTAAAGTTTTCGAGTTTTTGACGCAAAAAAGTTAACTGGCAACATAAAGGAACACAACCTTTTTGTAGTAAATTTCACACACTGTGACTTTTATTAAGAACGGTTCTTCGTGTGGGTCTAATCGTTCGTGATATACAAAAACTGGTTTTGGGTACTACTTTTGTAATATGGCGATGGAAGCTCACATCGTATCATTGAGGACTTTTAGTATATTAAAAAAATAAGCTGAACGGAGCAGTTCTGCCAGTAATCAGCCATTTGAATTGTTTCTACGGTATTAGAGAAAAATGTCCAAATTTCCTATACTATTATTTCAGTATTTTATTATTTTATCATTTGAAATAAAAAAATACATCAAAATAAGACAAATTAGTAAGAAAAAAATTTAAATAAAATCCTTAAATACTGTAGGCCTGCCATCGTAACAATTTTAAAGTTCCTGTTGACAGTGTTAATAACTTGAAATGTATTTTCATACATACCTTTGATTATTAATTACCTGTCTTCTTGAAAATACCTCACATTTTATTAACTTTAGAGACTTACAGTTTTTTGTTTTAGGAAACCGAGGAAACTGAAAATATTCAAGATGAAGATCATAATAATTCTGAGCCTACCGAAGAAGATGAAGTAGGTACAGATGTAGAAGGAAATATCTTTGTACTGAATGAAGATGAGGAATCAGAAAATGGTGATATATATGAGGGAAAGTCTAATCAAACAATAGAAGAACAGCAATGCTTGGACAAAGATGGCATACTTTACACTAGGAAGGTGGTAAAAATTGACAAATTCTGGATGGATAAAAATGTGGATGATGATGGTCCTATGACTGAAAAATATGTGCTTGAACAAGGAAAAATCCGTAAAATTACTGAAGATGAAGCAGAGTTAATAGAAGACAAGGACTCTATAATACAAATTCATCAATGTCCGAAATGCTTTCTACAATTCCCCAATTTGAACCACTACAAAAAGCATTTATGTGATCCCTCAAAAGTAAAAAACAAGTTCAAATGCAGCCATTGCACTGCCGTTTTTCTGAACTACCAGTCGTTAACGGCTCACATGAAGTCGCACATAACAAAGGATGCCACAGGAAAAGTTAAAAGAGTTGTCACTCTAGGTCCGTATACTTGCGATATTTGTAAGACTATGTTCCCATCATTTAAGAGTTTACGTCTGCATAAAAGAATGCATGATCCTATCAAAGACAAAGATCCCGAAGCCCCAGTAAATTACAGTATTACAGGCCCCATAGACGAAAGTAGGGAAATAATACGTCAAATGTTTATTTGTAGCATATGCAATAAGACTTATGACAAAGAATATGAAGACATACACATAAGGTCCCATAAACAAGAGGAAAATTTTGACTGTTCGGTATGCAACCGCAAATTTTACACTAAAGAGAACTTAGAAATGCATGTTAAGGCCCATAGCAATGGCAAGAAATTTGTTTGTTCTTACTGTAAAAAACCTTTTACAACTTACGATGCGTTGCAAGAGCATGTTACTAATCAATGCCAAAAACGACAGTACGAGTGTCAGTACTGCGGTAGGCGCTTTTCTAGGCCCCACGAAAAAGTGAAACATGAAAGAATTCATACGGGAGAAAAACCACACGTTTGCCAAATATGTGGTAAAGCATTCCGAGTTAGCTACTGTTTGACACTTCATTTGCGGACACACTCAGGCACCAGGCCTTACCAATGCAGTGCTTGCGGCAAAAGGTTTAAGTCACACAGTGTCTACAATCATCATTTGCTTACCCATTCTGATGTTAGAGCTTACAAATGCCCATATTGTCCTAAAGCATTTAAAACCAGTGTGCAGCTAGCAGGACATAAAAATAGTCATATTAAACCATTTGCTTGTACCGAATGTAACAGACCGTTCGCTTCTTTGTATGCAGTTAGGGCCCATATGGAAACGCATAAGCGAGAAAATAATTTAAAGTTTGACTGTTGGTTGTGTGGAGCTACTTATGCCAGAGCTTTTGCCCTTAGGGATCATATGAAAAGTCAGCATGCAGGGGAAAATATGAACGTGGACGAAAATAATGTTTTGATTGAATTAGAAACAAACGAGAGTACCAATCAGATTGAAAGCGAAATGAAAATTGAGGAGCAAATGGAAACGGCTTAGTTTAACACTTTATACTATTGTTTAATTTAGTGATTATCATAGTCTGAATAAAGGTATTTAAAGTGGTTTGAATTCGTTTACTTTTCAATGCATTATGTATCACTTTGTGATCATTTTAAGTGCCATTCTGAATATCATACTTCAATTTTCAATTAGAGGAAAAAAATAGAACTATAAATTTTTTCTCGAGGGTCCAAATGTGTAACCAAAAATAACCCTGCCCCAAAGTTTTCTGATTCAAATAGATATGTTCGAGTTCAACATTATATAAAGATTCCAGTATAATATCCGTTGGAAAATGTTCATTATGGATTCACATGAATTTTAAAATAATTTAGCAACGATAAAAATATATTTCTGTGAACACTATACAGAGGTTTCCAATCAAATGCTGGCGTTTAGCAACATTTCGTCCTCATGAGATAGAAGAGATTGTCTCTGGAGTCGGTAATTAATTACATTACCAAGATAAAATGTTTGGCGATCCTTTTGTCCATAGCAAATGCCTTTGAAATCATTTCAACTGTGTTTTACTAAAAACGATAATATACGTTAATGTTCATCAGTGTGCGGTTATCCTAGTCCAATATGGTGCACCTCAAGACACGCTGTCGGGGCCATTGGTTTTTCTGGCTTATGTAGTAGAGTTGCCTAATCTTGGATAAACTAAGTCTATTTACATTAAATATGATATATTGAAATTTCATGAAAACTACTGCGAAACATGTATAGTTTTTTTTAAAATAGATGTAAAGTTTCTATGGATCGTATGGTTTTATAATTCTAAAATAAAAAAAATTGAACATTTACATATGTATCAAACAAGTTTAATAAAGAACTGAAATTAAACTTCTCAAAAAGTTGGTAATCTGAAAACATTTTCTTCCAACTAATTCTTGTTGCGGCGAGCAGTTATTTTTAAATTTGAAAGGAACTTAAGAAAAGCTGCAGTCTGACATTGCCAATAATTAAAGGAGTATAAGGCGTATCATTAAAAATGGGACATTTTTGGTTTCTCCGTACATGGTAGGGACACCAAGATATTATTTGGACCAATACCAAAATAGGACAAATGCATTGAATATGCAGGACTAAAAACATACAAATGCATATATTTATACTAACAGCAGTGAAGACAAAAGATGGTATCATTATTCAATTGTCTCGTTAATCATTAAATATATTGCTACAAAAGTAAATAGATAACTGTGCTACTGCAATAAATAAAAAGTATTATCTTAATTAATAAATAAAACATTTTATCAGTCTGGAGTTGTCAATCAACAAAAGCTACAGGAATGTAAAAAATGTTTATAAATATGCACATAATCTAAATTTTATTATTTCATTAGTATAGCTTTCCAAACTAATGAAAAAAATGGCATAAGGAAGATGAAATCAGAAAAAATGAAATAATGCATGTTCGCAGCCAGGCATTCTGTTTTTATCAAAAATATACAATTGATACTTTACTTGGGAGCTACTCATTAATTGAATTAAAACAAAAAATTGGAAAATATATTCACAGAATAGAGTATACATATGGTTCACTTACTATCATGCATAGAGAATGCTAATAATGTATACAAGTTTATTAAGTGTTATTCAAATAAAGTAGATAATTTCACCAAAGGAGAATCCATTAAATTAATTGATAAAATGGGAAAATATTACTAATTGTTTGCTGCAAGTTAGTGGGTATTGTTTTTAATAATGATACAAGTATTGTTCATCCCATGTAAAATATCTAAAAAGTACCGAATTTGTGTGAAATGAATTACGAAAATATAGACTGGGGAAGCGTAAGTATTTTTTTTAATATATCTTATTTTTCAAACTGCATTTTCTCTTTCTGAAAGTAAGTTTTGTCCTCCAGGTTACCTATATTGGCTATGTAGAAAGTAGTATATTATATATAATAAAACAGTATGTTTAAATTTGATATATTTCAGAGACTAAGAAAAATAGAAAATGTATTCTTACATAGGTAAAATTCATTTATGTAAAACATTCAGTAACGCATATGGCTTGCTAAAATTTTCTGTAATATTTGAGCAATATGGCTTTTTCCATAAAAAATAATGTTTTATAATTTTGCCCATTTCAATAATTCCCTAGGTCTTAAGAAGTTGTTTTACAATATTTTTTTAGCAGTCTTTAAAATATATATATATATATATATATATATATATATATATATATATATATATATATATATATATATATATATATATATATATATATATATATATATATATATATATATATATATATATATATATATATATATGTATATATATATATATATATATATATATATATAAAAAAAGTATTTATTACTTCCGATTTCATCAGACATGAGGTTAAATACTAATTCACAAATAAACGAACCTATACATCAGGAGATAATTCCGTAAATTGCAAACTCATCTCTATCTTGAGCACACAAAGTTAACGAAATAATACAAGAATTGTTTTAGATGTAAAATAGGTAACAAATAAGTTCTTAAAATCGCAAAATGCACTTAAAACAGCACATTTAGTTAACAGATCACACTGTTTGTTTTCCTTCAGTCTCAAAAGCTGTGACGTCACGCACGCGGTACCTATAAAAGTTCTTTAGATTATATGAGGAATATCAGGGTGTGAAATATCCGAATTATTTGTCATTTTAATTTACAATACCTACCCTTCAAAAGAATTACTTGATGAAAACAATGAAATGTAACTAATTTAAAGGCATTGTACTTACCTAATATTTTTACACAACATATAAAACAACAACTACTGTCAATAAGAAAAAACAATACAGCGTCATTTCAAACTAAATTTAAAATTTGTATAAGCTTATTGTATTTGAATTTAATAACACCGATAATAATAATGAAAAACAAAAGACAAAAACAAATATGTCACATTGCCGAACTCAGAATTTAATGCTTAATTCAAAACTATAAAAATATACAGGATGTCATAGTTAAAATTAGAAAGTTGCTATCATTTTTCGTGAAATCAGAAGTGATAAATACTCTTCTTTCATCTCAAATAATGTATTATTCATGCATTGACTATGTTCCAAGTTATACATTAACGAAAAATATATGGCCATTATCTCAGTGACACCCGGTATACAATCTAATTCAAAAAGTTTGAAACAAATGGAAAACATTTTCTTTAATAATTTCTCAGAAAATTTTATTCTCGAGAAAAGTTTATTCATAATCAGAAAATCAAATTAATTTATTCGATAAATAACGTACATATATTGCAAAATCCAATCCATCCGCATTTTATAGGTTTGTACAGTATGAAAAAATATTTCTCAAATTATTACAGAGCCAATAAAAACTCTTGTGAAACAAAAACCAGGTCTTTCCACAAAATTTGTTTGGGCAAATAATCATCACTAAAATTGTAACAAAGTTATAGATTTTTTTGGTAGATGTTGTTGAATTGAAAATATTTCTCTCGAAAAAATGATAGTCATCATTCATCAATTTAGTTCGGGAGTAAAAAACAAAAACGAAATTTAAATTTTTTCGAATTGACCATACAAATTTTATTATTTGGCATAACTTTTTTTAAATTAAATTTTTCTGCATCTTAAATAATAAGGGTAGTTTACTTAAGTCAAGTTCAAATAATTTGATTTTACTTTCTTATACCTAATATAAGAAAGTATAGTAATCGTGATTTTTTTTCGACCTCGAGATTTTGATTGATTTATACGTTTTGAACCCTCCTGAATCCATTCTGACTATTTTCCGAATAATGTCTGTCGGTGCGTGCGTGCTTGCGTGCGGGCGTGTGTGTGTGTGTAACTCAAAAAATACTAATGGGAAATTTGGCAATTAAGATTGTCAACAACATTTTAAGTGACCCATTAAATTTGGTGTATGTGGTACCACCAGAAGAGACATAATGAATGAAAGGAGAAAAAAGGTACAATTTCGGGAAAAAAATATTAAAACCATTTATTGCATTTCTGGACAAATCTCGACGAATTATAATGAAAAAAACATAACTTTATGAAAAAAAATCTGTCCGCATGTCTGCAGTATCGCGCTAGCAGCCACAATTTTTGAGATAAAGCTTTCAAACTTGGTACACTTGTTCTAAAGGCCAAAAGAATGAAAAATTCGGTGATCAGCAAAATTGGCTAGCTGAAAGAGGGCCACGGGACCCAAACTTTTTTGTATTTGACTACAAAAAAATATATTCTTGACGAAAAATTATAAATCATGTCTACTATATCAAGCGAATAAAATATATTTTCCAAGTACTTAAATAAAGCTGATGTAAACTGAAATATTTTACACATTTGGCTTCATAAAATGGCGTTAGGATAAATTTGACAGTTTGACGTTTGAAATGTCTGATTTAGTTACAAAAATGTCAATGTCAATAACAAAAAATTATTAAAATATATGACATGAATTATTATTGACAGTATCGAACGACGCTGATAATTAATTATTTAAAAATATTAATGAAACATTTCAAGGTAATCTATTAAAATTTAATTGAGGTGTGAAGAATTAAATAGAATGATTTTTTAGATCAGGATAATATATACTGGTATAAGAAAGTTATGTGCTGGCCACATCAGATATTTTTGATATAAGATTAGTCCGGACTAATACAAATTTGTATAACCAGTATTTATATAATTTGAGACCATGAAAAATCATTAATGAAACGGTTTTCCATTTGTTTCAAACTTTTTTGGACTTCGTGTCATATATAGTCTGAAAATCGAAAAATGCAGTTGAGTTGTGCACTAAATATAATATTCAGTTATTTGATTACATAGAGAAAAATTGTTTTAAAAAGTTGTATGATTAAATATAATAAAATTATGTAATTTTGCAAAAATAAGGATTACAAACTTTTTTAAAACTGCAAACACATTTTTATGCCGCCTGAATATACTTTTCAGGAATAAATAATATGCCCATTTCCCTATTAATATATAGGGTGTCAATTTTTGTATTTTCAATTTTTTTGCCACAATTTTTTTTTTTCAAAATTTTTTTTTTCAACATTCAGTTCCTTTCAAATTCGGATTCTTCAGAAAAAAATACGTTTTGCAATTTTTGTCCTAGGTAAAAAATTTACTAAAAATGATCACCATACACAAACCGGAAGCATGAATTTAAAAATAGTGCTTTCAATAAATTCTTTGAATCACACATCCTTTTAAATTTTTCAAAAAAATTCACTAATACATTCATATTTAGAAATAAAAAAGAAATTTCTATTTTTTAAAAATATCTCCATAACCTTGACGTATTTCTTGTCTTTAAGAAAAACAAAAGATGCATATTCAAATTTTCCAACTTTGCACGTGTTTACGCAGATATAGTAAATTTCCCGAGTTGAATGGACATCCAGTATATTTAGGAAAACAAATTACATTTGCTTAAAAACAAATAATTTATTGGGCACTACACGTAGGGAAGGACACATTGTATATATTTTTTTATAGAGAAGCAAGAAGATTTATATCATAACATAAACAAAATAATTTATCAGTAGTGGAACACAAAAAGGCAAATTAACAAATATTTTTCAGATCGACACCTCAAATACGCTGTTCATCAACTCTATATGGATATCAAAGGATGCCTCCGAAATGATCATTAAAACAACCATTTTCCTCCCTGTAATACTTTTTGGATTATTTGGCAATATAGTAGTTATATACATTCTTGTAAAAAATCATCACATTCGCACCCCAACTAATCTGTTGATTGGTAACATGGCAGTCGCAGATTTATTATCACTTTTAATTCATCCATGGGTGATACTAACTTACGATTTTTTTCAAAATTACCAATTAGGGCAAGTAGGATGTCAGGGAGAAGGCGCAATGGAATGTACGTGAAAAAAGTACAGGACCGGTGCAAGGTGATAAGCAAGCTAGACATTAATGTAAAAAAAATCCTTATACAGGGTCTTATAAAGAATGGGCCATAGAGTAGCTAGACATTCTTTGGCTCAAATTATGAAGATTTAATCAAACATGCTTAGTAAAATGTGCCTAGTTATTAAAGTTAATGAGGGTGTTGAAATATGTTTTTTTTAATGACGTGTGCAACTGAAAAACTACTTTACGGATCAAGTTCAAAATCGGTACAGGTAGGATTCTTGTGGTAAGAAGTTATAATTTCATATTAGTTTTGACTTAAGTTATAGAGGACGTCCAATACATTACATTAAATGATAAAAATGTAATCCATTTTTTTGTCAGAACAGCTGTATGAACATTTTTAATTGAAATTATGATGTATTCTAAGTAAAAAAAAGGTATACCTGTTTGAAGTCGCTAAAATCAACCGTTTTCAAGATATTTAAGGATTAAAAGTTAACTGAATACTACACACTACACAGTATGTTCATTATTGGCACCAAACAGGCTTATGTCATATTTTAAAAAGGTAATTTATTGTATTACGAATAAAATTTTAATAGAAACTGCATCCATTCAAAAACTACAAATGCCAAAAATAAAAGTTTTAAAATCTAAACAAGAAAATGGTACACAAATTAAATTGCAATACAAAATTAATAATGCAATCGCTTTTTACTAAAATGCAAGCATGACGTAAACAAATAATGAAAATACTGTGTAGTGTGTAGCTGTTCTGAAAAAAAAAACACATTTTTATCATTTAGTATATTGTATTGGATACCCTTTATAACTTAGGTAAAAACTAATATTAAATTATCACAAGAAACCTACCTGTACTGATTTTGAACCTGGACCGTCAAGTAGTTTTAGAGTTGCACCCAGTCATTTAAAAAAAATTACTTTAACACTGTATCTCCTTAACTAGGCACATTTTAGTTAAGCATATTGGGTTAAATCTTCATATATTGAGTCAATGAATCTCTAGTTACTATATGGTCCATTCTTTATAACTCACCCTGTATAAGGTTTTCTAAATAAGTGTCCCACAGATAAAAGTTAAACATTTTTGGCTCTTCAGAAAAAGGAAATTGATTGTCAAATAATATTCATTATTATACTTTTTGGCTAATTTATTTTATCTGATATAACTCAATTTTTGCAGAGCGCAAAAGGTCTTGCACTGGCCCAAAAATAGTACTTATTAAACGATAGAAATATTGCTACATGTTTTTATAGGTTCCATTCTGATAGCTAGCGTAATAAGTATGTCTGCTATTACATACGATAGACTTACAGCTATAGTGTTGCCAAAAGAAACAAGGTTAAATAAGAATGGAGTTAAAATCCTGATGGTAGTGACTTGGATTGTGGGGATCCTGTTGTCAATACCTCTGTCTGTATCCAGAACATATAAGGTATAGTTCATGTCAGAAATATAAGGAATACAACAAATGTTTTCAATCACCTGACAAAGACTATGCCCTGTGATTTTTAATATCCCTTATATCTCTGAAATAAACTATATAATTTATAATATTAAAACAAAAGTAAATAAATAAATGAGTATTTTAGGAACGTCGATGGTTGAATTTCCTAGAAAAATACTGCACAGAAAAAACAGTCGTTATTAACATTTACTGGTTTGTTATAATAGCAGTCTTGGTGTGGCTACCGCTAACCATTCAAGTCATTTGTTATATGACGATTTTTGTAAAGGTAAGTAGTGAAGATACACGGTAGAAACGTATATCTAATATAGATTAATAATTATTTTAGTTAAACAAATATGAAAAAATGATTGTAAGAAAACTGCAACATCATCACGTCAGTTATAAAAAACGAGCAGCAAAAATGATGTTCATTATAATTGTAACTTTTATGATATGCCGTCTTCCCTTTACAGCACTGATTATATATCGACATCAACTTATAAAAGTGAAGAAATTATCTACGTCTAATGACGTCCAAAATCAGGTAGGTTTCTTATAAACATAATGGTACTTTATTAAAATATAATCCAATGGGCTAATGACCGAGGTCCTTTTGCCATAACCTATTATTTTATATAAAATATTAATCTTCGTCATGCAAATAAAATTGGCATATTATGGTCTTATTTGTTAGCCTCGCCTACTAAAAGCCTGAACAAAAAATACCTATCCAACGTATGTGACTTTTTTATAACTAGTTCATGAAAAACACTGTGATTATTAAACATTGGAGGATATGGCATTCCCCTGACATATCCTTTTTTTATAAAAATTAAGTAAATAATACGAATATGATGTAAACATCTCATTGCGTTGTTACCTGCGAGGCAACCATTTTTTGCTTTTGCGGAAGGTTAGTTACGTGTGGAGACCCAACTTCAGATATCTGATTATTATTCAGTTATAATTTGAGATCCGCACTTGGTGGTTGTTAACGTTAAAATGCTCATTTTCGTAATTTCTACTAGTGGCACATAAAAGATGCATTCTCGGTAGTGATGACACAGACTAAATATACTCTGTGGTGATGATTTACAGTTTTTTTTCTCTTAAATCAGTGGCGTATATACGCACTTTCGGTAGTGACGAATTGTACAGTTTTTTTCTTTTAAGGTAATGGTGAATATATGGCGCATTGCTTTTATTTACTTACGACTTCTACAATGGCATGAGGCTATTTGCAAATTACAAACAAATCGGGGAAATTGTGGAGAATACAAGAATGAACAAACGAAAGACTAAGGCGAGATATATTAGAGGCACCCATTCTTGTCGATATTCACACTTACAAAAAATTCTAAACCGACCCTGTCTTTTCATCGGGAATACCAAATCCCTTAATAGTGCAGTCTGCCTATTTTTGGCCCCATGTTAATTTTTCACTTCGGAGATACAGTCAACAAAAATATGTAAAAAATCGGAAATTTTCCGTAGAATTCAATAAACCAAAATACAAACAACTGGCACCTCGGGGGCCCATAGTAAATTGGGCCCAAAGTTGGCCAAAAGCGGTTTTTTCCATTTTACTCTGTCATGGTGCCATAAAATGAAAAAAAGTTTTATACAAAAGTTGTAGAACTATTAAATACGGATCGATCTGTGGAAATCCGATGTCAAAAAATTAAAAAATAAATTATTTATTTGAGGAAAACCGTTAAAAATCGCGTTTTTTTGAAACGCTCATATCTTCGTGAAAACAAATCATTTTTTCACGAAACTTGGTAAAAGTGTAGCTCCCTACTAACTAAAAGAGATCGTTTTCAAAAAATTTAAAAATATAAACATTTTGCAAAAATTGATTTTTTTCGAAAAAAATCACGTTTTTTTAAAATCTAGAAATATGAAAGCGTGTATGAGCTATACACGCTTTCATATTTCTAGTCAATTTTGAGCTTAAAATTTGCTTGAAATGTTGTAAACATGGTTATTTATTGCGCGCTTTTTTAAATTGATCGGTAATATGCGAAAAATCGGTTGAAAAATCGGTTTTTTTTAACAAAAAAAATCGATTTTTTTTTTCAAGAAAAAAAATTTGTTTTTCTTTTTTTGTTAGCAGCATTGAATAGCTGGTATTTTTTTATAAATTTACAAAAAAAAAATTTTATCTACGACCCTTTAGAGCTGAGATAATTTTTTTTTTTTAAATCTAGTGACGTTATCTTTTAATATTAAGGGCTGAAATTTACAGAGTTTGTAGTTCAATACTTGTATTTTACATAAAAAAATCCTACAATGACATATTCGCTCTCTATTCTTTGGAAATTTAATGGCAAGCGGAGCACACAGTACCGGTGTGGGGGGGGAGCCGATTCGGGGCACTAATCTGCTTCCCACGTACAGCTCGAATCAGCTGGTTCCAGACGAAATCGTTAAAACGATAGCCTGCAGATGCGGAAACGGATGTAAAACGAAGATCTGTAGCTGCAGGAGGCATGGTTTGAAGTGTTCAAGCATGTGCTTGACATGCGATCAAGAAAATTGCACTAATATAGAAATAACTACGATGGAGGCAGATGCTCTTGATGACGACTTGGACGAAGATATACTTAATGAGTCTTGCGTGGTGATGGATGAATCACAGACCAATGTCCATGATGATGATGAGATCGAAAGCGAAGCCGACTCTTCCGTACTCGCTGCATACAGCGAGGAACGTACCAGTGACAACGAGGAGAGGGGTTTCCGATAAAAAAACTACGGATCAATTAAGTACTGTACACGTTTATATTCACTGTCAATATTTTAAACTTTCATGTAAAATAAATATTTTATTTTTATGCTAAAAATGTTGCTTAACAATTATTATTTACCTGTCAACTCATATGTCTTTAAGAATCAACATAACGTTCAAGAGATATAATCGTATGAACGCTCTGTGTGCAGTTGAAACTACGATACGGTACGTATGACAAGAGCATACAGTTTTACAGATGTATCCACGTTAACACCGTCCCGCACCCCCACGACACCGCTCGAGCGAACGAACGTATGAGCCGGGGTGTGCTCCGCTTGCCATTAAATTTCCAAAGAATAGAGAGCGAATATGTCATTGTAGTATTTTTTTATGTAAAATACAAGTATTGAACTACAAACTCTGTAAATTTCAGCCCTTAATATTAAAAGATAGCGTCACTAGATTTAAAAAAAAAAAAAATTATCTCGGCTCCAAAGGGTCGTAGATAAATTTTTTTTTTTGCAAATTTATAAAAAAATACCAGCTATTCAATGCTGCTAACAAAAAAGAAAAAAAATTTTTTTTTTCTTGAAAAAAAAATCGATTTTTTTGTTAAAAAATAAACCGATTTTTCGCATATTAAAAAGCGCGCAATAAATAACCATGTTAGTACATTTCAAGCAAATTTTAAGCTCAGAATTGACTAGAAATATGAAAGCGTGTATGAGCTATCGAGATTTTAAAAAAACGCGATTTTTCGAAAAAAATCAATTTTTGCAAAATGTTTATAATATTTTTAAATTTTTTGAAAACTATCTTTTTTTAGTTAGTAGGGAGCTACACTTTTACCAAGTTTCGTGAAAAAAATGATTTGTTTTCACGAAGATATGACCGTTTCAAAAAAACGCGATTTTTAACGGTTTTTTTCAAATAAATAATTTATTTTTGAATTTTTTTTACATCGGATTTCTACAGATCGATCCGTATTTAATAGTTCTACAACTTCTGTATAAAACTTTTTTTCATTTTATGGCACCATGACAGAGTAAAATGGAAAAAACCGTTTTTGGCCAACTTTGGGCCCAATTTACTATGGGCCCCCGAGGTGCCAGTTGTTTGTATTTTGGTTTATTGAATTCTACGGAAAATTTCCGATTTTTTTGCATATTTTTGTTTACTGTATCTTCACTTAAGGGTTCAAATCCGTAGGCAGACCGCGCTATAATGTTCACTGATTATCATTTACAGAAAAATGTGTCATCAGTTTAAGAATTTAAATGAAAATAAACTAAATAATTATTTATCATAATCAAATTTTATTTAAAATAATCTTCAATATATACACTGAAAAAATACCCTTATTAGATAAGAGGAATGGTATAACCTAAAAATAATATAATTTTATTTTTACATTTACAAAAAAGAATTATAATTTTCACTTCAAAAATATTTACCTTGTACCTATAATAATTCTACATCTTAAATAACACAGAATTATTAGACATATAAAGACACAATAGAATGTGATTAGAAAGGCTAACACAGTTTTACAGTCGATAAAACTTTCGTACTACAAAATAGGCAGTAAGTCTTGATGAAAGGCATGCGTATGAGTCACTTGAGAGTAAGAACTGCAAAATATGATCAACCGACTCAACTGGGCATGCCATTCATTAACACATTGCATTGCATATTGTCGACTGTAAAAACGGTCTTTACATTCAAGAGATCTGAAAAAGGCAATTTTTTTTATGTGCATATACACCAGGTTTCCTGTGCCCAAACTTTGGGAATCGATAGAACACCTCAAATAACAAGTTATTATATAACTTTGTACGAAAAGGTGAACCATTTCCGAATAATAAATCAATGAAAGATGTAACAATAGAACCACATGTTTCAAGCCACTACTGAATTGAATATTTTAAAATTTAGAATGTGACAGTACCATCAAAGTATACAAATTGAAAAGCGCAAACCAGCATGTTGTATAGTTTTTTTTATGGGCGTTCAAAGTTGGCAAACATTTTCTGATATTTAAATTTATTAAGTGTTATTTTAAGATGTTCTACCGATTCCCAAAGTTTGGCACATCATTTGTTGGTTGTATTTTGTAAAACTAATACCATCTGTCCGTCTTCCGCACATGACTGAAGTTTTCCTGCTTGAAAATTTTCCAATTATATTGGACATGTAACTCTCTTTTATATACCCAATAAAAACACACTACATAAATGTCTTGCGAAATTGACTGTTGCGTACAACCATAAATTACTGAGGCGATGTTTAACTATTTCTGTTCATTAAACAAAGTATAATCATATTTTGATATGAAAACGATGTTGCTATGTTACTATAATCAGCTAAATCCAGTTAGCTGGGCAATACTAGCTTATTGAATCAAGAAAATGTATTATAGGAATCTGCAATTTCTACATGGAATGGTGGAACTTGTAAAGACATTAAGTTGTCAAAACAGACAGTAAACATCTGCTCCTTGAGCAAATGAAATAAACGAACCTCATTGAGGGAGCTACAAAATTCACCGATGGTGAAAACTATGACAGGGAAAATGTTATAAACAGATGTCAACTTAGAAAACTGAAGTTTTCACCATACGTGAATTATTGGTATCCATGGTAAATCATCAAGGGATTCACTTATTTGATTTTCTCGAATTACAGCAGTTACATTGATAGTATGACAGGTGTCAAATGTCAAAATAAGAAAAATAAAAATGTAATTGCTAACATAGGAAAACATTGAACTATTGCAATTCAACAGACTAGTATTAGCCAGCTAACTGGATTTAGCAGCTATGATGTTAATATTACGAAGTTACCACAAATAGCTTAAAAAAATAAATTTTTGCGCTAGAATTTTACTCGTTTTTGAGATTAGGTTTTAGAACGCCGATTAGTCAAGCCAATAAAGATGTTTTTTAATTGGCAATTTCATAAAGTTTTATATATTGTATCTACAAGTAGTTTTTTTAGAAAGGCACCTTGGCTTGAAGTGTGTGACCCCGACTTCCCTTTGTTCATACGTTGTCATTTGTGTGAGTTTTCCTAAATATTATGGTTGAAAGCCTTTAAAAAGAGTAGTTTTTGTTCATTTTACATCACATAAATGGGCGAGTTTTAAAATTAATCTATGGATCATGCACATGTTGTTTGTTAGACACCCCTGATAAAAGTGAGCATCATAACTAGGGCTGTTAAAAATGTTCCGTGGGACAGTGGCGTACGCGAAATTAACTAATACGAGAAACAATAAACTGTTACAATTTATAACAATGTATGTAAAACTTACCCTCTTAACTAGCTTGCTTATCACAAACTGGAGAAGATGTGTAGCCATTTTGCAGCATCAGGTATGTTTCTATGGTTGTTTCCATGAGTGATGTTCACTTTGGTGAAAATATATTCTTATATTTTGAAAACGACCGTTCGACATCTACTGATGTAATACATGCATACATAAAAGTCTTTGAACGCACTTAACGGATCTGGGGCTGCACCATCACATATTTGTCTTAATTTGGTAAAACTGATGTCTTTATTTAACACACTTGGAAACTTTTCTTTAACGCGCTCATTTGTTGCGTCACCTATAGCGTGTAGCAATAGATTTACTTCGTCCACTATTTGCAGTGACTCCGCTAACGACAACGCACTGTTTTCTAAGCCTTTTCGAATAGTTTCTACCACAAGATGTAAAGCATGCACTTTACACGTAACATGTATAAACGTACAACCTTGTTCTTGCAAAGAACGGACTACCGAACGCATTGTCACGGCGCCATCAGTCACAAACATTAACACTTGACTTTCTGACAGTTCAAATTTTTCTAACGTCTCCAGCACCACCCCGGTAATTGTTTCGCTAGTACACTGACTTAGTCTTTTGCTAGCTAGTAACAGTGGAACTGTCGGTTTAAGAGGGTCCAGTACTCGTACTACAACATTTAAAATATATTTTTTTTTACAATCTGTTGTCTCATCAACAGATAACTACAGCCGTGTATTTGTTAATTCACATTTCATCTTATTTACCATTTACGTGTACAGTTGGTAGATAGTTACATAACGTTGTGCGACTTGGTAACTTCACCTGGGCATTGCATTTATTCCAGAACTCTCGAAATCGTTGTTTATCGAGTATGTGCAGCGGAACATCACAGGCAATCAGCATTAATAATAAATCAAACATAAACTGTGTTGTCGAAGGCACGCTATTTTTTTTTATTTTTATGATGTACACTAGATTCTTTGTCGAGATGCCGGACAGTGAGGATGTGTCCGACACTTCCAAAAAGAAATTGTGTATATTTTGTAAAGAAGTTATTAAATCTAGTGGTATTAAATGTAATAAGTGCAATATATGTTTGCACTCGAAGTGTTTTGAGCAAGTTGCAAAGTATTTTGTTATCGAAAGATTAAATTGGTGTTGTAAAAGTTGTACTAAAGATGAAAAAGTGGACAAATCATGTAAAACCGAATCTGCTGATTTTAATATTATTAATAGTGAAAATAAGTGTCTAAAACGTGAAATTGAATTATTAAAAAAGTTGGTTGCTGAGCAGGAATATGTAAACAGTTTACAAAAAGAAAAGATAGAATGCATGCTAGCAAAATCTGTAAGTTTATCTATTGTCGATTCATCAGGGCCACCCGTTTCTTATAGTAGCGCTTTAAAAACGCCAGTGTCAATATCAACACAGCAGAAAAACAATCTACCACAGTCGTCCCACACACTTTTGATTAAATCAAATGGGGAAAATGTAAATAATACAGACATAATTAAAGACATAAAAAATAATGCAAATCTAGCAGAGTTAAATGTTTGTGTAACAAATATGAAAACAATAAAAAATGGTATGCTGATAAACTGTGAAAATAAAACTATGTTGGAAAAACTAAAAACTAATTTGCACGATAAAATTGGTGACAAATATACAATAAACGAGTCAATAAAATATAAACCACGTCTCAAAATTAAAAATGTTGAAAAGGACTCTTTAGACAATAATAATGACTTTTTAAATGAGCTAATTGTTAGAAATAATTTGTTATGCCAACCTAGTGATATCAAAATCATTTTAAAACAGACTAGAAAACAGCCAGCAAACGTCATAATCGAAGTGTCACCATCAATTCGAAAGATCATCTTAAACCGCGGATATCTCTTTATTGGTTGGAAAAAATGTGGAGTCGCAGACCATTACTCAGTGATACGTTGTTTCAAATGCTCGAAGTATAATCACCTAAAAGAGCGATGTGAGTCCCAGTTGGCTTGCCCCATATGCGCCGGTCATCATGAACTAAATAATTGTCAAACCGATTTCAAAAAGTGTGTAAATTGTGTTGACTATAATAATCGAAATAAAAGTAATATATCTGTTGATCACACGGCCAAAGATACAAACTGTCATGTGTACAAATTGATGCTGGATAGAATAATATCAAAAACAAATTTTAATGACTAAAACAAAAAAAAATTGTAGTATTAACATTGCACATTTAAACACGCGATCTCTATTTACCGGTTTTAATGAAATTTGCAGTTTGGTACATGATCACTCTATTAATATACTAGCAGTCACTGAAACTTGGATGAATGATATTATACCATCTCATACAGTAAACATACCTGGATACAGGTTTTTCCGTAAGGATAGGTTGGGCAGAGGAGGCGGCGTTGGGTTTTATGTAGACAATAATTTAAATGTGGAATTAATTTCTATCGATATTCAAAACAACAGTGGTCTGGAGTATCTATGGCTAAAATTAAAATTGCTTAGGAACAATCTTGCTTTAGGTGTACTGTATCGGCCACCACATTCAAATATCACAGATTGTATAGAAGCACTTGATAACATTATACCTCAAATTATAACGGCAAATGATGACGTCATTATTTTGGGAGATGTCAATATAAACATGTTACAACTCGATAATGTCCTGTCTGAATTTTTTGAAACTTTTGGATTTACACAAATTGTAAATGAACCTACTCGTGTTACCCAACAATCTTCTAGTCTTATAGATCCCATTTTTGTAAATAACATAGACTTAGTAACTGAAACAAGCACTGTAAATGCAGATCTGGTTTCAGACCATAAATTAGTGTTATGTAAATTAAAGATAAGTCATACAACGTATAAACAAAAAATAATTACCCACCGCAATTTCAAAAACTTTAACTCAGAATTATTTTTTAATGACTTGTTAAATATGCATGGGAGGAAATATTGTACTTAAGAAATATAGATGATAAAGTTGAGTTTTTAACACGTAATATTATCGACCTGTTCGACATTCACGCCCCTATTAAAATTGCTCGTGTTAACAAACCCCATGCCCCCTGGCTGACAGACATATTAAAGTTAATTTTTAAAGAACGCGACAGAGCTTTAACTAAATACAATCTGCAAAAAAGCGATGAAAACTGGAATCACTATAAACACCTGCGTAATTATGCTCTCGCATCAGTAAGGAGAGAAAAGTTAGCATATTTAGATTTTCTTCAAAATCAGAAAAACCAAAAAGAACTCTGGAAAGGTTTACAAGTCATGAATATACGCTTTAAAAATTGCATTACATTACCAGATAACTTACAAAACCCGTCAGAGATCAATGATTTTTTCATTTCTGTATTTACTAGAAATAGCTCAACAGACGCGGCAGACTTTTATAAAAATACCAAGTTTCGTGACAATCTGCTGTTTGAATTTAAACTTACCGACTTAAAAGAAATAAATAAAATCATTTCATCTTTAAAATCAAATGCGTGCGGTGAGGATCAAATATCTTTGGAAATGATTAAATTGTGTCTTCCAGTTATTGCTCCGTTTTTAGTACATATTTTTAACATATGCCTAGAAACTGGTTATTTTCCAGAAAAGTGGAAAATTTCTCTTATTCGGCCGCTGCCAAAGATAAATGACCCTAAAACGCTTTCTGATTTACGTCCCATTAGTCTCCTACCGGTTTTATCAAAAATATTAGAAAAAATTGTACAAAATCAAATTAAAACATACCTGTCTGCTAACGTATTACTTCCTGTACATCAATCTGGTTTTCGTGCAGGACATAGTACAACTACAGCATTATTAAACTTACTTGATAATATACTACAAGCCCGTGATAACAAACTTGCTATAGCTTTGATTTCGCTAGATTTTTCCAAAGCTTTCGACACCATTGATCATAATTTATTATGTATTAAATTGGCTTATTATGGTTTTGACACAAAATCAGTACGCTTTTTTGAATCATATTTATATAATCGTTACCAACAAGTATCTGTTGCCCAGCAAACATCCACTGCGCAATTAGTTATTTCGGGTGTTCCGCAGGGTTCCATCCTTGGTCCGCTGTTATTTTTATTATACACTGCGGATATTTTGAGTTTTATTCAACATTCACATATTCAATCATATGCAGATGACACACTGGTACTACACTCCTTCCAACCATCTGAAACTCAATTGGCATCACTTAAAATTAATCAAGATCTTAATTCAATCTGTACTTATGCAACCAAACATAATTTAAAATTAAATCCTAATAAAAGTGTAGTCATGTTATTTTGTTCCGATAATAAACGGATAGATATAAAAAATGAATTAAAACTAAAAATAGACAATACTTTGCTGATATTTTCCCAGAATTCAAAAATGCTAGGCGTAATATTTGATGAAAAACTACGATTTTATTCTCACATTTCCAAATTAACTCAAAAAGTCTATATTAAAATGAAAGTCTTATATGCAAACAGATATATATTGAATTACAAAGTTAGAAAAAAAACTGTGTGAATCCTTAATCATACCCGTGTTTGATTATTGCGACATTGTATACTTTCCCTGCTTAGATGTGCTTACTCAAAACCGTATACAAAGGGTACAAAATCTCTGTTGTCGATTTATATACAATCTGCGGAAATTTGACCATGTAGCTCATAAAATTACAGAGCTTAAATGGCTAAAAATGACAGATCATGCTAAATATCATTATTTAACATTTATTCATAGACTGCTGTTGACCTCTACTCCAGGTTACCTTAGGGAAAAACTTGTGTCCAGAAGCTCTATTCACAATGTTAACATCAGATTTAAATACATGTTCACAATGCCCCAACATAACACAGCCATTTTTCAAAGATCATTTTCATACAATGCAGTAAAATTGTACAATGGTATATCAGAAAATTTTAAATCAATGTCACTGCAGCAATTTAAAACCTCTATAAAAAATCAATTATTAAATGGATGAATAAATAAATAAAAGTAACCTTAGTTTTATGTGAAAAATTTCTTGTTTTAAATTTTTATTTTGTTTATACATGTAATATAATAGATATAGGTTTATTTTCTGAACACACTGCACTACAGATGTTATAAGTTTAGGAAATAACGTGAAATGATTTATAGTTTTAAGATTAGTTTAAGTCTATTAAATAATGCCTCTGGTTTTTACATTGGCATCCTTAAAATGCGCGGTTAAGTGTAAGAGTAGCCTTGGCTAAACTTCGCCGAGCATTCCCCAACATCTAACATTATCATTGTAAATACAATTTTTTTTTTATTGTATTTCTTCACTATTAATAAAGACGTTTTATTATTATTATTATTATTATTTACGTGAAGTCCACAATCACGCACATCAAATCTTTCTCCCACATTTTACAAATTATTTTAGCACCATCATAGAATAAATCTGGGAATTCACCTATGAATTTAATCACTTTGTCATCAAATGGCCGTTTTCTACCCCTGCGTACGTCTGCCATGTTTTATTATTAAATTAATATCAACAATACGGTACAACAAATAAAATAAAAATACAAAAATAATATGCAATACGCCCAAGTGACTTAACGTGTACACAACTCGAAAGCTAATAATAGACTGGATTGGAGAAAGAGTTTCGCGGTCAAGGTGAATGCCGGCGACAGTAAGTACATCTGTACTCTACGACCATGATACACAGAAACAATTTGCAGCTTTAATCATGACTAATCGTGCGTGCAGAGCCGGCTTCGAGGCATTAATATAAATTATCATTTTGCATAGGGAAAAGGAGTGTTCTACTTGGACATATGCTTGCAGTGCAAATTTAAGATGGTTCCTCTCCGTTAATCTTGATACGCGCGTCAAATTTTTGTTCGATAAGCCCCTCGGGTGAATTTTACACTTACGGATATTTACAGATCCTCTAGAGGTAGTGTAGTACATTCTAGTTTTGTAAGTGCTTGTATTAAAATTTGGAATAACTCTTGTAAAGTACGTAACTGTATCTGAACGTCTGGTACTTGCCTGGTCTTATAGCGCCGGATCATCGGAAAATTAATTCCATTATAAACTGTTTTATGCTTTCACAATGTCTGAAATAGTAAACTTATAGCTTGTTACCATACACACTGGCCTTTATAAATACGTCCTTTGTACTTGCATTTAATCGGTTGACTGCAAGATACTAGTGAAGTATTATTATGCAAATTATATTGGGATACATGAATCGTAAAACCCTGACAGCTTTACACAAACATATATGCCTCTACGTCTGATACAAGCAGTAAAACATTTTCACTTAACAACCAATATAACATAAAGCATTTAGCACTATTTCCTCAAATGTTCACGCATTAGTTTGCAACACCCGTTTACTACATGTTAACAGTGGAAGTGTACTCTGAATAGCCTTTAAAATACGCATAATAACATTAATGAATTTATGTCCCTTAATCCATGGTTTGGTCAACACAAATCCACACATACTGATTTTTTACATCTTCCGTGACATTGTCAACATAGTTGTCACTCGCGCCGTTTATACACTGCGACGTTTGTATGTGAACTGAATAGTGAATAAACACTGTCTCGATGCGCACGCACAACTACTGTGCTTTCCTATAGAGTTCAGACAAGCCGCTTGGGAAGCTGGTCCGAGACTGACGGAAATTGTCCGGTCTATTTATTACCAATTACCATGGCTACTCTAATGAAAAAAAAAAAAAAAACGATAGGATAATATATTCACTTCACAGTTCAGTATAAGACACCCTGTATAAAAGTATTAAATACATTTGTACTTATTCATATATATAATAAAAAGATCTAAGCAACTTGTACACCATGTGGGTTGCAGAGTTTTGAAAACCCCCATTTTTTATCCTGGGCAACAAACGGCCCATTGTGGACGATGTGTACTGCCATATTCTGAGAATAATTCAACTGTGGTACCAGCTTCGGTGTTATTAAAAAATACTGCGATGATGCTTGTTGACAAGTACAGTCTACTATCAACTCGAAAATTCTTCTTTCATTGGTAGCATCCATTCCTAAAAAAGAAGTATGTAATAATTGTAAAGTACAGTAAATCTTTATTTAGCATTTTTGCTACAGTTTGAACATAAAATATAAAAATATAACCATACCATGCTGGGGTATGGTTATATTTTTATACATTTAATATATTAATATAATTTTTTGTTTAACATTTAATAAATCTAAACTTTGCAATATGTCCAAAGTCCTTTTATAACGATTTCAGCCTAATATAATTCTTAGTGCTTTATTTTGTTTAATTTGTAAATATCTCATCATTTCTTAATGACATTAATACTGTTGAGCAATACTGAAAATGTGGACTTGGATAATTGTTTTATAAATATTTAATTTTGTATTTACAGATAGCATTTTTCCTATTCTTGCCAATATTCCGATTTTTCTTGAAATTTTTTTCATTGCATATTGCCAAAAATAATAATGAAATGATTGCTCTAAACTATTATATACAGGATATCCACCTAGTGCGCATTTTTTCCATAACTCTAAATCATTATAAGGATCGAACCAAGAAGTGGGCAACATGAGAGGGTCTATGATCAATTAAAGTGTAGCCAACAACATTTACTATACGCATGAGACTTACCGGCTAAACTGCAATATCACAACAGTTGTGGTCTTTCATCCATCTAGAAGAAATTTTATTTGCGTACTTCTGGAAACGATCTGAAATTTTTCTAATTTCAACATTTCATCCTAGATAGTTAAATAATGAAATTTTGTGAAAATAGCACATAGAAACCTAAATAAAAAACAGATCAATTCGGGATGAATACATTGAAGATGAATTTTTCAAGACAAAACGTTTGAATATGGTTGGGGCTGGGGCAGCACAGCATATATTGGGAGTCATGGAGGCTTGCAAGCAATGTAATTAAATATCTAGGGCTCCATTAAAAAAAATTAAGTTGATGGTCTTGGGGAAACCAAACGTTATAAAAAATTGATCAATGCCATTCAATAGAGGGCAAAAAGTTGCCATGAGAAAGTGTTGTTCTTTTTTTCAATATCTACTCAAACAAAGCTCTGAAATGAAACAAAAATGGATTTCCAAAAATTTCATTTTTTTTTCACACATTTCAAAAACTAATCATGTTGGCCTTGATTTTTTTAGAGACATAATGCTGATCTGCCGATTACACAACTTTGACCCCAAAACATGAATTCTTTTTGAGCAGTTTATAAAATACATAATGTTTTTTTGAAAACTTGACAATGATTCAATTTTTTTACCGCACAAACGAAGTACATGATAAAGGGTTTCATTGGAAAATTCCTAATTTTCTCCTAACGAAATGTGCTATAGTGTCCCATTTAAGTTGGTTACTGCCAAGGCAAAATAGAATACCTTGTATAACTGAAAATATTGAATATGCAGTTTTGAATGCAAACATGTGTATTCATTTTTGGTTCTATTATAACAGCTACAGTTATATAAGCAATATACACTAGGTGAACACCCTGTATATACAGGACGGTTCAGGTTTTAATACCAGGACTTAATAGCAATTTTAAAATAAAAATATCTTATGAACCTATGCCGTTCACACTTCTTAACTTTTTAAAAAAAGCTCTTAAAATTTGTTTATCTATAACCAGCATACAATTTTTTTTGTATATAAAAGTTATTTAGAAAAGTGTATAAATTGATTTTGATATAGACCTATGGCATTTCAATTAACTCTAATGGTGACAAGTTTAGTATACTAAGTACCTCCAATAATTTTTCTTGGGTTTGCAAAAGATTTCAAAGAAAAAAAATATCTAAGTACAGATTTCAATCTCTGCTAACCCTACTTTACCGAATCAGTACAAAATCAGTGTTGCCAATATAAATTTAATAGTTTGGTACCACATAGTAGATAATCATGATTTAGCGAAATACATAATATAGAACCCGTCAAATAAGTAAATTTATGCTCCTGCATGTACAGGTAATATTATAATTGCTTATTTATTTCAAACAATTCAAAATGACTTACCTTGATTAATTTCATCGACACATCTAAAGGGTACAGGCGTCAATTCCTGCAATGATAACATAAAAGCTGCTGTCGCAACTGCCCGTTCCCCGCCACTCTGAATATTAGAATTTAACTCCTGTAGAGGCTCTCCATTACGGTATGTGACTTTAATACATAGCCCATATTGTGAAAAATCTTTTTCGTTATCTTCTGTACTAATAGAAATTTCTCCTGCACATCCCATTCGTTCAAAAGCAGTGGCAAATTTTAAATTAATTTCGCCTACCAGCTGCTTGAGCGGCATAAGCCACTCCTCTTGCATCCTATCCATTCTAGTACCGATTTTATTCAGTTCAGCATTCGTGTTTTCGATATTTTCCAACAGCTTCTGAATCTGCTGGAGCCTTTCTTCGTATTCTCTCATTTCACCATCATCCGCTGTATTTAAACAGGCAATGCGAGATTGTAACTGTTCCTTGTCTGACTTCAGTACTCCTATATCATTTGACAATCTGTCATAGTCCTCACGGAATTCATCAAACCCATCATCGGCTGGCGTGAAACCATTGGAAAGACCTTTGGCTTTAGTTAACAGGGACTTGGCTTGATTCATCACTTCTGTGTATTTATCTTTAATCTTGTTGAGCGTTTCCTCTGCCTCTTGGCACTGGCTTCGATTATCTTTTATCTTATTTTCTAAATAAGCCAGTTTCTTTCGAGAATCTTCAATTTTTAAAGACGAGATGGAGCTTTGCGTTATAAGGTCAGATATTTTTTTGGTTTCTTTCTTTATAGTTTCCTGTAAGGGGTACATATTCATTATAAGTTGTTTTATTTTTTTGTTTGGTAATATTTCGTATTTCTTCAGGGCTTTTTTTGTTTCGCCTCATTTCTAACATATTTTTTTCTGTTGTTTGAATTCTAGACTGTATCGCTTGGGCATGTTGTTTTTCCTTATGAATGTTCTGAACTTTTTGACGTAAAACGTCAATTTTTTCATTCATCTTAATCAACTGACTCTGAAATGTTTCAATTTGTGCCTCGCATTGCTGTATATTTCTTTTAACATCGTTTGTTTTGCCCTTTAAATTTTCTAGCCGAATTACATCAAGTGAAAGTGATAGACCTCCATCAGAAAAAACTTCTGTTTGCCTAGTACACTTCTGGCCAGAATATTTTGAAAAACTTATGCTATATCTATACTTGTCGCTAAAAAATTGCCTTATTTGTTGTGGAACCTGTTCATAACAACTGTTTGTAGTGTTATCTCCTACAGGGATATTATGTAGACGATAAGTTTTGCATAAATAGCTCATTATGGGACCAGGTGCGGTGAACAAATTATTAACGTAATTATAAAATCCATACTTACGTAACCGTTCGATAGGAATATCTGGTTGAAACTGGTTCAAACCACCTTCAGTATCTCCTGAATGGACGACATTAATAGAAAGGTTCTGCTTTTCTCTCAAACATCGTATAAGTTTGTTCATGTCCTCCTTTTTTACACACGTAAAAGCCAAAACGGTCCCTAAGCGGGATGACATTTTCAACATATTTAGCATGTCGACTATCAAGAACATTTACTTCCAACATTATTGGTTCAAATATTTCACCTTGAAATAAGTGTTTGTTGTTTCTAAGCCAGCAAACGGCTTTATATGCATCTTGATTGCGTCTCTGGAGATCCTGGAGTCGACTGTGTTTTACGTTTTCTAGGCGGTTCATCTCATTCTCAAGAGAATGAATTTTTCTGTCATCATCAAGTTTAGCTTGAACAATCTCTTCTTTCTTATCACGAAGAGACTTTTGATGAGTAGTCAGTTTGTTTATTTCGATTGATATTGTTTGTTTCACACGCTCACCTGTTTAACAAAACCAAAAATGAATTAATTTGCAATCTTACACCACTTATTCTAGAAAGACTCAGCATATTTTCGTTTTACACAAGCGTTTATCATTAATAATAGCATAACTCCATGTAAATTTTATTCTATAATATTCTCAATATACTCATTTTACACAGCATTTTTTAATACTAAAACATAAGGGATTAAAATAAAGAGCAACTCGTGCCCAATTGCACGAGTGCAGTTAGTTTTACAGAAAAATTGCACAAATCCTTTATATTTGAAATTAACTTTTGTCAACTTGAATTTT
This sequence comes from Rhamnusium bicolor, assembly GCA_029963845.1. Classification (NCBI taxonomy): domain Eukaryota; kingdom Metazoa; phylum Arthropoda; class Insecta; order Coleoptera; family Cerambycidae; genus Rhamnusium; species Rhamnusium bicolor. The sequence continues at coordinate 822,347 of JANEYF010005871.1, forward strand.
TATTTTCTGATTAACCATTTAGGTATTTGGTAGAAAAGGAGATATTTTATATCATGTTCTATATAAATTACTTCTTCTATTTGCAATTTTTTGGTTTAAAATTAGTACAATATAATGGCTTTATGTTTTTTTACAAATTGGATATTTAATACAAATAGAAAAATAAAAACATGAAAAAAATATTTCCAAGTTATAATGCAAGAAATTAATTAACGTAAAAAAGTATGATCGTGCAAAAGTCTGGCTATGTTATTTTCTATTTATTAAGTTGTAAAGATTAAAGCAGATTTTTAAATAAAGCCAGATTTCATTCAGTATCCAGCTTTATCTTAAAAAAAAAATTAAGTCAAAGAAAAATTAGACATACTTGCATCACATTTGGCTTGGGCCTCCTTCTGTAAAGTTTTCATTTCTTGTAATTTGTTAAATACATCTTCAATTTCTTTGTCCCACTGCTCAACTTCACTTAATTTTAAATTCATGTCATCCTCAGCAGTTCTTATGGAGTCTTTTAAAGAGTCAACTTTCTCTAAGTAGGAACTTATAGAATTTTCGACATTTCTTATAACCTGGCTAATTTTTGAATTATTCTGTTGCAAATCTGTAATCTGCTTTTTTGTACTACTAATTTTTTGTTCCATGGGCATTATAACTTTTTGGTATTTATCATATACTTCTTGTGCCTTAGTTCGGTCTTTTTTTAATATCTGTGAACTGTGCTCTTATATCTTCATATATGACCCATGCTATTTTTCTCTCAATATGAAGTATGGCCTCATTGTACTTTTTCTTTTTGTTAAAATTTTGTACTCTTCCTTCTAACCTCACATTTGCATCTTGGGCTTCTTGAAGCTTTTTTTGATAATTTTCCATACACTCGATTTGTGCCTTGTGATGTTCTCTACTTCCCACAAGAGTTTCTTGCTTCTCTATCAAGTCAAATCTGCAAAGTGCCTTTTGCGTTTCTTTCAACAGATCCTGCTTATTTAATTTGGCAAAATCTTGAACTCTATCCTGTGGCAAAAACTGACACAGATTATTTACTTGTATGTTAAATTTACCAATCGACTTCAACACTTCATCTATTTTAACTTTTCTATTATTTAGTTTCCACGTTGACCTTTCTTGTGTATCAAACTCTCTTGTTACCTTTATGTAAGTGTTTTCATTTTCATCTTGTAGAGTGATATTAATGGTGGCACGATCACAGTTGTGTTTAATGTACTCCGATACTTTCGTACCTCTGCCAACAACTTTGGGGTTTCCTCCAAGCCCTAAAATTATAGCAGCAACCATTGTAGATTTACCTGTACCGTTGGGGCCAATTATCATGTTTAAATGTGGCCCAGGCATCATTTGTACGTAAGAATAAGTTACGAAATTTTTCACTTCTATTTTTCGTATAGATCCTGGTTTGAACATCGTTTTATATTACACAAATCACTTAACTACATAGGTGGTTTGTGAGGTAAACTGATAGTGAGATAATAATTGATAAACCGTTTTTTTTTCGTTGATAAATTAAATCATCGCTGCTGACTAAAATAAATAAAAAGCGGGAAATGCAGAACACTAAACAGCTGACAGCTGATTAGGCATTTTCAATTCATTTATGTCAGTAATAAGTTGGTTAACTGTGGTACAATTTAAAATCAATATGCTGTATAGTATTTTCAGTCCGTATTACGTACGCTTAAATTGTCCTTATATGACTGGCACGAATGGTTTTTTTGGTCTAAAATAAAAATGTAATGAGTAAAAGAGTATAGCTAATACAGTTTTTCTACTACTACTCGGTATTCCAATCGAAAATTCCTACAACTTCCGTGAGAACTTCTAGCATCTCTTTTTAACTTATATCTTTAGTAATAGTGTTATCTCTCTTAAAGTACATAAACTAATAGAACTGGAAAATATATAGGCCTGTTCGATTGATTGACCCCGGTTATAAATTAACCAATTTGTATGAGGCAATAATGGACAATATTAGCTTTATTCGTTTTAGATATTTTGGGGCGACCTCAATGTGCACCTTAATGTCAAGCAACGTCAGATTATGGTCAGATTCATCACGTGACTTTTTTCGTTGTGCAACATATTTTTACACCAAACCGGCTCTAAACGAATGTAAATCGGTACATCAGAAATAAATCTCCAACCTAACTTTTTATATTTATTATCTGGCTATTAAATATTAGTATCTATATAAACAAGGTATGCTACTAATGATGAGTTTGTTTTGTTTGCGTTGATAGTTAAGCATTAATTTTCCTTTAAGAATTTAATATTTGATTACCTCATTCACTTTTCAGTCTCTTTTAGCCGTCCTCTTCAGTTGCCACCACAGTTCATATTTAACGGAAAATTATATAATACAAAAATTGTACTATTTTATTTTTCAGCACGTCATAATCTTTTTCTTTTGAAAAAAAAAAATGAAAATTTCTAGTTTTAAAGTGTCTTATCTACAGTAAGAATAAGTTCAATGTGGGAAATAACTTGATTCCTTGGAGTGGGGGTTTAACGGCACACTATTTACCTATTAATTTTTGATTCTTTTTATTTAGGTGAACGGAATTTACCACACCTTATGGTTTATTTCCAAGTACCTAATATTTGTCAATGCAGCAGTAAATCCATTTATATATGGAGTGACAAATGAAAAATTTCGAAGGGCCTTCAAGAGCACAAAGTTGTCAAAATGGTTATTCCCTCCAAGAAGTAACAAGTCCGTCACAACAAAACCAAACGAAAATCATAAATATAGTCAGGAAACTTCAAGCAAATACAGCATATTTTTTATTTTTAAAAGAAAACCTAAAGTACATGAAGCACCAACCAAAGTTATTGTAAATTCCAAGTTATAATAAAAAAAAACCTATGTACTTATTTTAATTTATTGAAATAAAACGTGTGTGTTTATATTTATATATTTTTTTATTTGGGTAACAACAATAAATGATTAAAAATATCAACCTAACACAAATAAATATAAAAAGATAAAGATATGGTAGATTTTTAAAATCACTGTACAATCTTACAATTAACTCTATTTGGACCAAATTATACCATAATTTAACATACACACAAAAATACAATATTTATATCGTAATATAAATTCGCCTATGTTATACAACAGTTTTTATATTGAACAATTTCATAATCATACTAAAAACAATTGACTAAAACATCGATATTTGATCATCAATTAAATAAGTGAATTAATTAAGATAGGAAATTTTGTACCATAACCTCACAAAACTTGAATTCTAATTTACACGAGGATTCTGTTATTGTTCTAAATTAGAAATATATTATAATCTCACAAATATTTATTACATTAACTTTATATACGGAATTTCCTATAGCCAGATTATAAGTTAATAAAGCGCCATCTAGTTTATGCCAATAATAGACGACGTTTTAGTGCACATCTAATGGAGCATCTACACCAGTCAGTTTTAGGTATTGTGAACTAATATCACCACAGCGCATATGGCGCTGCGATCAGAAAAGCAAAAATCAGCTGATTTTTAGGTTTGTTTAAATTCGTTTCATTTGTTTTGTGGGTGTTTTCTTAGGCAAAAAAATATATATTCACGAATCGAAAGTTGGTAAGTAAATTCAATAAGTTTAACCTATTTACACTATTTTCTGCTAATTTGTGGAAACACCTAACCTAAAAATGTCATTATTATAGGTCGTGTGCGCGTGACATCACAGTTCTCAGACTGTAGAAAAACAAAACAATCAGGTTTTATTGTGACTGATTTACATTTTGCCACAGAATCATTAAATTTTTTATTTTTCACAATATAAATATTTACATGTTTGTGAGCATTGTACAATTAATTTAAAAACGAAAATATAACCATTACAGTGTAACAGTAAAAAATCTCTGTGGCACTTTTTCCATGTATCCAACCTGTATATGACGAAACAATTCCGTAAAATACAAACTCGTCTCTATCTTGAGCACATGAAATTATCTAAATAAAACAATAAGAATTGTTTTAGGTTTTAATAACCAATAATAGTTTTTAAAACCGCAAAATATATGTTCAGTTGACAGATCACACAAATTGTTTTCCTCATATCAAAAGATGTGACGCCAACGCACGCGACTTATAATTTTAAATACCTTTTGCATTATAGACCTTTGGCTTGAAATGGACATGCATTGCCAAAGTTAATGCATATCCCATCAATTATGCTTTCTCCCATACTTATATTCTATTTTCTCCACAATTCCACAGTTATCCCCGTGCATTGGGAAAATAGTGACAACTGTACACACAACAATTCGTATTATGCACTGTTATCTTCAGCATATTGTGGTACAAACGTTGATAAAATAAAAAAAAAAAAAACGGTAATAAAACTCCGACAAACTATACAAATGTGATTAAACGAATGTAAACAAAAGTTACTGGTTTCATCAAAGTGCGATTATTTACCACCAGGGAGCGAAATTCCCAATAAACATTAAACATAACCTATATGCAAACAGAATGTCAAACTGCTGGTAACATTTAAATGGTGTAGGTAAAATTTATAAACTCCAATTATACTTTAAATTAGTCTTCCATATCATATAATAAATTTTATTTGTCTAATAAACTTCAATTTTTGTTTTACCCCTGACAGATCTGGCAATTATTCATTATAGGTTATGTATTTATTTTATTATAAATGGACTAATGCAAGTATTTACCTATTTCAACAAATTAGGCATACAACTTTAGCCTCTTGTATTTTTTCCTATTTCTCGGCTCATTTAAACTAATTTCAAGGCTCCCCTCTATTACTTATTATAGATCAATGCATTTTGACAATTTATAACCTGAATAATGAAAACTCCGTAAAATAAAGACATTATTATTATTATTATTATTATTAATTAAAATTCACAGACTGATAGGTGTATTTATTTGTGAAGTAACGAAATATAGTTGTACTGTGGTTACGACAATAACAGATTGTTTGCATATCTTACAGTTTATTGAAGTTATGACAGAAATTCTCCATATTAAGTTGAAAGTAAATGCTAAATGAAAAATCATAATAATCAAATTGTTAAATATTTTATTTACACATCAGTGGTAGTTTTTGCCTCAGTATTAGTCGTTATTGGAATGTTTATACCTTGAATATTACTGTTATTTTGTTCAATGCCAAACAATATTTCTGAACCAACAGGAATATAACTTGCCGTACTAGTGTTACTGAAGTAATTAGAAGATTGGAAAAAATTTGTAGGGTTGTTATTTTGTATTACTTCACAACTAGCTTGACTGTTATTCTTATTTACATCCAAATTAACATTAGTAATGACATCGGATACAATATCTTTCACTATTGAATGAGACTCACACTCTAGGTTAGAATTACTAACTGATACATTCTCGACATTAACCTCATTTTGAGTTTCAAGATTATAAACATCCGGCGTAGGTACATTATACGGGTTTCCCATATACTCCGCATAAAGTGAAACTGGTTGTATTTCTGTTGTGGTAGTAGAAGGTATCATGGGGCTATTATATAATACTGGAAAAGTGTGTTGGCTCATAGGTGGAGGTGTGAAAAAGTTAGGCATGTAAGGCATACCAGTTTGTAGGGTAGGTTGCATAATCGGTGTTGTCGAGTTAGGTATTGTTGGAAGATTATTTGATACTTGTGGCATTGGGGTAATGGTAACTGGTTTTTGTAATGTGTCTGGGGCGTAAGTTGGGCCTATTGGCGTAGATACCATCTGTAAAAACATTCATTAATATATTATCTGCTACACATTAAAATAAATTAAATAATAAAAGTTTTTTGCTCATGGTTTAAATTATACAAAATATTAACTTTCTGACATTTTCCATGTTATCACTTTATACGGCAGCTTCTTGCACTTATTTCACATGTTCTTAAATTTTTTTGTTGAGCTACGTACTCATTTGAGCATATCTGCGCGCACGAACGGTTTATGTGCATATATGATCAAATGTATACAGGGTATAAACGCGTACGCGCATAGTTTCAGCACACATGAATTAGATCCGCAACTTGTTGGTATTTGTTCAAAGGGAATTTATGCGTAAACTTGCACAGTGTGGACGGAATTCTGATGTAAATAGTCGTGCGTGTTGTGTGTGGTAAATATGGATATATTGTTGCATTTCTTTTTGACATTCCCTTCTGTCAAACCACACACAATTAATTTACACACACGCCTGGAATAAAGGTTTGCGCACACAAAGGTTTTATTTTATTTTTGTAATTTTAGGCAACTTGTCGGTATTTGTAGATGCTCAAAGGGAATTTACGCGTAAACTTGCTCAGTGTGGATGGAATTCTGATGTAAATAGTTGTGTGTGGTAAATATGGATACATTGTTATATCTTTTTCGACATTCCCTTCTGTCAAACCACTCATAATGAATTTACACACAACTGGAGTAAAGATTTGCGCGCACAAAGGTTTTATTTTATTTTTGTAATTTTAGTAAACAAACGTATTTGCGCGCAAGTCATTCGTGCGCATAAATATGCTCAAATGAATACACAGTTTTAAGATTAATTATGCAAACATTATGAAGTCATACCATTTTTGTTTAAAAATTTGTAATAAAATCAAGCATTTTAAAAACTATTTTATATATAGGTGACTTATATTTTTAAATTGTAATCACAAAACACATAAACATATATCACTGAGTCATACGGTTTTTATTTGGAAACTTTTAAGTGTGACGTCACGACTTTTTTTTCCTTCGAGACTGATAATTGTATGAATTCATTTTATGTACTAATAAAGGATAATAAAAATTAAAATACCCAAAAATTCCAATAGAGAGGCGAGATTCATTTGCAAATAGTAATGAATACTAAAAATTATAACTAAGAAGGTATCAAAGTCGTGATCCTCTCGCTTTATTTAATTGAAAATTGAATAAGGCAGCCACCCACACTTCTAGCTGAATTAAAAATATCATGAGAAGTGTGTAAGGTTTAACATTGCTATGAGAAAAAAATATGTCTGCAAATATAATATGTAAAGTAAGTGATACAAAAAGGACTATAATACTTCTTAAATTTTTATAAACGATAATGCTAATATATATAATTTAATAATATAACCTAGAACAAATTGTGATGTCAATATAAAGAAGGTAAAATTTTCACACTTCGGATATTTTAACTGTAGCTGAGAACTGTTGCCAGAAGCCAACCCCATTCTGGTTTATCCTGAACATAAAATTTTATAAGGATGGCCTTGTTAGTCTTCCTCAGTTGAGGTGAGAGAAAAAAAGTACCTACATAAAATCAGGTCAATATTTTTTTATTGTCAGAATTTATTTTGGAAGAAAGTTTTAGTTAATGTTAATCCATAACAAAAGGCTTCTTTAACTTACCTGCCCTAAATGAGCAAATAAATGAGAAGAGACAGGTTGTTGTGTTGATGGAGGTTGCAAAATGATGCTGGATCTCGTAGCATTTTCAACATTATGTTGAACCGGTTTTGGTTGTTGGGTGTCGATATTTTGACTGCCTTCTTGCTGCTGATTGAAAAAAAAAAGTAATATTAATGACACATATCTGAAACGTAAATATCTGTTGTTATTGGTTGCCATCTTTCAGCAGGTTATAATTTAATATCACGAGATATGATAAAATGTTGATGATATAATTAAATAATTTCATGCTATTTTAATACTAAAGGTTTTATATCACTATTTACACTACCAATATTACTTAAAGTCAAATCAGTTCCATTAATTCATTTAATTGCAAATATAAACCTTACCTACAATGACATTTAAGATATTTTGAAAATGTTTCAGAGAGAATTGATATAATACAATGTTTCCTAACGTTTTTGATGAATTTAATTGTTCTATTTTAAAAATGATCATGTATCCACTAGTGACGATAAAATGACCTCTCAATTGACTGCCAAAATTGAGCATGACCAACCAACTGACCACCATAAGTGACTGACTTGGTCAATGGTCAATAATATTTTCCTAAACTTGTGTTACATGATTGTTCTCTCCATTACTTACAAAATTTAATTAAGGATGAAAATATCAAATTAAAGTGTGAAATTTTGTTTACATCATTTGGTCTATAACTCATACAGCATACAACATCCATTGGACGTCCATTTTAAGTTCATAATGTATCCAGGACATCCATAGATACGTTTTGAACATCCACTGGATGTATGCAAAAATAGTTTCACTGGACGTCCATGGACATACTTGGACATTCAGGGGATGCCCATACCAGGACATTCACTGAATGTATGCAAAAAAAATATCCAGTGGATATACATGGACATCCACTGGACTACCTATGGATGTCCCTATACTGGAACATCTATGGATATCCCTAGTTGGGATAAATGTATAATCCAGTAGATGTCCATCGGGGTACTATATCCATTGAATATATTCAGTAGATATCCATAGAATGTTTTTGTGTTGTTTGGGAATATAACTTACTAAAAATAATTAAAAAATGTAATATTAAGGCACCAAATTTAAAGTTGGCAGTATTACTGATCAAAATTTTGACTTGACACTGACGGTCAATTGATGCAGTCAATTATATATTATCACTAAGTCAAATATATCACTCATGTTTTTAACTACAGGTTGGCTAGTTTGTGATGTCGCTTGCATAAGCCATAACCATCACAACTACAGTAAAACAAAAAAGTGTTGAGAGGTCAATGTCCTCCCATGTTCCGAGCTTCAGCTCGGAACAGGGGCGTGTGTGTTTGGTTTTGGCGGAGGTAAAAAAGAATATGCTGCATTAAATAAAACACTTTTTTTGAAATGGTGTTTTTCAAAATTTATGTATAACTTCTGCGACACTATACTACAAATATAATTTAATAATTTTTTGGGTTTTCATTCACCATAGAAAAAAATATATATCGTTATTTCTTTGTAACAAACAAACTGAATTAAAGTTATTACATTTAGAAAACATTCTAATTAAGGGCAAATTTCCACACCATTCATTAAGTATTGCTATTGACGAGTTACAATTTTTTTGTTTTTTTGGCTGGTTTATCAATACCCTATTTCCCACATTAAATAACTGTAACTTCACAAGCCAAAGTAATTCCGGCTTTAGATTATTTTCAACAATTCTTGAATTTTTGATTATCTCCATGATTGTTGTGGCATTGCTTCATATTTGCAGCTATGATATGGAGCATTGTCTATGACAAAAACAGACGCTGGCTCCACATTTTCAATAATGAGTCCAAACCATTTTTCAAACATGTCTGCATTCATTTCTTTGTGGTAATTTCCGGTCTTCTTGGATTGAAATATTTTTGGACCAACATTTTTTAACAAACTGCCAGACGAAATCAAATTATCGAATTTGAAAAATTTTAAATATAAGGACAAAAAGCTATATAAATATAAACTAAACTATATATTTGAATTTTTAGATAATGATGTAATAATTTAAATGTATTTATTATTATTATTTTTATACTTATATATTTATACAGTTTATGTAATTGTAATTTTAAATGTTCTTTTTTTTATGAATCATAACTTTAAATTTTATATTTGTTGACGAGTGTACACAATTGTATTTTGTTTTAACCAAACTAGCTATCTATCTATCTAATGTATTTTTCCATATTTAAATTTCTGTCATGTAAAATTTTCTTAAACGTTTCCTTGCCCATTTTAGGGTCATCCTCACTGACAGCATTCATTATTTTTATAATCTTCATCAATTTCTATTTCTTTCCGACCACTTCTTGTGTTTGCAACTTGTACTTCTCCAAATATTTTTTCTTCTCTCAAAATTTTGCAAAGGCTTGATATTGTATAATTCAAACCCATCTATTAACTCATCTTTTGAAAGCAGATGATCTCTTATTAGACAGTGGAATACTCGCACTGTCATTTTTTTTCTCATTTATCAATGGAGAAGTTGACCTTTCTGCCTTTTTGGGTGAGGATGGTCCTGGAATATCTTCCATCTTTTGGTAAAAACGAATTCACTATAAAATCGCTAAAACACTCTCTCAATAAAGTTATAATCGATGAAATATGACAATTAAATTGCACTCTCACTTATTCACATTCAACACAATACATATAATATATCACAATCAACATATAATATATCACAATCAAAGAAAAACTGTTGCTTATTAAGTAAATACACCATAAACTAGCACAATCACTAAAATATATTGTCTTCGTAGGAATTATCTAACCGACGCAAAATTATTATATTCAAATTCTGCCAAGAAATAACAGTAAGTAGAATTGTGCAACGAAGTACTTAGATAGATAGATAGATAGATAGATAGATAGATAAGTCTTTATTTGTTCTTCAGATATATCCAAATGGATGTGGAACGTGTCACAAAATTAAAACTAAGTAAAATTATAACAAGTAAAAAAAGGTAAAACTTAAAACTAAATAATACAAATACACATATTAAAATACATATTAAAATTTAAAAAAAGAAGGAAAAAAAAATCCTAAAAATCATTGAAAAACTCGTCCAAAGTGTAATAAGCCTTTTCTACGAGGATAGCCTTTAAATTTGTTTGCAGTTCTTTTACTGTACCATTTCTTAAGTTATGGGGAATTTTATTGTAAATTTTAATTATTGTATGTGGTACATTTTTTTGAATAAAAGTATACCTAGTTTTAATATTTAAAAGATCGGTCTTATTTCTCGTATCATATAAGTGACTTCTATCGTGATTTGTAAACAGACAAGTATTTCGTGCAACAAAAACAACAGACTCATATATATAGTGACTGATTAAAGGTCAGTATCTTTCTTTCTATAAATATTGGCTTGCAACTGACAGTTTGTTTAATGTTTAGTATATTTGAGACATCTTTTTTGTAGCACAAATATCCTATATATGTGACTTGTTCCCCCCCAAAAGATAATACCATATCTAAGTCTAGATACTACATAGGCATAATAAGCTATAAAGGCTGCCTCGATACTGATATTTTGTGATATCACTTTTAGGGCGTAACAGTACTTTGCTATATTATTTATGATGTCATCAGTATGGGCTTTCCAATCAAGTCTGGCATCAATTTTAATTCCCAAAAAGGTCATTGCTGGCATGGTTGTCATTATATTAATACCATTATCAAATGTTTTCTCAACATTGGATGTGCTACATGTAAAAGCTATAGCTTTTGTCTTTATTCAGTTTTAGATTTATAGCAGTAAAGTAGTTTTCTAAAATCTCCAATGTCGAAAAGACCTTTTCTTCTAGTATTAAAGAGTCAGACGAGTGGATAACTAGTGTGCAGTCATCAGCATATTGGACAGCATACTCGTCAAGTATCATAGGTAAGTTATCAGTGTATAAAATATACAGTAATGGCCCTAAGACTGACCCTTGCGGGACACCTCTTTTTATTTTTAATTTTTCTGATTTCTGTAAGTCACCATTACTGTCTGTTTCGACAATACACTGTAACCTATTACTTAAATATGATGTCAATAGTTTTAGGTTATTTTGAACAAATTAAACAAAGACAAACAGCTAGAATACACGTAAATGATATGGCATTGCCACATATTTTAAAAATAACAATATGAGACGGGTGTTATTATTCATTGCTATTTCATGCCCTTAGCACTTTGGTGGAATCGCTGGTCTATTACAATAAGTTAGAAACATGCACTTTAATGTGCCTTCTTTAATCATAATTAATGTTCAGATGTAGTATTGTTGAAAGAAATGGGAAATTTGCCAATTAGATATGACAACACAGTTTTATATTGTAAGGTGTCATTCAACTCTGAAAGCTTTTTGGTTGTAGTGTAATTCAATTATTGTTTGTATTAAAAAAAAAAAAAAATTGTATTTCTTCACTTTTAACAGTTTGCTTGTAACATAGCATAATAACTCCTCTGGAATGATGAAACAATCTGATTTTTTAAAATAAAAATTAAAGGCAAAGATCTAAAAATAATTACCTATTATCTAATAATAACGCAAGTTATTTCAACTTTTTGCTGAAAGTGGACACTTAATTGCTGCTATTTAAACTATGTAGGTACCTAGTGTGGCCTTCTAAAGAGGCTACAAATATACAAACGCAACCATAAATAATCAAACAGTTTTTATAAAGTTAAATCTTGGTGTGCACGTCAAAATGTATAAGTTGCCGAAATAATTAAAACAGATAGCAACGTGTGGTCAAATGACATCACTGCCAATGTTGTTTCATAATGAAAAGGTAATAACACTGTTTAAATTCATACCGAAAAAAGATAGACAAAGGCAACGAATTATTTTATCGTATTTTCCAATTGCAGTTGTGATGACGTGCATGCCAAGACCCGTTGACTCTAGTCTAGTATACCTGGGATTCCTCTTCTCCTTCCCTCAGTTGGTCCTGTTTGATTTCTCTAAACAATTCATCTTTCATGTTAGGTAAAAATTTATTCATTCTATCCCAAGTAGCATTCCACAATGGGCTCTTCCCATCAGGCCCATCAAAAACCTTTGCAGAGTCCATGACAAGCAACATGTTCTTCAGCGATTCAGGTATAGCCTCATACAACAAGTCACTTTTATCAGCATGCATGTATTTGTCCATAAAATCTAATATTATTAACCAAAGGTTGAAGAAGGTCGGGAGAGACAAGAGTGGTGTTAAGTGATGTAAGAAAACTTTCGATAGTACTGTTGCTGCCCTCATTCTTGTTTCTTCCATTGAAACTGGGTCTTTTGGAGTGACTGGTTGCAATAAGTAGCTTAACAAAGGGAAAAGCACCCTCTGGAAACACTGTTCCCATTCTTGGCCACTTAAAGTTTGAAGATCATGGACTAATAAGGCTCTCTGAAGGTAAGTAATAGCACTCATTCTAACCTAAAATAAAAATTAATCAGCTGATTTAACCGAGTAGCTCCTTTTACAGCAATGATAGTAAAAGTGGTTTAACGATAATTTTATTTATGTATTATTATCGTAGGACCAACCATTCTCAAAAACAGAGTGTGACTGAAAAATTTGTACTGCAACACTGAAGTCGTCTATTACTCAAATTTCATTACTTCTATTCCTACTGGGAATAGGATCTTATTTATGGGGTGGATTATGAAGATAACCGTGATGAAGTTCGCATCAGATGAGGGGATACTTTGCATTGCAATCTATTCACTCAACGAGTAACATCAGTTATTTTTCATTAAATTTGAATGAGCTGATAATGTATTATATTTTATTTTATTTTTATTTATTTATTTATATTACATATTCAATACAAATTTGATTTAAAATAAAGGTTATAAATAATAATTCTAAGCCATAAAATGTTTATGGCTTAGAATTATTTTATATAACAACTTACTTGTCTTCTAGTATCACAGCATAACCTGGCAATCCCTTGTAAAAGTGGGCACCAACCTTGAGTCCACAAGGAGGTGTCTTGGGCTATTTCACCTCCTTCTTCTGCCCACCATTTAAATATTTGGGCTGTTCTAGTATGTAGAGTATGCATTAAATCCAGTAACTAAAACAAAAAGGCAAAAGACGCACATTTTCCAGTATAACCTGCTTTAAGATAAATTATTTTGATAATAGAAACAAAAAAATAAAGAAAATTATGATAACGGTTCATAAACAGTTTTTTCATTATAAACATATTCTTACCTGGATAGAAATTTGATGATACCCACTAGGCAAGTCATCATCATCACTTTCTTCTTCTTCTTCGTCTGGACTGCTTGTGGGACTCTTTCTGGACCGATAAGCTTCAGCTCTTCTACGATTTGAGGATTTCTTTCGCGACCTTGACTCACGATTGGAATTTTTTATATTTCTCTTACCTACGTCATAAAACCCATATACAAAACATAAGAGTAATAGATCCACTGATCAAAGTTGTGGCAAAGTAGTGTTTGAAAAAAAGATATTGAAAATATCTACTTACATCCATGCAAACTGGCTTCAACAAACGTACGAATACAGTGTACACAAACATCAAAGTTATACGGAGTTATATGAGCAACATCTCTGACTAGAAAAGCTAAACTTTCACAACATTTTATCAAACTGCTAGGATCGTGTGGGCCCAAATTTCTCTCTAGAGATAATCCATACTGAGTTGGAGGCACGGTCCTACCAACTACTGGTTGAATTTCACCTTCATTACCAACCTTCAAAACATAAATTAACATGGTGTAAAATTCTATATTTTTAAAAGCAGATATTCAGAATGGAAAATGTGGGCAGAACAATAAATATTTTACATTTTTAAAGTTAAATAACAATAATAATAACAATAATTAATAAATCAAACGGTATGTACTCTATTTTAATATTACGTCCCTCAAAGAAGAAACAAGTTACATTTTCAATAATAATGCGTCAGTTTGGACAGACAATGAAAGTGTGCCTCAGCGGTCTCTACTATGCCCACTGCTTTTTCTTAAATGTCAATATTCAAAAATAAAACAGGTTTCTTAATTAAACAAATTTAAAAAGTTTTCAACTGTTAAAGACAGTTATTTTTATATCTGAATCTATCAGAATAAATTCCTTGCTTACCAAAATCCATCCACCTGTATTAGGTGTCCCAACGGGTGAATTAGGAACTATGATAGGGCTGTGTGGTCTCTGCTGCCCATGTTTAGGACTCTTCGTCAATTCGGAATCAGACGTGTACCCTCTATCTGTACTAACTTCTTCATCGCTATTTACCTGAGTTTCTCCATCAGACTTTGTTCCATGATCAAACTGGGAGGATTCGTCGACAATAGGCTTAGGAGGTTGGGCCCCTGCCCCTACACATTCCAGTAAAGTAAAAATAATAGTCCAATCGGTATTCGTATGGATGTTTTGAGCTGAAGTTTTCAATAGTTCATACAAACCAAAGGAAATTTGACGTGATATTCTACATAAAGTGCTGCTTTTCAATAGAAGGAGCATTCTCAGAGATTGCAGTACAACGGGGCTCATTTCCTCATTACGCATAAGGCGTATTGCAATGCGTAGTAAGCCTATCACTGAACGTTCAAGCAAGAACTGATAGTCACACACAGACGCATTCATCACCAACGTGTATATGTGGTCTCGCACATTTTGCCAAATTGTCATTACCCGGTCTCTACAATAAATAATAAAAATGAGAACTTTATACTGAAATAAATTTTCTAATTGTTTAAAATAAACTTACCTATTTTGTATTACTATTTTTATTAACAGTTCCAAAAAAGAAAACAGTCACATTTTCATTATAATTATAACCTAAGCTTTTCTGTATATCAGGACCTCTGGACATTTCTATCAGAGCTTTAACCAGTTCAAAGAGGGCTTCCTCATGTAAAAATTTAGAATCTGTTATCAGCTGTTCCAAGTTGCAATCTTTTATGCACTCCCTTGCCACTTCAATATACTGTTGTTCTTCTGGGGTTGGCACTTTTGACAGATTTTCAGTGGAGACCATGTATGAATATAAAGAGCTTAACAAACCTAAAAAATAATTACAATAAAACCAGAGATGTGCAAAGAGATACATTCTACATGCATCCATTCTTCAATATTTCATAAGGGAAAAACACAACTAACCTGCATCTTGTTTTGGCATGTTCTGCACTTCTTCATAAACCAAAGTAATTTTTCCGCTTGGCTCTATAAAATCCTCAGCCTCAATGTAACTTTTTGGTAAAAGTCCATTACTGTACAGCGTTAAAATTAAGTCAAACAAATTCTTCCACCCTTCTCTAAGATTATCCCCATGCTGGTGTATTAGAGAAAAAACAGTTTTCAACGCTAACTGAGCCTTAATGTTAGCTCCGAATTGCACTGTTATATTATTCTGCCTTTGCTGATTATAAAAAATTGTGAACTTGCAAAGACTCAAAAGTAACATGTCCAAGTTTTTTGTCATATTGAAATTCGCAGCAATGAAGGCGCAACGTTCGAAACCTTGCATCACTCTCTTGTATATGCTCTGTTCTTCACTTTTTTCAAAAACAAAAGATAGAGCGGCTACAATGGGGCCATATATAAGTTGGTACAACTCAGAGTCATAGGTGCCCCCATTGACGTGTAGGTAAATGCCTTCTTTTGATTGACCTTTACGAAGGAGAACTTTCCAAAGATAATTTTCACGGACTAGGCCAGTTTGTTCAGCGGGCATTACAATTTCGTCATGTCTAAAAAAGGATTATAATTGAATATAAAAAAGTTTTATTATTTTGGATTCGCTGTATTTGAAAGGTTTATTAATTTGAATTATGAATAATCCTAAAAATTATGACTAAAAAAATATTAAAACGATTTTTTATCTCTGCCCACAAAAATTCACAGTAATTAACGCTATTTGTGAGTGGCTCATCTATATAATATCCTATAACTGTGGTTTGACCTCTCTGGACAATTGTTATAAATGGGAAAATTATTTTACTCGTCATAATTCAGAATAACATATAACCTTTACTTCTTAAAAAAAACTTACTTAATCGTATTATAAATTTCATCCAGCATTTCTTCTTCAAAGTCATTTCCACCGTTAACACCTTTTAAATTCTTTTTAAATGCTTTTGAGGACATTGGCATTGACTGTTTTTTGGCATTTAGGTTGTGTTGGTCAACGTTTAACATTATAACAGCATAAGCTAGGGTGAACGCTGAATCAACATCGGCAAATGGTTCACCATTACTTTTCTAAAACATTAAAAACAAATAAGTGATATATTGCAGTACTTGTCGGATATCATTTCGAGAAAAATATGAAAATATTTGTTACTTCAGCTGTAGCTGCAAAAAAATGTAGGAATTACTTACATGCCACTGTTCAGCAAAATGTTCCAAAATTAATGATATAACAGGAGCTTCACCAGGTAACCTGAACGCTTCTAAAAATGCCCTCAATGCATCGTCTATTCTGACATCGACAAAATCGAAAGTGTTTACAAAAGCCTCTAAAATGTTCAGGTTGTTTCGGTTACCTATATATTCCCCAATCATTTTTTTTATCAAGTCCTGGGTTCTCTCGAAGAAATAAAGCTATTTCCTTTATGTCCAGTTCAGGCTTTAACACACCATGTTCCTGAAGAAACTGTATTCCTTTCTTTGGCTTGTGATTAAAATATTCTGTACCTTGAGGTAACCACTACAAACAAATTCATAAAAAAAAAAAATACAAGACGAAATTTAATATATCTTTTTTTACCTTCTTAATTGATTTACGGGCTGCCAACTCTTCTTTACTTGGCACATTTTCTGATAACTTAACCCTACTGGATTTCCCAATAAAATTGTTAATATTTTCAATGGTGCCATTATTAACACTTAATGTGTCATTATTAACGTTAAACGGTTTATTCTCGTTCTTTCCATCACAACAGTGCATTTCTATACCTTCTATAACAGTTAAGAGAGCATCCAAGGACAAGAGATGAGTATGATATACTCCAGAAGTAGCAGAAAAGGCATTTTTTGCTAATAACTTCGTTAATTCCTCATAAAGGTTCGTACAGTACATATCGCAATCATAGTTTAAGTATAATTCGCTAACAAAACCAGGTATCCGCCACAACTGTAATAAACTATCCAAAGCGATTTCCTTATGTTCATAAGTAACCTTAACTGAATCACTAACAATTATTTCCATGAGCTTATTAAGGTAGCACTCCATTTGGTACTTGAGGTGGGTTCGAAGTGATTCCAACATTAGAAATGCAACTTGCAGATCTGCAGCAAAAACTGAGAGTCGCTCTGTATTTAGTAACTGAAAGAATTGGGTCAAGTTAAAAACTAAATAAGTAATAAAGTGGTTCACCCCAAAATAAAACGAAATAAGATTTTCGTATTGTTTATATTTGTTTCTCTAGTTATAAATGTCAAACACCAATGCAAATATTACTCACCGAAAATAAATTCCTGCACAGATCGTCCCTCACCAATGCCAACAACGTATTATACTTCCCGATACTATCAGCACCCACCTCAAAACACACTGTAAGTAATGTTAACCCCAAGTGTATCATAACGTCTGTATTTTGTTTATCTAAAGGATTACACAAGCTTATAAGGAATCTGAACAATTCTCGAACGCACGCTAGACCATACGGTACAAGGGTAGTAATTTCATCTGGTAATTGAGGGGTAAATCTTATACCTCTTTGATTAATGTACTCTGTACTGGAGTCATTAGCTGCGTAAGACTGACCATCAGGATTGGCTTCTTCTGCTTTAACAACTGAAACGTTTGATGCAGAACTGACTAAATTCTTTTCAGCTGGATTTTCTTCACACTCTGCAGGGTTGTTAACAGATTTAGATTCTGATTCATTAGTAATCTGTAAGTAATCAACTCTTGTGACTAATTAAGTAAAAGTTTATATGACATAATAAAAAAATGTAATGAGTTTTAAGGAATATGAAGAACGGCTGAATGTTGAATATCAAATATTCGGTCTAAAATTTCTGCCCATTACCAAATAATGGAATAAAATTTTGCTTCCAATATTTGGTACCCAATATTATCTGGCACTGGAAATTATTCGACAACTGCAATCGAATATCACAAAGGAGCTGAATAATCTACCATTTAGACTTGACGTCAAGATAAAAAGATGTAAATTTTTACAAAAACAAAAAAAAAATCATGGTACAATTGTGTGTTAAAAATAATTTTATTTTACCTGCTCGGTATTTTCTGAAATTTCCTTTTCCTCTTCATTTACTCCCTCACACGACGATGGGCTGTGAATGGTTATTTCTATATTGCACTCTGGCTGATTTTCATTTGGACTAGATACAGGGAAAGAAGAGGGGGATGCTACTTCCCCATCTGAAGCTACATTTTGTGGGGTACTCTGAGAAATTGAACCCTGCATATCTACAATATTACTTCCCGGAGTTAAGGGAGTTGTCGACAGGTGATTGGCTCGTAGTGTATGTTGTGGTTTGGATAATATTGGAGACTGAATATCTTCTGAATCTGAAAAAGAGTTAATAAAGCACCTTCTGATAGATACATATATATTTATATTAGTAATTGCAGGTATTTTCTCTTATACCTATTATTGATATTTATAAAAACAACTTGCCTGTTTTGTCCTTTTTCCGGAATGATTGCCTATTTCTTCTCTTAGTTCTAGTTTGATCCATTGCACCAGGTCGCATTTTTAATTGTTTAATTGCTATCGCCCTCAAATCATCAGAGAACTGAGGTAACCTCATGAAAACTAATTGTACCATGTCTTTCAAATAATGTTCAGCAGTTCTCCTCAGTAATTCTAAAAGTTTAGGAAACATAACATTAGAAACACCCAGAATACTATTCTGGGTATTTCTAATCATAGGTATTATATATTTTTGAATGAATTTGGTGTAGTTATAGAAGTCTAAAGAATTTGATCCTATATCAAAGACTAGGTTAATAAATCTATCTCTCAAATTTTGCAAACAATTAGTTGTGCATCTAAATAATTTCTTACCATTCAGTCTTGTCTCAAAACATATTCGAAAGCAAGACAGCATTATTTCACATAAACTTTCATTTGTTAATGTTGATCCTTCTGGAGCTAATGTAAGAGTTCGCAGTACCTGTAAAATGCGCATTAAAACAACTCCATCTGAAGACTGATCTGTACCAACGAATCTGGCATGTGTTACAGCATCTGCAATATTGTGGACAGTATGTGGAATAGAACTATGTGTTGGATCTGAAAATACGAGATGTTGGTATTAATTATTATTTGCAGTTTCAAGTTACAAATCAGTACCTATGATTCCATAAGATAAAAATTTGTTGACGGCAGATAAAGCCAAGCTGGTAATAGGTCCTGTAGTTTCTTCTGATCGTATAACATCTAAAAAAGGCGATAAAAAAATGTTGGGTTCCACAAGTCTTAAATCATCTATTTTATTCAAAATTTCTTTCAGCTCTTGAAAGTTCTTCATCAGAGCATCTATATCATCATCTTGATATGAATGTGAAGACCATCTTGTACCTCGCCTCATGGCAGTCATTAAAATGCACATTTCGCCTTTAACGACGAATATTCCGTTACCCGGAAGAGACATACTTGTTGTTTTTGTTTAAAAAATTGTCCCAAAATGTTTACATCTCAAAACATACACGTCAAACCTCCAACTCACATCTGACATTTGGAAAATGACATTAGATTAGCAACAGACGTGCGTGTTCAGCACGAATTTCTTAATATAATCTGGATCTCCCATACAATATTATAAAATGATTCCTACATGTACGCTGCGGCAATTTATATTGGCTACATATTAACCAATTGTAGAAGGTTATGTAACCGCGGATATTTAAATCGTGTTTACCACACACAGTCTATTTCTGTGATTAATTTTTAATGTTTTTATTTTCCAATCATTTAGCAGTATTTTTGCGTGTTTAATTTTTTCCAAATAAATTGTTATTATAGTGAGAATAATCTAACTATATTATCCTACTGAGAATATTTTGTAATAATTTGTTTTGTACATTGACGTGTTTTCTGGTTTTGATGTACCTATGTCATTTTTGTCTTAAATTTAAAAAAATGGACCAAAAACGATTTAGTTCAGCGTCAGTCGAAGAAATTATCATATAAACTAAATGCATGTAAAAATCCTTTGGTAAGTATTAATTCGATACGGAAACATTTCCCAATCATTTTGTGCCGAAAGGGGTTAAAAACTTCGATCATAGCTTCGATCATGTTTATGATCGAAGGATCATAGTATGATCGAAGGTTAAAAACTAAAAGAAAATATACCAATCACGGACCAAACATTTACAATACACACTTGCCAGTGTGGCAACGCGAAATAACAAATTTTTACCAATAATAAATTGAAATGTAACTAGATTGCCCACAGTATGGTGGCCCCTATACAGGCACATTTTCTCAAGGTCGAGCAATGCCAATTAGAGATCCAGATTATATTGAGAAATTCGTGCTGTTCAGAGATCTTGTATAACAAACTCTGTGCCTGTGGCCCTTCGACCATAAAAGTATAAAGTTTCATGGTCGAAGCTGTGGCCTGTGATGTGACGGGTGTAGGTTTGGAACTTTTCTAATATAACGATAAGTTAGCCACAACTATAGGGTCTAATTTACAGGGAACTTTTAGCTTTCATCTTTTATTACAGTTTTTGTTACTGATATTTGGCACTCTTTTTCTGTTCTGTGGTTGGCACCTGAGAGTATAAAAATTCTCAGGTTGGCACTGCTGGCAGGTGTCATTTTCATTGCAGGTGTCAAAAAATTATTTGTTTATTTTTAATTTGGTAATAAGAATAATTGCCAATATTTAATTTAAATTATAAATTCTAATAGAATAGTAATCGATAACGTCGTTGTAATTTTCCCTATGTAAATAAAGTTACGATTTGTTCTAGAAAATGTATAATATTTTTTGGAATGTTGTGTTTTCGACAGAGATTTTGCCAGACAAATAGTATATTTATAATATGCAGTTTATTGCTAGCAGCAGGTTTTATGCTACAAATTAAAGTTTTGTATAATAATAACCAAAAACATTTACGATTACAAGAATACAAACAGCGGGTAAGTTTTTTTTTGTGTAATTCTATCCTTTAAAGTAATGTTTGCATTATTTTAGATAAGTGATGTCACAGAAACGATAAATTCTGTAGAAAAACTAGCAAATTATACATCATCTTTAATGAAAAAAATTAGAAATGGCTACAAAGTCATATAAATTTAACAAAATCCGTTTAAAGTCGAGTTGACATAGTTGTTTTATAATTTATTTACATATATATTAATAAACTAGCACACAAGAAATATGCTTTACATAAAGATTTTATAACAAAGTGTATATAAGTATAGCTTTATATTTGTTATTAACTTTTACACTAAACAAATGATTTAGTCTTCAACTTAATATTTTGCACAAAATATTTACATAGATGTGTTAAAGTCACATGGCAAGTTATTTGGTACATTAATTTACCTTTTACAGGGTCCAACGGTCCTAATGAGAATTCTGTTTTATGTGTGATAAATATTTAATAAGAAAATGTACAAAATAAGGTGCCATTTGGTTGTAATTAGCAGTACTTAATTGCATATTGCACAAAATGTAACTTCTTATGTAAATAGACTACAGAGTTTTTTTTATTTTATGTTGAGAAAGTGACAATAAAGCAAATTTTATTTTAGGACTAAATTTATTTGTGATTTAACTTTAAGGCTGCCACTCGTAGCAGCAAAATTACCTACTACTATAGAATAATTGAGGAAATGATGTTTTTTTTCCTTCTTAAAATGTGAGTATTTGCTGAAATAATTTCATGTTTATGGTCAGTGTGAGCAGGTTAGACAAGATTTTAAAAAAAATGCTTTAGATTGGGTAAAACTATGAAAAGGTTTGTAACAGTATAATTGTTAAGATTTTCTTAATTATAAATTTCAAAAGAACTACATAGTAATTTTGCTTATTAACGTCATACCAAAAAGTATCGAGTTGGCTCCTTTTAATAAAGAAGAAAATTAAAAATTTATTTTAGAATAGAAAATTACATACATAATATTCAGTTACATATTAAAAAAATGTTTGTTGTTTAATGTCATGACAAATTTACCAAACATTATCAAGATCTAAACATTGGGGATTGTTTTTAAAATTGCCCTTGTCTTCTAGAACCGAATGTGGTGCACATACCCAAGGGTCATTTGTTTCTTTTTGCCATTCGAATAGTCTTTCTCGTAGTTGTTTGAAAATTTCCTGAGAACTGTTCTTCTTAACGATATTATTTACTTCTTCAGGATCGTATTTTAGGTCGTATAGTTCCCATTCTGGGCGGTTGTAGTACTGTCGCAAAGTTTTAAACCAATAGAGATTTTGGTGTGATTTCGTCCGATTTAAAATATCCTATAAAATAAATGGATAAGGTTCTATTAGTTTATTTTTATTAGCTTACTAACAAATTCTCTGGTAAAAGATAACAACCTATTAAAAGTTTCCTATATGACTTACTTGGAATGTAGGGGATAAATAAAAATCTTGGTCAATCGGAAAAGGACTGTTGTAATTAATATTATGTATAAGCTTGTAACGTTGTGTACGAATCATTCTCATTGGATAATACATTGTAACTTCATGTAGGTTGTGACTAGCAAAAACTGCTTCTTTTGATGTATCATCAGGCTCTACAAAAAAAGTGTTTTTTAAATAATAAAGTAAACCACGATTATGACAAATAAAATAAATTTATCAACCTTTAATTAAAAGAGGCAGTAAACTTTTTCCAGTCAGTACCGTGTTTTTTTCAACACTATTAGTTTCTGTAATATCTTGCTTGTTTGTAATATTGTACCAATCTAACAATGTTGGTACAATATCTAATAGGCTCGTCAATGAGTTTGTGACTTGATGCCGCCTATCTTTATGTAACGGTGAAGAAATGAACATTGGCTCTGCAAGACCTGAATCATACAGATTTGTTCGTCCATTAGGGAAGGGGATACCATTGTCGGAAGTGTAGATTACTAAAGTGTCCTCCAAATGACCTGAATTCTTCAGTTCCTTGAGAATTAAACCAACACCTAGAAAGATGAAATAATCACCACTAAAGACTATACTAAAGACTTTGGTGAGCAGAAAATCTATATTTTTTATTTCCCCTATTAGTGTATATTTGTCTATAAATAAAAATGAGAAAATACCTTGATCTAATCTAGAAACAGTTGTGTATTGTGCGGCAACATCTTTTCGTGCTTCCCAAGTGTTAGGAATATAATAAGGCAGTTCAAGCTCATCTGGTTGATAATAAATTGGCTGCCAGTCTGGAATGAGCCCCATTCCAACATCTCCATTTCCAAAATGTTGACAAAATTCGCCGTATTCTGGATTGGTATGTCCACATCGATGTGGGTCGTGGAAGGCGATGTATAAGAAGAATGGTCTACAAAAATGTTTGAATTATATGAGATATTTTATACTGAACTTTCAAACTTTTATTTACAGAAATTGTTGCATCTTTTAACACATAATAATATTATTTATTTTTTGCAACCATCTAAAAAGTTTACTGTTTTTGGTAAATTTTTTAAGTAGAAAATACGTATTTACTGGTTTAACCAGGTAAAGTGATATAAGGGATCGGTAAAGTCTTTACCGAATACCAATCCCTTATGTCACCTTTGGTAGATGGTGTCTGATAACAATTAAAAATGATTAATCCAGTTTTCTTTGAAAGTAAGCGTCTGATGTCAGTTGAATTTTATGAATTTTATTAAAATTAACAAGTTTTTTGTGACTAGCAAGAACGGTTATAGAAAAATTATTGTATGCAACATACCCGGAAAGTGTTTTTACTGGGTTCACTGGTTTCAAGGCTCTTTAAGGCTGGCCCTGGAAAATGCCAGCTCGCCCAGTAAAGAAACGCTTTCCGGTCTTGTTACATAAATAACTACATATTACTAACATATTTTTTTATAATACTGCAAAAATTTTTTTGGAAATGAGTAATTTAATGAACTAAACATTTTTTCATGGCTTCTTAAATGTCATTTTAATTTTTTACTCACTGTGATGAATTGCGTAAGAACTCTCTTGCTAATAACTTTATATGAGTAATGTTTCTGCCAACTTGCAGAATGGAGTTATTTTCTTCTGTTTCAGAAAAATCAAAGGGATATACATTTTCAGGACCGACGTGCTTTTTTACCAATTATTCCTATAAAAATATGTTTTGTTATGGTATTTATTAATTCCATACTTATTGAAACAAACCTGTTTTTACTCCATTATCTTTTAATATTTTTGGCAAACTTATTATATTTGCAAAAGAATCAAAATGGTTTTCGGCTTGATGTAACCCATACATTCCATTTTGGTGTGAGGGCATACCAGTGAGTAATGCCGAACGGCTAAAAAAAAAAAAACAGTAAAATCATACAAATTTAATACTTAGGAAATCTATGCCCCACAAGCTTATAGAACCACTATTATTACAAATATTCATTAGGCATCCCCTCATGCAACCAGATTTGGTATATGTGTATAAAATCAAGCACATTACT
This sequence comes from Rhamnusium bicolor, assembly GCA_029963845.1. Lineage (NCBI taxonomy): Eukaryota > Metazoa > Arthropoda > Insecta > Coleoptera > Cerambycidae > Rhamnusium > Rhamnusium bicolor. Next base: position 847,389 of record JANEYF010005871.1, read on the forward strand.
TTTATTATACGGCATGACAAGGAATTTTTAAGATATAAAATACTATACCTCGGAGAGCAACTGCTGACAGATGTAAAAGCCTTGTTGAAAATGAGGCTATTTTTGGATAATTCATCTAAATTAGGGGTTTGGCAAATTTTGTTTCTGTAAGCTCCAATTTCAAATCCCCCATCGTCAGCTAAAATAATTATCGGAATATATAAAAATATATTAAATAAAATTATCGCAATATATTCATGAACTTTTGAGTCTGTATTTGTCGCAATTTTGTGTTTTCATGTTCAATTAGTGGTGTAACTTTGCGTAAATGTGCAATAATGGAGGTACACTATAATACATAATGTCGAATTTTTTGTTTTTCATTATGTTTTACCACAATAGTTAGTTTCAAATGCTTAAATCATTCCACTCGTTATGAATGCGTTAAAATCATGATTGGAATCTGCACTAATTTACAAATTTTTTGCACGAAAAAGCTGGAGGTATACATCATTTCTTCATTTAAGAGTTCTGGCCAGTTGTGTAAACTAATTTTTAAAAACGATAATTGTACTCTCTTTTAGTGGAAAAAAATGACAAAATGTTTACATTTTAAGGGTGGAATATAAAAAAATTTAAATTACTGTGGTTGTAATGTTTTTTTGTTTTTTTATATGCTTCCTTAGAAAACAAATGCAAAAAAAACCCGAAATTAGAAGCATAGTAATTTTCATTTATTAAATAATAATCCACCACTTGAACCAGTTGTCTCTGCTTGAACTGTTATGAAATTATCATTCATATTTCATAACCATAACAGAGACAACCCCACAGAACAGATAAAAGAATTCAATCATAACAATCATCGGTTATGTTATGATTCATAAATCATAACTAATGAAAATAAATTTGGAATTTGGACAAATGAACTACTTTCAAAACAGAACTATCAGAAATATCTATACAACTGCCATCTATTAGAGAGTAACTAAAGTTCTATTTAAACCAAGTCAAATAGTGACACCTACGATTGCATTGGATAATTAAAGAAAATAGTTATCAAGAAATTTGATTTTGAAACTTAATTGGACTAGGTTTGTGCCTATACTAATTGACATGTTTACGTGTGAATAAATAATTATTTTAATAAGATAACGAGGTAGTTTTAAGAGCAGAGCTTAACATTACTCACCTAAAATAAGTAGTGCGTTTAGTTTTTTAACAGGGGCATTTTTTTCTGTGCCATTTGCACAAAAAAATTAAGAGAAATATTAAATGAAGTCCAGCTAGACACCACATCTTCACGGGTCACTACACTCGATTTCTTTTTTATTTGGAGCCAAATTTAAATGAAATCATGTCCCAGAAAAAGATATTATGCCTATTCGATATGGATGGAACATTAACGAGGCCAAGAAATGTGATAGACCCTGAACTGTACGACTTTTTGCAAGCTAAAGTGAAACCACTGTCCTGTTTAGCTCTAGTTGGAGGTTCTGATTTTAATAAAATTGCGGAGCAGATGGGTGGAAATGATGTAATACACAAATTTGATTATGTCTTTCCTGAAAATGGTTTAATACAATACAAGTATGGCGAGGAAATAGGAAGGCAAAATATTCAGAAGTTTATGGGTGAGGACGTCTTGCAAAATTTTATCAACTTTGTTTTAAAATACTTATCTACAATAACTTTACCTGTGAAAAGAGGTACATTTGTGGAATTTCGTTCTGGTATGTTAAATATTTCTCCTATAGGGAGGTCGTGCTCACAACAAGAAAGAGACGACTTTGAAAAATATGACAAAAAACACCAAATTCGTAAAACAATGATAGAAAATTTGAGTAAAGAATTTCCAGATATAGGTCTAACGTATAGTATAGGTGGGCAAATAAGTTTTGATGTATTTCCAAATGGTTGGGATAAAACTTATTGTTTAAAACATCTGGAAAACGAAAGTTTTGATGAAATTCACTTTTTTGGTGATAAGACTGATAAAGGAGGCAATGATTACGAAATATATATTGATAAGAGGGTTATTGGACATAAAGTAATGGATCCCGATGATACTAGAAAACAACTTGAAAAACTTTTAAAATTATGAGAATATATTAAAACGAAATTTGGATATGCTCAAATTTTATCAGGAGATAACTTATGCTCCATTAGTTGAAATTGCCTTAATTATAAGGAAATTTATACACATGCATTTCAATTAGTTTATAAAATATATTTTTTTAATTAGATATTACATAATGTAAATCATAAAAAATATTATATTATATAAAGTTTGTTCGTATAGACATGTTTTTATAAGACTTTTTTTATTTTATTTATCGCTGAGGTGCTTTCTTTATAAAAACGCAGTTCTTAAAGTAATAAACTCAAATTCCTATGTACACTGGTTTTCTTTTTTCTTTAAAGGCCTGTAACCCTTCCGTTCTATCCTTCGTAGGAATTAACTGTTCATAACATGCCTCTTCTATGGCTAAACCGCTGCCTAAATCGACTTCTATTCCCTTATTTATTGCCTTTTTGGCCATTCTTATTCCTACAGGTCCATTGGGGAGGATTTCCTCTGCCAATTCCAGAGCTCGTAAATAAGCTGCGTTACCACTTTCATTTTGATCAACAACATGATTGACCAAACCTAAAAAAATATATTTAAATTATACAGGGTGTTTCAAATTTGAGATTCACCATTGGCACTTTGTTTATCTGAAGAGAAAGATGGCATGTTTAAATATGGTCACCACCACTTAACGTGGTGACCAAAAATGACGTTACTGATTGTAACCATGGATAAACTCAAACTGTTTACGGGTCACTCTACAAATAAAATATAGTACGGATGACACAAATTGCCTCAACACATGACGTAAGTTACAAACCCAATTTATCTGCTACTTTTCCATCGATGATTTTTGAGGTAAAAATTAGTTCCTTGGCAATTGATGGGTTTATCGTCCTAGGTAGAAATTGCGTGCCCCCAGCACCTGGCATAATGGCTAGTTTAGTTTCAACAAGGCCCATTTTCGCATTGGATGCTGCAATCCGTATATCACAAGCTAATGCTAGTTCTAGACCACCTCCTAAAAAATTATATATTTCAGTTATAACATCCCTTATTTCCCAGTCCTAACGATTATTTGTTACATTCAGTTGTAAGCATATATTTAATGAGAAGTCCTTCGTGTACTTTAATAAAATTTGTTGGTTTCCCTAGCCGATGATAAATAATTAGAATAGTTACGATGATATAAACAACCTCATCATAATTATACATACCCACCTAATGCTACTCCATCTAACGCTGCTATTACAGGCACTGGCAAATTATAAACCCTATTCATTAAGCTTCTTATGTTAGTAACAAAAATATTAACTTCTTTGGGGCTCATCTCGGCACGTTCCTTTAAATCAGCACCTAAAACATATTATGTATGTAAAAATGCACAGGACCTTCATAAATGATAGTAAACCATGTGATCAATCGGCACCTTTTAACTTGTGATTTTGTGTCTCATATTACTTGAAGAGGATTTTTGCATATACATATGTGTCTACGGAATAGTTTTCAACCAACTTTTGCTGACGAGACGACTCGATGAGGCTGTTAAAGGTAATTGGTCACGTGGTGTACGATCATTTATGAAGATCTGTTACCATAACGTATTATGCTGCAAACTAAAACATTTACCTGCACAAAATGCTCCAGGGACTAAACTGTGTATTACTAAAACTCTAGTTTTATTTTCATGATAAATTCTGTCGATAGATTTTGTGAGTTGATCAAGCAAGTGTATATTTATGGCGTTTTTTTTGTTCTGGTCTGTTTATTCCAAATGTTACTATTCCTGCATGATATCCTTTTAAATGTTTATAAATCAAGTCATTGTTTAAATTGTGTGAATATGGCCTTGACAGTTTTGAAATAAATTCATTTATTTTTAACAAACTTCTTAAACACTTTTCAGATAGAATAACCATTTTTTTCATATATCTAGATAATTGTAATTAAGAAACTTGTAATTGTATTTATTTCGTTATCTTGTTTTTTTGAGATAAACTTTGATGGGTAAACATAAACAAAGGTTAATAAAAGTTACTGTAAGTAGACAACCAACAATCCATAGTGTATTTTTTTTATAATTATTTTTATACACTAAATATATAAAACATTTTTATTTATACACATAACTCTTGTTTATAAAGTAATACTTTATGAACGACTAGAATTAATTAATAAAATAAAATGAAGTCGACATTGTATAATACGCATAAAATAAAATGAATAAATCAATGAAAATTACTTGTGTAAAATTGGGTATTGGCATTCTAATAAACTGAGAAGCCGAAATAATTGTCAAGCATTATTTAACAAAATTTTATGTGAAATGGTAATTATTCTACATATAATTTATTGGAATAATAATGAAAAAAAATATACAGTATGTTTCAAATAGGACTTTCTAGGCCAGTTACTAGAAAACCGCAAACGATACTGAAAATTCCATGATACCAAAAATTATCTTAGTCAAAGGTGGTCATAGATTCTAAAATATTTGTCAGTTAGTGTCGTACATTTATGTCAATCATTTTTTGATTATCAAAATAGATGTAACTTGACAAACTGTGACAAAATTATTAGTCAATTACAAAAGGATGATATAAGCTAAGACGGCAGTTTTCCATTCCATGACCACCTTTGACCAAGGTAATTATTGAAATCACTGTATTTATAAATGCTAATGAATAGATACTCCTTGGTGACTACATTTTAATGTCCAAATAACGTCGTTTACTATGGTATAGGCGATGCAATGCAGAGAAAAATTTTTTTAATGCCAGGAACTTTGAGAGTGTGATATTCTAAGATTGTTTTATGGTTTACACGATATATTTTAAATGTTAAGATTTTAAACGATAACAATATTTTAAATTCGGTTATATTTCCTAAAACAAAAATAGGTAATATGGGTCCAGTTCGAAATATTAGACAATGATTTACATGGAATGACAGAAATTCAAGAAAGGCTATATATAACTCTACAGCCCACGTTACCCAGACCGAAGACATGAGAATTGTGAAACATTTTCAAATTTAAATCAAAATTTGTTACAAAGAGAAATGAATACAGTGGAGATTTTATAGTATTTTCAAAAATAATCCATATTATCAGAGTTGAAGAGGCGAATGAAATTTCAAGGGAGCATTAATTTCTTTTTAAGTTCAATGATCAGCAGTGAATTATGAAAATATTAGTTCCAAAAATTCCATATAAAGGCAAAAACTAATTCCAAACATCAGATCTGAAGTTTGGACATAAACTACTTGAACTACAATGTGGTCAAAAATTAATCTAATGCAGATATACATACAATAGATTGAGTAACGTTTGGAAATCAAAGCTTAAAAAATGTTTAACACGTTTCTGGCTAAATTCAGATAGAATTCATTAGATTACCACGAAGTCATTTTGTAACTAGCGATGCATGTGGGGGAGGACGACAGTTGAAAGCAGAAAAACTATACAAATCTAAGTCCACAGTATACTACGTATATAAATGTATTAAAAAATTAGGATTGATTTATTGATTTTTGAGGATATTTTATAACAAATATTAAAATAAAAAAATACAAACAATATATTTAAAATTTCACTGTTGCAATAGTGTTACAAAAGATAGGGAACTCTTCCTATATCACATTAAGATCTACTGATTTCAGTAAAAATGTTTAACTTAAACATAATTCCCTCAGTTATATACTGACTAACATTTCAAATATTTAGGGTAGGGTTGCCAACTGTTTCGTATTTACAGTATTTATTCTAGTTGTTATAAAGTTGACTGTTTATATCGGATAAGGCTGATCTATCTAGTTGACATGTTTCCAGTACACAAGATATTCTGAAATAATTCTATGAAAAATTGCATATTATTTATTATAAATTTTCCAGTTCAATTGAAGTTGAGACAAATGCAATTAGTTATACGTTAGACATCACTAGGAATATTTTCACAAAGGTAAAACTTTTTCCAAAAGCTTATAATAGAATTTTTGAAATTGTTAAAAAATAATTTGCTTTCGCGATATTTTTGGGAATCTGAAAATCACACACAGACCATTTAAAAACACTTTTTAAATATATTAACCACAATAGGGGAGAAAACTTATGTTTCACAAACAAAAATATAGATATTTAAATAGCGGGTATGACAAAAACTGTTGTTAAATCAGGAAAAATCTGACAAGACGGACGAATTGATATTTTTATTACATGTGTACCAATAATTACTGCAATTCAAATACATTTTCTTAACTAAATGAAATTGTCTTGTTTTAATATTTTATTAACCAAATTTTTTAAAATTCTCCGTTTCTAAACATATTCAGCTGTAGAAAAGTTGGCAACCCTAGTCTGGGAGTTTATCATTCAAAATTGTTTTTTCGTCATCATCTTCGATACTAGATAATTTTTCTTGCAAGAGGTCCATTGCCAGTTTTCTGTTCAGTCTTTTAATTATACAAATTTTTTTTGCCTTCATCACCCTTTTTTTACTTTTACTTTGTTCATGGCTAAATGGCTACTAAACTGTATACATCTCTTAAACTTCCTAGAACTCATAAAACTGTCGCCTTTTGGCTCCTCAAAAATAGTTTCTAAAGATGGAGGTAGTCTCTTAACTCTCTTGTCCAAATAGTAATTATTAATTTCATTTGCGTTGTCAAGAAACTTCCTAGGTTTTGTTAAAACTCTACGTTTTTCTGTTTCCAAGGGCCGTATTTTTTTTCGTGTTGACCTTCTTGGAGGCGTTACTACATCATCTAATTCAGGACTAGTTGGCTGATTTGCATTTAGTTTATATTTAAAAACACCAGTAGAAACGCGTTTTTTTTCGTTTATTTCTAATTGAGCCATGTCAACATCTAGGTCAAGTTCTTGGTCCATTGTAGTTACCCTATATATTTTCTGTTTAACGACCTAAAAAAGTAAACAGTGCACATACTTTGTTGTAACATATTTATTTCTACAAGTTCGAATAATTTAAACTCAATGATATAATAATAACGGCCATTTTCAATTTTTAATTTTGTAGCTGTTAACAAATATGATATAGGTGTACTTACTTATATTAAAATAAGGCAATTATTTATTATCTTTTACTTACCCTCAACGGATATCGTTAACATTGAATATCTTAGTGTTTCATATTCTTGTCAATTTATGAAAGAATAAGTTATTAAAAAAATATTATTTTATTATTAGCCATAACCCACATAGAACTCCAAAACTTTGGTTGTCAACATGTCAACACAGAGTGACAGTAGTGACAGAACATAGGTCAATACGTGTTCTGTCATTTCAGCACAGAAAAAAACACAGAACACAAAATTAAGTGTTCATTTGTGTTGATAGAAGATGAATTGTGCAGACAGCATAAAATTGCCGTTTATTTATGTCGGAGATATGATCTAATTTTGTTGATACAAATGAACAAAATCTGCTGTAAATCATTATTTTTGCTCAAATTCTAGAGGTCCAGTAAAAAAATAAGAGCAGGAAACTGAGCCTCACTCATTCATTAACACAACGCATTCTCGACTATTGAGGACAATAAAAATGTCTCCAAATTATCAAGGCATTATTTTAAATTCAATCTGAAGATCGATGAAAAGAGAGATTAAGAGAAATAGGTAAGTAAGGCAACACGTGGAGCTACTGTTATGCACACACAAATAATTAATTGAAGATAAATACAACAAACCAACCAAACCGCAGTTCTGCTGTTTTAAACAACTATCAACGCGCAAACAAGTCAAAATCTGAATACACTGATAAAAGTTGAAAATATTCACTTTCAGCCTGTCAGTTTTATTTTAAATTTAAAACTCACTGCAATAGAATCGCGAATAACTCAAAAAGTTTGGTTGGGGATTCACCTTTAGAAATTTATTTTTAAAATGTCGTATCAAATATATGCCATTTTCTATTTATATATTATCAGCAGGACCTGTGTGATTATTTTATTCTCGGCCAATTTTAAATCTCGGCGTGCGAATAAGGTCTAAGTGTACGTACACATACAAAGCTAGAAACCGAGCGAGATTGCGTTGAGGAAAATGCGGGAAACAATATGTTGATCTGAAAGCGGGCGGTACTGAGCGACGTCTCGAGTACCGACTGAGCGTTCCGCTCGAAAATAAATCAGTGTATCTTTAAGCGGGAAAGATTGCAAACAATTGAGCTTAAAATGGTGCATCAAAAATTAATTAATGAAATATTTTTGTGATACCCTATATTATGAGATCGAACAAGTTCGTTACACAATAATCGTGATATTATTTCAAATCTGTGGTAGGAAATAGCAAATTCTTGTGAAATAACAAGTGTTTACTTAAATAAAGATTTATACATATACAAAACGTTATATTGAAATATATCTATATAACATATTTCTCATATCTCTAGCTTGTTCTGTTGCTGTTATTTCTCTTATTTTTTTATTCTAATAATACCAGTAATGTTGTTTTGTTATTTCCTAACTGCTCGTCGACTTGCCAGAAAAACAACGTTTGTAGAACCCGTTCAACATGCATGCAAATCTGTAACGCTCGGTCTCGCTACGTTACGCTCTGGATACGCTCGCCTCAACTTTGTGTGTGCACGTATACTAATATAGGGGGCGCGAGCTCTAGGATTGACAGTTGACGTTTTTATTCTTCCTTTTTGTAGCGTATCAAACAAACGATAATTGCAGTAAAATGGTAGGTAAAAGATTTATCTTTAAATATATTAACCATCCAATTAATTCCACCGGTTTAAACATATACTTCGAGCTTATGTTGATTTCATGTTTGTATTTTAAGTGATATTTGTTTATAACTAACCAAGTTTCATTTTAAAATGATCAGATATTAGTTGGGGTTATGTTAAATGTCATGTTTACTTATTTTTTATTTTCTTTCCCAATAATTCTCTTAATCAATTTTTAACATTGAATCATTTATTTATATAAATGTGGATCAACTAGAGTCCCATATTATAAAAAGTATAAGTCAATTTACCAGTATGGTATTTTTATAATCTTGTACGAATTAGACGAAATTATTCTCAAAAACCCATATTGTTACTGCTCTGTTGACGAAATTATTCTCAAATACCCATATTGTTACTGATCTGTTAATTATTATATTTTATTTTCAGGCTAAACGTACAAAGAAAGTTGGAATTACTGGAAAATATGGTACGCGTTATGGAGCTTCACTCCGTAAGATGGTTAAGAAAATGGAAATTACACAACACAGTAAATATTCGTGCAGTTTTTGTGGAAAGGTGAGATAATAAGTATGTAGCTATTATCTTTGGTTAATTTTGTATCACAATCGGGTGTTTTAAAAAATTATTTATGCGCATAAATAATTTACACAGGTGGAAGTATTGTTGCCCTTCGAATGCAAATTTTGAGTTAAAAATATGTCATCTTCTGTATGTTTCCAGTTATGATATAAAATGAAAGGTTTGCTTGCTTACACCAACAAAAAAATCATATTTTGTGAGTTTATCATGTCATGAGTGAGGTTAACTTTAATTTGAATAGGTATGATAAATTTGTTGAAATTAAAAAAAAAAATCCTAACGGAAGGAAAATGTAACATTTTGTACCAGTCAAAATTTATGATTATGACCACATAATTAACTTAGTTTTATAATAAAGCACTAGTCCTAAATAGTTAATAGAATTGTTAATCTCTCAGATAGTTATCACTACTATCAAAACAACAACGGTTTGTTTTGTTCACTAGTTAATGTTTTAAAAACTCGAAGAGAAATGACTGTTAATAATAATAACTAAATCAGACATAAATGACAGGGTTGCCAGATCTCTGATGCCCAGCCAGATACTCTGGTTTTTGACCATGATCTTCGGCATCCGGCAGGCAGAAGCAAATCTCCCGGCGGAATCCACAGGACAAAAAAATATGTATTTCCTTTATTCACCAGTTACATAAGAGCATATGGGAAAACTTAATCATATTACTATTACAGTACATCGCGAAAAGTGACCAACCGATGGTGGATTTTACTTTTAACACTTCTTTCTGCTGTCAGATTGTAAAAAAAATCATATCGGGTAACCGTTTCGATTCAGTTACATAAAGTACAAAATGTTTTATTAGTAGCTGACCATTAATTTTGACAAGCGTTTTGTCAGTAGTGCTCACCCTATCAGCAGTATCAACGATTAACAATAATAATTAACAGTTAATTTGTCACAGTTGGCGCTCTTTTTTTTTTTTTTTTTTGGCAAATCTAGCAGAGAATTTATACAGATTTGGCAACCCTGAATTGACAGCTTGTTTGTCAGAAATTAGAATACTAGAATACTTACTTATTTTGTTTTAGGATGCTATGAAAAGAAGCTGTGTCGGCATCTGGTCATGCAAGCGTTGTAAACGTGTTGTCGCTGGTGGTGCTTGGGTATATTCCACTACGGCTGCCGCTTCAGTCAGATCAGCTGTCAGGCGTCTTAGAGAAGTTAAAGAACAGTAATTTTTATAATCTAACAAAATAAATTTAAAATCTCAAAATTCTTGTTTTATTTGGGTCACACAACTCTTTAGTGAGTCAGCTAGCTCATTTCATTCTGTTTGGTCAAATGAGTTGTATTGTGACACCAATGACTTCAGAATATATTTCTGAAGTCATTGTGTGACACCTACTATCTGTCGTCTATATTTAGAGGGAAAGTGAATTAAATGTATCTCCGAGTAGTTTCCTCGGAGATATGATTGATGATTTAGAATACTATAGCTCCGGGAATTAAACAGGGTGTCATTTTTGTCTGCCAAATTGCAAAAACAAGTCGAAATTATGGCAATTTCCTGGAGAAACTTGGTTTCAAAACTTCACCATTTTTGCAATTGAAGTTTCAATTTATTTTTGTTTATTTTTTGCATCACCGATATTTATTGTGATATCACTGATATTGATCTAAAATTTGGTACACAGTGTATTTGTTGAGACCAATAACACGGAATTATTTTATTGGAAAAATATACTGGGTGACCCTTTTTTTGGGATCAGGTTTGTTTCAGTCGCTCAAATTTTTTTGTACCACACGATTTTAACTTGGTTACTGTTATCGATATAAAAAACCCGATTTATTTTGACATTTTTATGTCACTTGTGTTTAATCACAATAAATGTCAGTGATAACAAAAAAATCAACTGGAAAAAAATTGAAACTTCAGCACCCTGTATTTAAAAAACCGTTTTGGAACAAACTCAATCGATTTTGGAACTTTTGCAAAAAAAATTACACCCTGTATAGTGACCTTCGCTTCAGGGGGCTTTAAGAGTTAAGGTTATATTGTTTTTAGTCTGATATATAACACATAGGTTTCTGTCTTAATTTCAATGCTTCCAATATAAAATGTCCATATCATGAGCAAATGATTCAAGATTTTGACCTTGTTTACGTAACATCTGTCAATTAGAACGATTAATCATCAGGTTATGAGCAGAGGGAACAAAAAATATTTAAATCAAACTCGACAAAATATAATTATCACAATGATATGTCTGCCAACGCAAATTTAAGAATTAAAAATATATTTTAGCAAAATGAGCAGTAGTTTTTCCCTTTTGTTAAACACAGTGATGTATTTGGAAAATGAAGAAAGTGTGAAAACTATAAAAAGCCATTTGGCTTATTTTTTATGCTTTTCAAATCTCCAGATTTTCAAAATTATGATATTAAGAAACAAAAAACAGTATACATTTTTGCATCAGGAGCTGAATTTTGGTATTTACAGAGCTTGTCTAGTGAAATACACGTAACAAGCATGTCAAGTATGAGTCGGTTCAAAAGTTATGACTAAAGAAAAAATTATGTTCAAAATCAAAAAAAACGTCCTGCGAAGGACTTATTAATGGTAGGGAAGTTGTAAACCACCAAGGAGCCTTCTATTTATAGGTAACGTACGTAGAATCAACTTTGAAACACTCTGTATACAGTCATTTTTTTTTTATTTGTGTAATTTCTGCCCAGCTATGATAGGAACTTATAACTTCAAAAAAATCGTTTTTGAAATTGTAATAGCGTTTGTACTCCAGATATGTATACAATGTTGTGTTGCATGGTTACATTAACAAGAAGAATACAATTATAATTGTCAACAACAAAAATTGTTAATTTCAAAATGTGGATGGGATAACATAACTTGGAACAGTTAATTTCTCTAAAATTACATTATTGCAGATACAGTCAACTGGGGCTACTTTGATACTACTGCTCATTTTTTTTATTGTATTTTTGCTTTTTTTGATTTTCTGCGGTGTCAGTAGCTCATTTCTAGTGTTATAGATATAAGTAATAAGCCATGGTCCACCAGAAAACTCCAAGAGGCCGAAATTACAAAAACTATTCCGAAGAAAATTTAACGCGCGGTTGATGCCATCCAAAATGGCATGCCAAAAAAAGCGGGCGGCCATTGTGCATAAAATTCAGCGGATAACACTTATAAACAAGTCTCTTGAGAGACACAACTGCTCAGTAGGCCACCCAAGTGTTCGTTCAGATGGTGAACAAAGTGATAAAAGACAGTTTAGGTCAAGTGGCGAAATGGGGATTTCCATTAATCAATTGTGATATGCGTGCGGTGGTGAAAAAAATTCTTAGACAAATAAGAAAACAGGCGTCCTTTGAAACTTTAAAATATTTTTTTTAATTACTTAATCCTTTTATTTTTTTTTGACGACTTATTTTTTTTGTACTTATACAAGTTTTGGACACTTATATTTGAAGTTATAATAATTAGATCATTAAAATCACTTTAAATAACCATATTTCTTTGTTTTTTTGCAAACAAAAATAAATAAAAATGTGTACCAACGCTCAATTTTTTTTTCTGAAAAACAATTTTACAACAAATTTGAATGCATTAATCAATTCAACAGCCTATGTTTGTTATATTAGTTTTTATTTCATGTTCTTATGGTAAAAAATAGTGGCGTAATATCAATTCATAAAGTATATAACTGATGTGGTTACAGTCCATAATCCCCATTTAGATAACAGTGGTTTAATTTGAACGGCAACTACAGGGGATTTACCAACTGATAGCCAATGAAATTTTAGAATTTAATGTTTTAAAATTATTTTCAGATTCCCTTACATAAAGTAAATCCAATAATTAATACATGCATATGTATATGCACAGATACAGATATACAATGGAATAATCGGTTGTCTCCTGAAGAGTGAAGTAGTTTGCACTAAGACCAGAGTGGTGTGGACTTTAACCCGCCATAAATGGGATAGCTGGTCGAGTTCGATGTGTGCGTATTAGTTCTTAAATCTAATCTTTTGTAAAAATGCCATTTGTTTGGCTGATTGATATATCCCCATATTACCCTATAATTGGCTGCAACCTATTGGGCAAATAAATTATTTAGTATTAGGTAAAAAAAAAGATTAGAATCTTATGTAGTATCTACATTTGAGTCAATTTATATTTTACGTGATAAAATATATCTATGTAGACCTACTTGAAAATCGTGTAATATAAGCTGATTTTTAACAATTTTATTCTCTCATGTATATATTTGTCAATATAATTTACTACAAAAATAAAATTGATGTTCAACATTGAACAGGTATCTCTAGATTAAATTCTAAAATTTTACTGGTTAGCAGTTGGTACCCCATAGTTGCCGATCAAATTAAACCACCGTTACCTAACTGGGGATTATGGACTGTAACCACAGCAATTTCGTACTTCATAAATTAATATAGACGACAAAAATAACACCACCACCAGCGCTGTCTTTGTAGGTAACCTAATAATTACCATGCTCTCCAATAAACTACGAACATTTTTAGAATATTTTATTTTTAAATAATTAACAATAACAAATTATTCACAAAAAACGGTGATTTATTATTACACACAAAAAGCAGTAGCTCTAACTTGTACATTAAAAAATATCTTAAGGCATCTATTTAAGTGTGATGTGTATTTACACTATTTTATGGCTAAAAAAAAAAAAAAATCAATTCCGATCGAGTTTCTCAGTATTCATGAAGTGACTTCTAGAAAAATAATTGACATCCAAAAAAAAATTGTATCTATAATTTTAATCTTGCTTTTTCAAATAAAACAAAACTTCTTTTTTCCGGAACAATTTATTTGTACAGGTACAATTAAATATTAATTGTACATTTATATACAATAAATAAGGACGGGTTAGGATTAAACGAAAAGAAAACTAACAAAAAAATTAAACAATCACAGTCATCATGCTCGACCTAATGCACAACTAACAGATATTTACAAGGAAAGAATAAGTTAAGTATAAAAATTCTCAAGTGAGTGAAAAATCTTACATGTAGTTATTGCGCTACAAGATAAAAATTCAGTCTCACTAAAAACGTAAGCTAATTAATACTAAAATTTTGTAAAAGCAAGATTAATAATATTCAATTTAAAAGGCAATTTACATTACTTAATAATTATAACTATCTACTTTTCTTTCTTTTCAGCTTTCTTCTTTCCCTTCTTCTTCTCCTTCTTGTCTTCTTTTTTGTCCTCTATTTTTGCTTCTTCCTGCCCTTGATCAGCTTTATTAGTTTCCTCAGATTTGCTATCTTTTTTATCATCATTACTATCTTCTTTCTCTATGCTTCCCTCAAATTTCTTCACTGCTTCAGCAACAGGAAGATTACTTTCTTGCCCCTCACCGGTTTCTACAGCTGCTGCAACTTCTGTCGTATTCTCGATCTGTGGTTCTACTGTGTCCTCCACCAATTGTGGCTTACTTTCAACCTTATCTTCTATACTAGCTTTAGTTGCTTCTTTTTGCTCCATGGGAGCAATGGGTTCACTACTGTTAGTAGTTTCAGGCTGCTTTTGGTTTTGCTCCACATTTTCTGTCACATTTGTTTCTGCCAATTCTGTTTCCATAGGCTGTATTTCATTATCTTTCTTCTCACAGTCAGAACCTTCCTTGGTCTCAAGAGGTGTTTCTTGAGATTTATCATCAACTTCCATCTTTTCTTCTTCCTTAGGTGGTTCAACATTGGCAGCCGCTTTGGTCTCAAGAACTCCTATAGCCCTTTCAATGCATTTAATAGCCTCCTTCCTGGCAGACCTAATAGTTTCTTGGCCTTGAGTGTCGACATTGTCCAGTTTAAGTAAATTTCTAGTCAACATCTCATCTAGATACAAATACTGCTTATCTCTGGGCTTTCCAGCAAACTGTTCTACTTGTTCCATTAACGCAGACACATCCTTTTGAATGGCTTGGATTTGATCTATCGGAGTTAACGGCTTCTGCTGTTGAGGGGCTGGTTTTGGTTGAGGGGGTTGTTGAGGTGGTGCAGCTTGTTGCTGGGGAACTTGCTGTTTGGTTTGTGGTACCTCTCTTTGTACAGGAATAGGTATTTCTTCCTTTGTATGTTGTGGAGGGACTTTTGTATGTTGGGGAGGAACCTGCTGTGGGGTAGGCCTTTGTTGCTGTTGATAATGAGGCGGCACATTTTGTTGCGGAAATCTCTGCTGCCTCGTAATTTCCTCAGGACTAAACGCATGATGCATTGGTTCAAACTGTTTGTGATGCCATGTATCATAATGTCTTGGCTCTCGGTTAAGAAACTGTGTGTATTGTTCAGGTCTCTGCCCAAATATTCTCTCTGGTTGTGGACTAGCATTATACGTTTGATGCGGCTGAGGATAACTTGATGGCGCATTTTTAGGTAAAACGGGATCATCTCTACCCTCTATATGGATGGGAATTATACGTTCAGTTGTTTTGGCATCTGACTGCTGCTGGGGTTGTGTCTGTGCCATATTTTCACTTTCACTTGGCTGGTTCACTGGTATTTTTATACTAGATGTGAATCTTTGTCCTTTTTCTGTAGGTGGAGCAGACATAGACCTCTGATTTCTTTCATTAACAGGTTCTTGTTTCTGTCCTAAATCTATTGTATTACTCTGTTGAATATTATTCCTGTCTCTTTCAGGTGCAGGAGGAGGACTACCAGCGTTCTGTGGTTGCGAACACTGTTGTTGAGTCTCTTGATATTCTGGTTCTTGTTGAGGATAGCTTGGTTGCTGCTGGTAACTTTGTTGATGTTGTGGAGAACTAGGTTTCTGTTGGTGGTATTCCTCCTGTGGTTGATAAAACTGTTGTGCGTATTGTTCAGGATCAAAATCGTCTCTATCAAAAGGGAACCCAAATCGTTCGAAACGTCCACCAAAAGGCCGCTCAAATCGTCTATGAAGATCTGGGTCTTCTGTACCACCACTAGACTGACGTCTAGGACCAGAACGCAGTGAAAAATTTCCCAAGTGTTCTGCAAATTCTGGATGTCGTTTTGCAATATCGTCTAGTTGTGAACGGAAGTGACCATCTCTATCTGGATCTCTATCAAACGGGAAGCCACTCTGAAAATAAAAACAATTATTAGTACACTTTCTAACGAAAAAAAAAAGGTTTATTAATCTACTAAGGCTCAATAAATACTGATTTACACATATGTATGTGTAAAACATGTAACACTAAAAATTTAAAAGATAAAAAAAAGTGATTATACTTAAAATTTGCTTTATCATCTACATATTTATTATGTATAAATGACTAGATATAAATTTAATCGATATTTGAATTTACTCTCTCAATTAAATTGGTTGTCTAACTTTTAAGATAACTTACAATTTCGTCAACATCCACTGGAATGTGATTGCAATTGCCATGTTCTACAATTAAAGGAATAGTCCTTACGGTCTCCACAACCGGCGACGACATTTTTTTTTGTTAAAAAAAACGAATAATTAATCCAAAAACTTATATCACAAATTTACTATAACTAAGTTGGCAGGTCAGTACAAAACAAATGCGTTTATATCACTAGATTTAATTGTAATCATGCACAGATGTCACACTTTTGATCGCTTTTAAAACCTCCGGTATTGTCTCACTCGCGCTATTTTGAATTCTACGCGCTCCCGAAGCCAGAGTTTATTTTATATGAGGAGTGGCGCGAGATAGTGGGGACTTCTAGAACAGTCCGGAGCTGTCGCGAAGTTCAGGCATGGCTGACGGCTTGTGTATAATTGTTCTGGCTTATTCTATAAAGCTTGAGATTGTTGCTTAGAAAAGGTAGGCGAAATAATACTATAATAGGTTAGAAACGGATAGACATCCTTCGACGAGGAGAGAGATAGTAACTTTGCGGATTGCTGGACTTGACTTTTATTTTTATTTAAATGTACTAAGAATAAGGTGGTCTGTGGTTTCAGTTTATGAGAATATGACGACTCGTAGAAAATTTAATAGATTTAATACAGTGCGAAAATACATCGTAAAATTGTTTGAATATATTCATATTTTTAAATGTACATAAATAATAATGATAATGTATGTATATGATGTATGTACATATACCTATGTACATACATATTGGATCATAGATATCGCACTGTCAATGTACATACATGTAGAAGTAACGTAAAAAAAAATTAAATTATGAAAGACATTTTTAAAATGTTCCACAATATTCTCCAATTTAAAAAGTATGTGTACATACTCGTTGCGTTCACAGTGTTACCAAGAAAAATAACTAGTGTCATACTAGAATCTTCTTGAAATTGTACTAGATTTTCTTAAAGTGTACTAGATTGTTTTATGTACTAAGAATAAGGTGGTCTGTGGTTTCAGTTTATGAGAATATGACGACTCGTAGAAAATTTAATAGATTTAATACAGTGCGAAAATACATCGTAAAATTGTTTGAATATATTCATATTTTAAATGTACATAAATAATAATGATAATGTATGTATATGATGTATGTACATATACCTATGTACATACATATTGGATCATAGATATCGCACTGTCAATGTACATACATATGTAGAAGTAACGTAAAAAAAAATTAAATTATGAAAGACAAGATTTTTCCATAGGAAAACCTACATACATATGTATGTACATACATATATACTATGTTGCTTTCACAATTATTTCAATTTTTAAAGTTGCCAGTGTTAAAACAACATATTCAATATTATGTTGCTTTTGTATTGATATTAACATTTTTACTTAATGCTAAACTAACACAAAATCAAATGATGTAGTTACATATGCCAAATTAATAGTCTTACTTTGCATTACCTACATATATATGTAATGTAAAACCAATATATGTATGTAAAGCCAAATATGGTAATTTTGCATTGGAAGAAAATATTGTTAAGTAAACTCTGTTAATGTGATACCACCACAAATCAAAATTTACATTAGATGTGTATACAAAAATGACCACAAAAAGGTTTATATCAGAAATAATTTTATCATTTTATTTTTAACAGTATTTTAATAGATAAAGGCCGATGGTTTATCGAAATTTACGATCATAGGTAATATTTTGGATTTATTTATTTCATAACGAAACCACAGTATAACGAAAACTTTAACCCAACTTTTCTAAAAAGTTTTCCATTAACAGTAGGTACAATATGTAACATGGATGAAGTTAGATTTAGATTTGAATCTGAGATTTAAATTTATACAGTTGACCAAGTAAGTAGAACATATGAATGTAAAAAGCTCTTTACTTTTATTCAGATATCATTTTTAGATAAATTCTGAACATCCAAATTATAGAAATAATCTCCATTTCGTATTAAGCCTAAATTATAAACCTGTGGTGGCTAGGACAAAGAATATTACACGTTAAAGATAAATTACGTAAAACAATCTATAATATATTTAAAATCCATGATTTTCACATTGATTTTTTATTTCGCAGAATTAAATCTGAATCTAATTTCAGCTACATCGACATGTAAAGGTACAATGTAATTTTAAGCACATTAATGAAATTGTAGTTATTCGAAATAATGTGGAAGGCCTGCTTTAACCAAATTTGGTGAACAATAAATTTGTGTGGCATTAACATGAATAAACTGTTTGATTTAATTTGCATCAGGGTCGGAAGAATATACCTAGCTATTATTTATATTATATTCTTTTATTTAGGTATAGTCCAGTATAAAAAAATATTGAATGACACGAATCTTAGGCAGATGTTTCTAGACAATATATGTAAGTAAAAATACCAATGGTGTCATACAAGAGTTTAAACGTTACTTTAAACATGAATTTGAATCACTTACAATTTACTCTTAATTTGCTTTACGTTTCAAAAGGAGAGAAAGCTGTGGAGATTTTAAAATCCGAATTACGCTATAGTTAATTTGTTTAAAAATCTTGAGAGAACACTGGTGGGATCAATAAGTTTCTAAAGTAAATGAAGTATTAGTAGTAGTCACCACTAAAAATAAAAATACACAGGCAAAATATTGATTTTATTCGAGTATATAAAATGCCGCAAGCCGCACTACGTAAAAGATCTTTTTATATGACATTCATTTACATACATACATACATATGTCGATACAAGGTGGTCAGCTATATATTTTGATCTTGAACAATTGTGGAACGAAAAAAGCTATCGAGGTGCGGTTTTCGCAAATAAATTTTGATTGGCTGCAAGTTTTCTTTTTGGTTCTTTCTTTTCGGATAGACCGGAAACAAAATCGCCGATTTTCAAATATGGGGCAACTTTGTTATTTCAAACGGAACAACCAGTTTTTTTTTTTTTTAGATTTTTTTTATAATTCCCAAAGTTGACTATATTTCTGATATGAAAAAAATATAAATACGATTTTCAGTGTGGTTCCTCTTGAAGAAAAAAAGCGCCAAACATGAACTGTTTCAGCGTTCTTAGGGAAAACTCGAATTCTGACATCTTTTCATCCAATTTTCGCCGACAGCGCAGAGTTGAAGCACTTTTATTTTATCATTGTATTATTTCACACTACATAATCTAAAACATACTATAAAGAATCAACGTGCTTCAAAGGTGTGCTCACGAGGCCGATCTTCTATGGACAGTGAGACCCCTCCTTTGCGATGGTCTAACCACTAGCGTCGGTGGTTTCATTTACACCAGTGCAGTGTTACCAGGTCATAAAAAATATTGTCGCCAACTGTCAATGTAAAAATCATCCGTTTCATAAAAAAATCGGCAAAATTAAAAATTTTAGTAATAAATAACCAGACTACACTTTACGAGACTTTTCGTTGATTTGGTGTTTTGCTTCCCACTGGTGGTAGTATAAAAATGAATAAATTGACATGTCAATTGCACTCATAATCGTAGTATAGAACAGTTCTTTAGCGACATTACGTGTTAATGTTGATACGTTACTTTTCTTTTACTCTACCAGCCTTGGCTGACATAAATTGTTTTACAGTTACATTACGTAAACGAAAAATGAATTTCTTTTGACACCTTTGTTACCGTAAAAACACTTAGTTCAGTTAAGACTGGTAGTAAAAAGAAAAACAACTACTACAGCTCTGTTCGTAAACTTTACACTTTTACACTTTTTGCAAGCAAATTAAGATAGCATTAACGAAAAGTACGTTGAAGTGAGTTAACCATACTCGTTTACTGCAAAAAGTGTAATACTGTAGAGTTTACAAAGTTCATGTTTACTATGCTTACGGTCGCGAGTCACGACTCACGGGCAATAGTATATCGGTTGATATAGTTAATTATCAGTTCTGAAAAAAATAATGAACCAGAAAAATGTTTATATAAAAAACCGCTGGATGCTCTAGGAAATCGCCCAATTTTCATAAATGGTCGCTGCCTCGCCAGTGTTCTATGGATATTGCCAAATCTGGCGATTAATCGTCAACACTGGCAACATTGAGACTAACTCATACGTGTTTGTCTTGCAACTCGGAAACAATCTCTGCTTTAATTTCGGTGCACACCGGCGATATGTAATTTTTCCTTAATGTGGATTCCGCAGGCCCAGTAACGTTATTGCACTTTCCACTACCACAATTTTGCAGAAGCTGTTTAAAATGAGGGTTGTTTAATTTTGGTCCACGAAACGTTATAGACCCCCTTGATATTAACTAAATCTAAATTGTTTTTGCCTTTCAGCAGCACTCATACTCGCACGTGTTTTTTGATTTTCAGTTGCAACATGCTGTAAATTCTGTCTTTTCACTGACAGTATTTTCTCACAAATATTGCACCGAGGTTCTGTGCTATTAAACTCTAACTCTGGGAAATTCTTTATCCGTGGTTCTACAGCAACTCATCGAGGAGGAAGTAAACGCGACATTTTTAAAATGTTCCACAATATTCTCCAATTTAAAAAGTATGTGTACATACTCGTTGCGTTCACAGTGTTACCAGAAAAATAACTAGTGTCATACTAGAATCTTCTTGAAATTGTACTAGATTTTCTTAAAGTGTACTAGATTGTTTTAACACTAATTTCGCAAATTGCAAGGTATCGTTTTTAAAGATATTAGCAAAAATCTGTAAACCGCTAACAGCGATTTATAGATTTAAGTTGAATACTTGGTGAAAACGCACTCTTAACTTGACCTAGATAAAAATGTCCTTTTTTATTTTCTACAACTCTTCTTTTGTGCTTTAATCTAGAGATCGGAAAGTTGCGACAACTGTTATGTAGATATAATACTATATTGTGAACACCTAATGAATTGTATATGTACTAAATACCTAAAATCATTTCATCTGCTTATTTGCTTACGCTGTTGTAGTAGGAACTACGTTATTTAGTTTTTGACGTGTAAAATGAGTGGATTAGTTTCATGAAAATATTAAAAGTTAATTTAATTTACGAAAAGTTATTCCGCTTTATTTTGGATTAAAATACGCCATAATTCCTGTTGCGAGTACTTACATCCGTCCCTGGATTCTAATATTCGGATCCGGACTCTAGAAATAACATACTGAAGATTATTTATTTTTATACGTTTTCTACTGTTTATTTAATGAATAAAAATTACTAAAATTTTCTTATAATTCTTACAACT
The DNA here is from genome assembly GCA_029963845.1 of Rhamnusium bicolor. NCBI lineage: Eukaryota > Metazoa > Arthropoda > Insecta > Coleoptera > Cerambycidae > Rhamnusium > Rhamnusium bicolor. Next base: position 869,315 of record JANEYF010005871.1, read on the forward strand.
TTGGCTAAATTTAAACCATTCTATATGCATCGTGTTAGGCAAACACGGACTTCGTTCCATACGTTCCACATAGAAAAACTTAAAAACGGAATCAAAGTGACTTTTAGAGATTACAATCTTACATTCGTTCTTCTGTAAAAATAGTAAATTGTTACTTAGAACCATGTAATTCTCATGCGATGTAAATACAGACGGCGCAACCCAAATGTAGCTAAACTGCAACTTGAGTGACTTTTGAGTTTCAGACACATGTACTGTGTGTGTGTGGAACTCCGCAGACGATGCAACCGATTTGAAACGCGTCGATAACCGGTTTCAAATCATATAAATACGTTTGTCTGAAACCATCTAAAAATGCTAATGTGATGTGCTACTATTTCGGTACATTAGGGTTGCGCCGCCGTGTGTTTAATGTCTTAATTTAAACAAACATTATTTAACTTTAAGATTTGTTGATTAAAAAAAAGAACATTTTTCACTTCTAAGGCAAATAGTTCCTCAAACTCGGAGAATACCGTACATTTTTGTAAATTCGCTTAGAACAAAATAAATGGAAATGTAGGAGTACTGTAATCGGGTACATCCTAACAAGTAATTTTTTCCTAATCTGCTAATTTTTTAGTTGATTTAAATTATATGAAAATAACACATAAATACTTTAATTCCTACTTTAATTAGCGGCTATTTATTCTAGGATATACTACAACCAGAAAAATGGCGTCTGTTATTTATATATAGTATATATAGACCGTGTTTGCGTGTTTTAATCAGCCCTCAGGCCTAGCCTAGATTCATGCTTTATGTTATATATTTTTTATGGTTTACTCTATGATAAATGATCACCTTCAGGAATTTCTATTATAGTGTGAGTCAATATGGAGCAAACAAAATTTGGAGGGCGCAAGTTATGTAAAGAACATGGCACCCGAACAAGAGGGATCCTGGGTTTCAGTAGATTTCTCTGAAATTTTTTGTACAATATATTATGACCCAGGATGACACTTGTATATGCAGGAAATTTTTGTGAGCCTACAAGGTGTACCAGAAAACGGGTCCGAGGATTCCTTCTTTTGCAAAATTTAAAAATATTATTTTTCTCTTTGGATATGAATATCCTTTAAAAAAATCGATTAGTATAAGGATTTTGAAGTATATATTTATTTACCGAAGTGTCATATAATCAAAATATACGAGGTGCTATGATTGTTAATGATAAATACTGACTTTTAAAGTTCTAAAAAATGTGTTTTAGATGCAAACTATTGATAAAAATATTGAAAGAATTAAAATAATGATGATAACAATAATAATACAATTGTTAATAATACAAATAATAATAATAATAATAAAATGTTTTTATTGATATATTTTTAAGGAGATTGCAATAAAAAAAATTCAAGAGTAAAGTTAAGCGTAGAACTGTTCTAACAGGTAATCATTAAAATTCATTATCATCATATCCGATAATTTAACATTTATTTCTAAATTAACAAATAGTGCCAAATATACTAAAAATAAAATAATTAAACACAAATCAGTTGTAATACAACCCGATTTAAAAAAAATATATATCATTTTAGGACTTAGCAAGTACACATTTGATACTTAACATAAAAAAAAAAAAAAAAAATAAATATTTGTTTTGTTATAAGTTAATGATTTTCCATTCTGAAAATGCTAAGATAGAGTATTTAAGAAATCATAATACTATCCAAAGATACTAAAATATTTAAATACAAATCAGTTAATTACAACATGATTTTGTTCTCCATTGACCGCATCTAAAACAACTCCCAAAAGTATATTTGATGGATATTTCACATTTTCTTCATGTCTAGCATATCCTAAGGATCACAAAACAAACTAGCTACATGAGCACATACTTCAAATGTCCTTGCTCCCATTTTGCATGTGCAATATGTTCCTGATATAGGATCCACATTTTGATCAAGATTTTCAAGGTAGGAAATAAAAATGAAATGTCTTACCGATTGAGTAAAACGAGAAAATATTTTTGCTCTTTAAGTCCTGGTTTAAATAACTGAGTTTGAAGAATAAATTCGTTGTTTGGGTTGCGATTTGTGGTGTCTGAACATATCTTGGAGATAATCGAACTTGGTAGGTTCCTAAAGTTTTCAGCCTTAGTTAATCATAATTTAGTCTAGGAAATCCTTCCAAGTCATATTCGTGAATGTTAATCCAGGGGCCATGACCTCTTGCACGAAGCATTTGATGTTGCTGAACTTGTTTGAAGCAAATTAATGTTATCTCTATTTCTAATTTCTAACATACGTTGTGCAAGCTCCTCATTTGCAGCTTGCATGTGAATAAGCTTGTGAAATATGTTTAATATAGTGCATGCAATTTTCAAAAAATTTGACAAGTGTACAACGTGTTGAATTGGTATCATATCCCTAAAAAGTTTAAAAACTGATTTCGAGGTAAATTTCATACATGTCTTCTAGAATGAATCTTCATAATTATGCTCAGCAAGATTTAAACCTTTATTCTGTACTATTTGGTTAAAATGAATTTTCTAAATAAGTATCTTTGTCACAACAAATGGAGCAAGGAAGTGTTACCTCTATCGGGAATCGCACCTCAATGAAGTCGGTGAATAAAACGTCCAGTGAAGGTATAGTCAAGAGCAAAATTATTCAGCGGCGCATGTATAAAAACTTTCTAGAGAGTGACACAGCTATCCGAAGCTTTTTCCCGACTAGGTCCCTTAACTGGAGTTACCTATCTGGAAATAATTATCCCAGAAGCAGAAAATATACTTTTGCAGAATTTCCGGAAGCCGAACTTGATGATATGATTTGGATGCAGGATGGGGCAACTTCGCATAGTGTTCTACCCGTTCGAGATCAATTGAATAATGCATTCCCAATATGGATAAGGAATAATGGACCCATTAAATGGCCACCTAACAATCCGGATTTGACCCCGATGGATTAATTTTTTTGTTTGTATATTCGAAAATAATTTCCGGTTATAGACTTTTTTACCTAGTTTACTTATATTTTTTAATCAAATTTCTAACTATCATAGTACTCGTTTTATCGAAGTCGTGTGTTTAATATGTTTCAAATACCTTTTGAAATAATTTCTACGCAAATAATCTCTTTCACAAAATACATGTTTTCCCAAAAATTAAAATACTATAATAATAATTATTATGGAATATTAAGTTTTTCTCATCTACAAGTTTTGAAATTTATTGATTACTTTCATCCACCATTTATTACTTCTTCACCCCTCAAAGTGAGGAAGTTATGTATTTGTGAAAAAATGTTTGAAAATTTTTATTGCATTTCTGGACGAATCTCGACGAATTATGACGATACACAAAATTTAAGACGGAAAAAGTTGTCTGTCTGTCTGGTTCGCGATCGCAGCTACAGTTTTTGAGATAAAGCTTTCAAATTTGGTACACACATTCTAAAGGTCAAGGAAGAGATTGAATTCGTTGATGAGCAAATCGGTCCTAATTTCTAAAGAAAATATTAGTGACATTCCACCAATGTGACTTTTTTGAAACAACGTCAAAAAATTTGACTTTTTTTGAAACGTCAAAAATTACTTTCCTTATAAACTCCACCACACGTCGAGTTTTACTACGGTGAGGAAGTTTTGATCCCCAAGTAATAATTGGCAGCGGTTTTTACTATTGTAATTGGGTTAAATTGAATGCGTTTGTTCGTTACATAAATAAATATTATTATTAATTGCTGTATATTCCCTAAATTCTATGCTCCTCAGGGTTTTAACGTGTCCACTCTGACAGCGTACCCGCAGTAAAATACTCATACAGTTTATTACAAACTTATTTGCAACATAAAAAATGTCGGCTTCTTTGATCCCTTTATCGCCGCCAAAAAAGCTGCCGTATTTTATGTTGCAAATGTGTTTGAAATAAACTACACGTTCTTTAGTTCTATGTGAATTGCAATTACACTAAATACTATTTTACAGTGAAATTTATTATTATGCAATAAAACATGATAAATCGTAATCTGATGGCGGTAGAAGGTTGCGGCTTCTCTGCAAATGCTACATGGAACTTTCAAGGCAATTAGGTAGGTATATGGATATGATTTCTGTACTGGTCCCCAGACTTGATTACGCCCGATTGTTTCCTGTCTACATTGCAGAAACATACCTATTGTAATTATTTCTTTAGATGCGAATCAATTTATTATAAATGGGTACACAAATTTTGAAAATTTTCTGTATCTGTTTCCATATTTACGTATTAGCTTTACCAAAAAAATTAGTAATTATTAAAAAAAAAAACTAACGGGCGACACAATCAAGTAGGTTAACCTACTATTTTTTGTCACTACTAAACCACATAATTTTTTTTTAAATGTGACTAGGTATCAGATAATACATGATATATCCTCGAAATATTTGGCAGCAACCAAAAAATGCGATTATAGTTACATCTTTTTGGAGGTCGCGGATGATCAGTGAAGTTCAAAATGAAACATCATTGAGTTTCTCTACTAATATAATAAAAATTAAGATATTTACCTCAAATACAATCCAAAAGTAGGTAAAGTAACGAGATTTTACAAGAATTCATTTTATTTTTTTTTAAATAAAAAAGTAGATATTTATTTCACGCTTAAAAAAACTTCTGAAAAATACGGAAATGAAAACAGAGTCGCTTCCGCTCGACTTCGACTGGTGCTTTAGCCCCTGTAAAAACAGTGCCCACAGTTTGATCCGCTTGTCTTTCAACTACCGAATTACACAGTCGTCCGTCATAGATCATAGCGGCAACGCTGAAATAGACTAGTGCTGGCAAAAAACCGGAAAAATGTAAAACCTGTTAATCGGTTTTCTCAAAACCCGGTTTCAGATAAAACCGGGTATCCAAATATAGATCAAAACCGGTTATCCGATTATCCGAAAACCAGTTAATCGGCGTCTGGATAACCGATTAATCGGCTATACGAAAACCGGTTAATCGGTTATTCGAAAGCCGAATAATCGGATACTTGAAAAACCGATTAAGAAGTAAACAGATTAGATTGAGTTCATAATTTAGATTTTAGAAAACAAATAAATTTAATATTTTCATTTCAGTAGATCAGTAGGTAATAGTATAAAGAAACTCCATACAACAATTTTATAAAACTATTATGTATTAGTTATTTTGGCGAGGTCGGTAACATCCAAAATTAATACAAAGAGGGTTAAAAGTATTGGTGAATGTAACACCAACAAACATGTATATTTAACTAGCGATCACAAGAGTAAAAGTATATTGTCTATAGTTATTTATTTGTAACATCCTATAATGTTTCTTCTTACTTTCTTTGGGTATTAAGCCACTGTCCTATATATTATTTTAAAAAATTATTTAGTAAATTTCTGCGCCAAAAGGGTTATTCTATGATAACTGAATATTCGAATAACCGGGTATCCGGATAACTGGTTAATCGAATATTCGGTTATTCAAACACCTGATTATCCAATTAACTGGTTATCCGAATAACCGGTTATCCGAATAACCAGTTAACCGAAAAACCGGTTTCCGATTTTGTATAAAACCGCGAATAATCCAAAACCGATTATCCAGAAAACCGGTTTCAGTTGCCAGTACTAAAATAGACTAAGATTTTCTGTCCAGTTCCGTATATCGCTATTCCGAGAGCAGTATACGCTATGGGAAGAAACAGATCCTAGCTTTTCTTTTCTAATTTCACAGATATTGTCTAGAGATTAAGCCTAATTCAATTTTAGTATTTTACATTTTTACAATAAGCGCGAGGAAGACAATACAATACTAATAATTATAATATACCTTACGAAGAGAATATCGGTAGGTATGGCGCGTATTGCGATGTGATCCCCTTTTCCAATAGTAGTAGATATTTCGTTCTCCTATGCACTTATCGGTACTACAGGCTGCAGAAAGGAATGACATCGCAATGAAAGAATGTGATCGGTCGAGACGGTATGTGGTCGAGGCCTATGCGAGACCGGTTTGCCACGGGGTATGTTATGTTAGGATTGCTTTGCTATTTCACTGGGCTGCTCATGCAGGATATAGTAAATAAGGTTTTGTTAGTGTTTGTCTATGGAGTTGGCGCTTTTTGTTGCCTCTTATTAAAAAAGGAGTTTGTATGGGGTTCTTTTCATTTTATTTTGTGTTTTATGTTTCTTTTTGTATTTTTGTATCTATGTTTTTTCTCTAACTACAAATTAGTTCTAAGCACTATAAATATAGTTGAGGGATGGGTATTTAAGAGGGATGTCAAATTTAGGAGGGGGTCCACTAGGGTGGGATTTTGGGATTGTACGAGGGTGGTATCACAATGGACCATTTTACCAATATTTGTTGAACTTCTTTAAATATATAGAAAATAGGAGAAAAAGTTGCAATCACTGAAAAATTGCGAATTTTGCGATTATGAAAATTACGCTAAACTTAATTATCTCCTATATTTTACGAACATGTGTAGTGTGATATTATTGTTTGCAGAGCTGATGCTACTAAATAAAATTTGAAATCAAACTAAGTTTTTTTATTAACGAAAACAAACAAGTATAAACATTATATTTGCGTGAGGATACGTAATGTATGTATATCTTTCGAGAGGTGCGATAAGACTATTACTATGTGTTAGTCAGGTCAGGTAAGGTATTTATGTAAAAGGGTTGAGAGCGTTGAACGGAAATTCCTTACTTTACTGCGGTCATTGATACCTTGTTTAATTGTGGGTTATTCTAAGTTGAATTAAAAGTGTCACTATTAGAGAACCCCAATAATTGTAAACATAAATAATTATTTATTATTGTGTTTCAAGAGGTATGTTAAGATTGTGGTTTCTATAAGTACAATTGAAAGTGTGAAAAATTGGGAAACCCCCGACCGTAGACGTAAATAAGGGTTTATTGTCGTGTTTCGAGCGGCTCGCCTGTTGTGAAATTCAGATTAAAAATAAGTAATTTTATTGTCGCCTTTCAGGACCGACCGTTAGATTGTTTAATAAAATGCACGTGGAATTACTGAAAATGTGTGAATTTCCTGATCATTTTTAGGTTTATACTGTTTGTTAAACTTAATGAAAATACCTTTCGGTGTACTCTTTAGGTTATACTGTGAATATCTCGAACACTGTTGGCGCTAAGTATCAACTATTTCACATTGCTAAACTCGGGATGATGCATATTTTCCAAATGTGTAAAAATATAGAATGCGTTCATACACTTTTAGAGTTGTCGTCATTTCCGGTTAAAGAGGAGGTTGGATGTATGATTCAGACACTCACAATAAAAACTATCAATTTCAGTAATAATATACCGATTGAAATTTTTTTACTATGCCTCGTTGACGTTTAATTTTTATTATTTATTATAGCAATGAAGGAAGGAAATTTAGTGACCCGCTTACACGGGACACCCTGTACGGCTGTATAATTTTCTCTTTTTATAATTTATTTTCGCCATTCACCATCAACATTCTAATTTGACTATATTGTAACTTCATACATAATTTAAAATTTCTAACCTAGTGAAATTTGAATGCCATGACCATCAGTGCCAAGAAATCGATATATGTAGATACTGGGCTCCCAATGGCCACTCCAATAAAAATATAACATTAAATAGACTGAAATATACTTAACTATCATTAAGAAAGAAACCTCTGATATATTTATTGTACATAAATCTTTCTATAAAGATTACACAAATATTTTTCATTTCTACGTAAACTGCATACTCGGAATTCGATTAAAATTTTTATGCATATCAATAATAAACTTATTCAACGGCTTTGACCCATTTAATACGTTTTGCAGTAGTCAAGAGTATGTACATATGTTTATATTATCGGTTCGTACATACAGAAATGCATGAGCCAAAGTATTTAAAATATTCGTGCACGAAGCCATCGAGCCCACAAGCACGTGCCTAAACGATAAAATATACATAAAAACGTAAAATCTGACCATTTTGTATGTTTCATGATTATTCGCAAGTTTATGATGATTGACACACTGATGGTTTGAGTCATTCCTATATTTACAATTAGCATCGACATTTTGTTTAAATTTATATTATTTATTACCTCTCATATAACCTGTTAGGTGTGAACAGGAACATCAATATGTCAACAATCAACATTTAGTTTGCCTAATGACATCATTTTTGTTATTTCACACATATTAGCATTATTTTCTTCGTACAATAATTATATTGTTTAAAAAAATGTTTACAGTATATTTAAATTGTTCAAAGAATCGATAATATGCTTTAGATAAAAAGAACAATGATCATTAATTTCATGCCTTTCTATATACATAATTTCAGTATTGGTAGTTTATTAACAAATATTAGACAATATACGTTTATTGAATAATTAAAAATTAAACACAGGTAAGACAATGGACCATTGTATATATTAGACAAGAGTTTTTTAGAATTTGCAATCTGCGTACATCCTGAATATCTACAGGGTGCCTCTGAACGCGAACTGACTGCACAAATATGTAGCTACCACAAAATTCAAAATAATATACAAATTTATTGAATTAAAGGTAGTTTATTAGTGACGATTTTTACAAATTGACTTTAAAACACCCTTTATAATAGAGATCGCCTCATTTTTGATACATATTGGTAACTTGTATGGCCTATACGTTGCAATATATACTAATGCCATGAACACAGTACAGGATATTTCATGAAATGTTAAGACACTTAAGGTAAGTATTTTAATTGTTCCGTACGAACTAGAGATGCCGTAAATAGTAGCTTTCACTGTCCGGCCAAAACGGGTATTCGGTCAAATATTAGTCGTCGGATCCGGAATTTTAAAACGTCAGCATATGCAGCTGGATCACGAAACTCGACACGTTCGATTTGATCTATCTCTATTTACCCCATCGAAGCGTGCATTTTCCATTTTTCGAATCGAGAACGTATCAAGTTTTGTGATCCGGTCAAATCAAAAGCTTTTGCTGTGTAAAAAGGGCTTAAGCAACCCAATACACAGGTAATAAAACCGTGTTCAAGATAAATTCACGGAAATCACAGCCAGAGAAACATTGTGTGTTTTAAAGATCAGTATCCGGCCGAACCGAATATTCGACTTATTTTAGACCAATTATCTGCGGCATCCCAAGTACAAATCATTGTTATTGTCTTTTACCCTATGTGCCGGACACACGGAAATTGTCCGGTGTCTAATCACAAGTTTACACCAGACGATCCCTTAAATGAAATTGAACTATATTTTTCTTTTGCGATTATAACATCTATAGATGTGGAACGATTGTTTTCTTTATACAAAAACATTCATTCATCGCAACGTACAAGTCTTAGCGAAGAGACTATGGAAACCTTGCAAATATTGCAATAGTCGTGTCCACAGTTATCAACAACTGTAAATTTGTTGGCCAACAGTAATATGTATACCCCGTTTATATTTATTTAGCCTACGTTAATGATCGGCAGCGCGATTTGGTAACGCGCTTGCTTTTTTATTATTCATTTATTTAACGTCGGCATACTTCCGCTACCAGGGCCTTTTTTCACCGATGCTACCTATTGCTAGTATAGATAAACATGTCAAATTTGACAGCAATAGCAAAAAGCATTTTTTTTTATTTAAAAAACAACAAATTTCTTAAGAACTTTGACCCTCGAAGGCGATTTTTGGCTTCGGAGAAAATTATATCACAACACGCACACAGTTGAAAATACGGTGTAAAATTTCACACCAAATTGACACCACACGGGGTACATATTGGGACACACCAATTAGGTGTATACTAGACACCAATGGTACAGTGTAAAATTTTACCATTATTTATGTGTAAAATGTTTACACCTATGAATTGTAAAATTATACTTTATTTTTGATTAATTTATACACCTTATAATTGTTGAATTTGAAAATGCAAATTTTCTAAAAGGTGATATTTTTAAGGGATAGAAAACACATTCATTTTAAATAATCTACAATGTCATGTATTTTATTAAATATAAATGCAACATTTCAGATAACTCAATTAATTGTACACTATACACTATATGGAGTATATTGTCATTTGCACTAAAAAGCTGTAGAATGACATAACTAGGTACATTTAAGTCATTCATTATCCGTAATAGATTTTAATAATCCAATCGCTATTCTCATTTTTCTGTTTTTCCTTGTGTTCTACAGCTCACAGCACATAAATCGCCACTGAAGATAATATATAAAATATCTACCAAATGTACTAAGTCAAGACAAGGTTTTGTGTATTGGATGATCATCAACTGTTACTGATTACTGATTACTATGCGTCAGACATTTGACGCGATCGCAGAAACGTAAAATCACACTAAGCATGGTGTATAATATACGAAAATGTAGTATTTAAGATCATTTCTAATTCAAAAAATGGTAAGATTTACTCAATAAATGAGTGTACTTTTTACAATATTTGATTAATTTTACACCAAAATGTGTAAATTTTCACACCACTTTTACAATATTTTTAGTGGTAAATGTGAACACCGTTTAATTTTGAACAGTGCACACACAGATGCCTTTCTAATTTGGTAACAGATATACGAATAAATGTGCGGATATCACTACAGGCCAGTGTTCATAACATTGGGATGCTGCTAACAAGACGGATCAATTACAAAAAGTATTATCTAACAGTATAGTATAATCTAATTGTTATTTGGTCTCGAGTAATAAACTTCGCAGAAAGAGTTCTGTTTGGACATATGTCATATTACGTTTTGTGTGCTAGTTCTTCAATTTCAGCATCTGTGCTGCGAGGAAACGCAGTAAACTACAATTTGTCAATTTACCAACAAAAACCATGAGAGAAATTCGTTGAAAAGTGTTTGTCGACACTGCTTTCCGACATTGTTTGTGGGTAGTGATGGGCATTCCAGTTCACTTTGGTGAATAGTTCGCACCGAAACAGTTCACCTAAGTGAATAGTTCTTTTTTACAGTTCAAAATGAACTACAGTTCGTTTTTATATTATGTTCTCTTGCGGACCCGAATATGGTATATGAACTGCCGAACTGCCTCGCATCATGTACTGAACTGAACTGTTCTCCTCACAGAATTTATATCTTTGTTCTCCTGTTTCACGTCCGACCAGTTGAATCACGATATCACGCTACGAACGGTAAAAATTTGTAACAGTTCAAAACGAACTATTCTACGGAAGCTGAGTGAAACAATTCGTTCAGTTCACCTTAAGTGAATAGTACACTCGAACTATTCGGTCACGAAGTACCCATCACTATTTGTGGGCAAAATTCAGAAAACTGTATTTACAGTATTCCGTGTGAGTGTAATAATAAACATTATGTGGGAGAGTTATCCAGACCCATCAGCGTAAGGTTAGGTGAGCATAAAAGTTATATTAGAAAGGGTGAAATTGAAAAATCGAAAATTTGCGAACACGCTTGGGAATGGACATAGAATAAACTGGGATTCGGCAAAAATTTTAATGAAAGAAACGGACAGCAAAAAAAAAGAGAAATTAAGGAATCGGCAATAGTCAATATTATTGAATGAAGAAAAATGTTTATACCATTGCTCTGTAGATTTTGGTACAACGTGGTTACCGATGTTAAAAGAAGAATTGAACAAAATTAATATTGTATAATTTTTAAGTATCAACAGTTCTATGTGAGTATCTATGGATATTACATAAACAAATAATATATGTGTTTTACGCTTGACATATTCTAGAAAATGATAAAGAACTTTGAAAAAGGAAGCAGATTCGTATTATTTTTGTGTCTCATATTAGTTGTCAAAAAACACCTTCTGATTAATTTTTTTGACGTGAAGTCACAAGCGCAGAGGTTTATTTTTCCAATAACGTACTGGGTGACTAACTACATTTTTTAGATAACGAAGAATTATTCATGTGGTAGTAATTCCCAAAAAAGAGAAAGAAAAATTGTTATATTGTGACTACTAGGTAAAACGCGTTTGCCTGAAATATTAGAAAACAGTTATTGAACTGATTTAAAAAACCTCCTTGGGAATTTTGTTTTACCACTATATCGGTACAAATAAAAAATTAAAAATGGGATTGTTTTTTATTCGGATGGTCGAACAACTTTTTTGAAAATTTTATATAGCATTATCTTGTTAAAATTGCGATCTTCCCGTAACTCATATATTATCTCAGATCCGGTATTTCCCGAAACATTATAAAAAAATGGAACGAGTAAATATTTATTACAAATATTATTTTAGTTTTAATCTCCGTATCCTTCCTAAAATATTTAGGACTGTTTTCTACCTTCCCAATTAGCGACAGTTGAAAACATGACACCATTAGTTAGGAAGTCTCGCACACTATACCTACACTATGCAAATGTAATATTTATTGCATTTAATTTAAAAGACTTTTGTTTTAGGTCACTGGAGAAAGCCGGATTTAAATAAATTTATTAAATAAACTTTCAATATATTGTGGTAGGTGTAGAAGATTGCAACCATCACTGAAATTGACATTCGGCTTGAGGAGGTTTATATAATAGGTGGAAATTTGACAATTAGGATTATTTTCATTCAATCCTATAATCAAACTTTTTGTGAATGATGTAACACGTGTTAAAATTTACTGAACATTTATATTACTATACCGGGATATCAACAAATATACGTGTTTCCAAAGAATCACGATTCGTGGGTGAGCAACACGCAATAGAGCGAACTCGTAGCATTTGAACGAAATAATTTTATATATTTACGTTTTGTGCTGTTGTGACATTCATCTTGTGAATGTAAACACTGCATCACACATTGTAGAAACATGTCCTTTTCGCTAACTACCCAAATGTCTTCACGCTAGTACGATATGCGTGTCGCGCATCACAGATCCGTGATTCTTAACGCATCCTCCGTGGATGCGCGACACGCATAGCGCAATTGTGCGAAGTCACAGCAGTTGAACGAATGAATTTGATTTATGTTTTGTGCTGTTATGACAACCATCTTGTGAACGTAAACATTGAATCACACATTGTAGAAACATGTTTTCGAGATATTGTGACGGGGCCGAACAAGTCGAGATTGGCCTAGTTATTGGGCCGGAGTCGGAAGACTCTGAATCTTTTAATCGTTTTGACAGGCCACTGCAGGAGACATCTATCTTTGATAGATATTGAGAAATACCCTACATGTTTAGGATGCAGGAGTGTTGAAGAAACGTCTGACCACTTTCTGGGACAGAGTGAATCGTCGGGCGCCTAAGACAGCATATTGGGTTCTGAGGCGCTTCTAAGGGAGGATATGAGCTCCCTCGCAATGAGTGACATTCTGACTTTCGTTAGAAGGTCGGAAAGATTCGAAGAGGGAGCAAGAGAAGTACATGGCTAAGGGAACAGCTGGGGGTTGGTAAAAAGGGCCTTCTGCGGCCTACTTGTCACGTGTCAGCCTCACTCACCATTACCATTACCTACATGTTGTTTTCACTAATCACCGAAGTGTTCTCATGCTTTGAGCTATGCGTGTTGGGCACCCACGGATACATGATTCTTAGAAAATACGGCTTAAGCCGTGTTTCCTAAGAATCACGCATTCGTGATTGCGCGGCACGCATATCATCATAGTGCGAAATCGCAGCAGTTGGACAAATAAATTTTACATATTTACATTTTGTGCTGTTTTTGACATCCATCTTGTGAAAGTGAACACTGACTCACACATTGTAGAAACATGCAGTTTTTATTCACCACCCAAGTTTCCTTATGCTATTGCGTTATGCGTGTCGCGCACCACGGATGCTTGATTCTTAGAAAATACGGCTTTACCATGTTTCTAAGAAACACATATCCGTGGAGCGCGACACGTACAGTGCATTATGAAGATATTTGGGTGGTAAGTGAAAAAGAGCATGTTTCTACAATGCGCTATTAAACGCATGATTTTTTTTACATGTGTAAGTTTTGTGCTGTTATGACATCCCTCTTCTGAACGTGACAACTGATCACGTTCAGAAGAGGGATGTCATAACAACACAAAACTTACACATGTAAAAAAAATCATTCATTTAATAGCTACAACTTTCTACATTTCGTTATGCATGTCGCGCAACCACGGATCCGTGATTAGAAACCACGGATGTAAGCCGTGTTTTTAGAATCACGCATCCGTGGGTGCGCGAAACGATCAGCGCAATAGCGTGAAAATACTTGGGTGGTTAGTGATAATGACATGTTTCTACAATGCGTAAACACTGAACATTCACAACATGTAAAGTCCGTCCAAATTCTGATATTGTGAAGTATAGTAATCGTGATTTTTTTTCGCCTTCGGGATTTTGAATGAAATTTCGGGAAAAAAAATTTATTGCATTTCTGGACGAATCTCGACGAATTATAATGAAAAAACATAACTTTATGGAAAAAAATCTGTCTGCATGTTGGTAGTATTGCGATAGCAGTCACAGCTTTTGAGATAAGCTTTCAAATTTGGTACACATGTTCTAAAGGCCAAAGACAATGAAAAATTCGATGTTGAGCAAAATTGACCAGTTGAAAGGAGATCCACGAGACCCAAATTTTTTTGTATTTGTCTACAAAAAAAAATATTCGTGAAGAAAGATTATAATTCATGCCCACTATATCAAGTCACTAAAATATATTTTCCAAGTACTTAAATAAAGCTGATGAAAACTAAAATTCTTTACACATTTGACCTCATAAAATGGAGTTAGGATAAATTAAGCAGTTTGACATTGGAAATGTCTAATTTAGTTACAAGAATGTCAATGTCAATAAGAAGAAATTATTAAAATATATGACATGAATTATTATTGACAGTATCGAAGGACGCTGATAATAAATTATTTAAATATTTTAATGAAACATTATAAGGTCCGCTGGTAAAATTTAATTTAGATAAGTAAAGAATTAAATAGAATGATTTTTTTAGATCAGGATGACCGGTATAAGAAAGTTATGCGCTGGCCACATCAGATATTTTAATAATATGAAAATATATTATATTTTTATATTATTATTATTCACAGAAAACAATTCGAAAAGAAATAGACTATAACGTACCCAACTTTTTAATATATATCGTAAAAATGGAAACAGTATTTTATTTAAAATGCGCTTTTAGGTTTTAAATGACAGAATTGTTATAAATATCTTGATATCTTATATGCCATGTCCGCCGCACTACGGATAATTATTATTTTTAAAAATTTCTGGTAAATCGAGTGATATCATTTATGCAAAATAATCATAAATACGTCCGAAAATAGTAACGCAAACATATTTATTTTTAAAGCAGTTGAAATATAAAGACAAAAATGTTTAATGTGTTTCATTTAAGAAATATTGCGAAAAAAGTACAAAAATATAATGTTTAAAGATTTGATTTGACAGTTTAACGGTTTGTGATTAAAAATCTGGAAGTGGTTCAGAATGCAATTTTTTAAATAATAATAATAATAAATTTACTTAACTCGCTTCAAAAGAGAGTATTGGAATACAGTCGAATATAATCCTAAAACTAAGACTGACCATCCTAATATATAAAACAAGATTTAAAAATCGGTTAAAATGTAGTCAAACAAAACAGGACAGGCAAAAACTCCAAGACCATATGCTATTATGAAGTAAAATCAGCCTGTAAGTACTTTACTGAATAGAAAGAAAAATTTAGTAATATATTTCTTAAAGAAATGATTAATATTTGTTCTCTTTATCCACTGAAAAGTGTTCTACATGAATATTGCGATGGTATGAAAATCACAGTACGAATAAATTTTTCTGAAGTATAAATACGTCATTAAAACGGCTGCAATTGCCCCTACAGATTATGCAATAGCTTAACTGAATCGTTGAAATATCAAAGGGACTAAGTGCCACTTTTAGAGAGATTGAGTTTCTCTCGTAGAAAGGTATGTACAAGCGAAATCAACATGTAATGGGTCCAATTCTCACAAGCTTTGTTTTGTATTTTTTCCACTCAATTCTAGATGATGCGACGTGTGTGTCAATGCATGTTTCTTTTAAATATCTGAATAAAAATTTTTTGGCACTCTGCCCCCTTTGATATTTCAACGTTTCAATTATGACTTAACGTGTGCAAAACAAAACATTTTTAAAAGGTGAATGTTAATAAATGATCGTAATGCCAATTCAATAGAGAATCTATAAACACCGTGAAATTTAACATTGCTTTGATTTATAGCACGATCAAATTAAACAAATGTCATTTTTCTAGTTGAGAGTAACATTAAAACAAATAGTGACGGGATCATCTGCAAAAAGTGATATAAATATATTCCGTAAATTACACCCAATACTATTGAATAATAACGTCCCAAAATACTACCTTGCGGCACGCCAGTAGAAACAACAACAGAGCTAGATGTTGAAATTTTACCAGCATCTTTTATTGCAACTGAGTTCTCTCATTTAGATACAACGATATAAGCTGTGCCGTAAATGCTACAGTATTCAATGCAGTTTTCGATTATTTTTCGTTAGTTATCCAAAATATAATGATAAAGTGACAGAATTGCTTCTTTTGTTTAAAGACCTTTGGAGAAGCCAAACTGATATTGTGATATCAGTTTATGTTTCGTTATAAAATCAGTCAATCTCAGGTGATACGCTTTTTCAAAGGCTTTAGAAAGTCCAAAGAAGGGCAATACCTCTGTAATTAGAAATAAGAAACTTGTTTTCCTTTTTATGTATAGGTATAATTAATAAGAATTTTTACAGAATAGCGGGAAAGGTGCCTTCTGTAAAAGGTAAATGATTAATGTACGTCAGTGGTTTGACAATAAATTACATTGCAGGCCCGTTTTAATTCAGTCTATCGTGCGAAGGTAAAGGACAACGGACGATATGTGCCGAGAACAGTGACCTTGGGAATATTTCACTTGATTTAGGATTTTATTTTAAGTAGGGAATTTAGCGGATATTATGTAAAGAGAATTAATACCTAGAATCTCTAACAACATCCACTAAATTCCCTATTTGAGATAAAAACCTAAATCTTGGGGAAAATTCCCTAGTCTGGCGTCACTGGCCGAGAACTACGCATTTCAACAGATTCCCAGCGATTAGTAGATTACCTTGGTTAATCGGTGGCATCTAAGTGCGTTTACTGCGTTCCAGGTTATAGACACTTTTATTAGTTTTACTGTACTTTTAGTGGTGGGTATTTATATACTTTATTTATTTTTTGTTTGTTTTTTAATGTGGTGTGATGTACGCGGAAAGAAAAAAGCAGGTAACGTTTGTTGTTACAAAAGCTGCAGAAATGGAAGGTATACGAACATTTTCTCTTTTTCTCGTGATCCTGAAAGTTATCTTTGCAAAATATAAAATATAAATTTGTCATTTACACTAATGGTCATTATTGTTAAATTAACGGGGTTGCTCAATAAAAAATATGTATGCATTTATGCATTTTCCAAGGCGTTTTCTGAAGTAACAAAAAAAATGCACAAGTTGTTTTTAGCAAGAATATTAAGAACGCAAAACGAAATTGTACTAAATTTAATTATTATCAAGGGCACCGATATTTTGTTTCTAAACGAAAACATTAATAATTTTCAACGATTTTTCTTTATTTTAATCCAGTTTATTTCCACACCACGTCATGTGAGTTGAAGCACATACCGGTAACCTAAATAATGTGTAGCAATCATTATATAATTATTAATAATAAAATATTTCACCTACTGTGTATTTTGTTTCGTTTATTTAGAGAATGTACAGATTTTTTATATAAACATGTAGTGTCAAAAAATAAAATGGCTGCACATACATCAGAGGATACTGTAGAAGGTCTATTAATGATGCAAGTGTACACTGACAACCATAAATAGTTCAAGAAAGTTATACCCGTTTACTAGGTGGTGCAAAAAAATTTTTTGGGCATGCTGATATTTTCAGGGTTGTTCGGGGACAGTCTCCTCAGTATCCAACCAAAGGATCACACTCGAACTTCCGTAATGAACGGAGTAATGCGGGTGGTTTCTTATTTATTTTTCTACAAAAAAATGACCCCTAATAAAAGTTGTAGATAATAACATTGTCTACAACTTTGCTTTATGATATTTTTTTTAAACTTTGGTATTTTAGCCTCGACATTTAATTATAATACGAGTGGAGGGGTGGTTTTCTTTTACAAAAAAATTACCTTAATGAAACTTGTAGATATTATTTTATTATAGGTGCATGTAAAGGGCATGACCCCCTCCCCTTTCAATAGGCAGATGTTTGTAAAATGTGGCTTTGCTATTATTTTTTCACACAATGATCTGTAAATGGTAAAATACCGAAGTAAAAAAAATGTTATAAAGCAAAGTCGTCGCTTATTTCATTATCTACAAGTTTTATTAGGTCCATTTTTTGTAAAAAAAACACCCCTCCACTCGTATTATAATTAACTGTACAGGCCAAAAGACCAAAGTTGTTGACAATGTAATTATCTACAACTTTTATTAGGGTCATTTTTTGTAAAAAAAAATAAATAAGAAGCCACCCCTATTACTCCCTTCATTAGAGGAGTTCGAGTGTGATCTTTTGGTCGGACCTTCGAGAGACTGTCCCCGAACAATCCTGAAAATATCAGCTTGCCCAAAATTTTTTTCTTCAAAAATCATATCTTTACTTGATTAAAACAACTGTTAATGGACACTGTGTAAGAGTTAAGTCTTTGTAAGATACACCATGCCCCTTACTGACGCACGATAGATTATATTCCAACGCGCCGGCTTTACTCATAATGGTAAGCATTTGAACTGTGTAGTTAACGAGTTCAAAAAATTGAACCATTACATGAGGAATTAGTTCTTGAAAAAAATAATTTACTTGTGATTAAAAATTCCTTGGTAATAAAAAAAGTATTCTGTTTTTATTCACTGGTGCAGGTTGACAAAACCGTAGCAACTATAAAAGAAACTTATGTAGTAACTATCGAATGATCGGTAATGAGCGTACGACGTTGAAAAAGAGTGTCAGTAGTATGAGTTGTGGGCTCTGTGCAATGCCGACCGCTGCTGTCCCGAACGTGTAGTGATTGATGTGTCATAGTTAACGAGTTATTGTGAATGATTCATGTTTCTAAGTGAATCTGTGTTATGGAAACATAATAGTGGTTCTACATAGGACACTGTGATGCTAACAAAGTGTGCTGGATGAATTATATCTATGTTGAAAATTGGAATAAGGTAATGAATATTATTAGTAATGCACACAAAACGAACTATGTATATAGGTCTTTTGGCAATCGTTTTCATCAAATTATTTGTTGTATGTACCGAGAATTTAAAGTTCTCGTCTTGTGCTATGATTTAATATTTTATGTAATAGGTCCTTTGGCAATCGTTTTCATCAAATTATTTGCTGTATGTATCGAGAATTTAAAGTTCTCTTGTCTTGTGCTATGATTTAATATTTCATCTATATACCAAATCGATGATTCACTTGCAATTGGTATAATTTACTGTTTATTTTATATACCGAATAAGATTGTCTTGACTAATGCTATGATTTAATATTTTATTTATATACCAAAACGATATAAAATTTTGGTAGTTGTTACAATTTACTATTTGTTTTATAAATCAAGAAGATAAAGATCTCTCGGACAATGTTATTTATTTTTATTATAGAATAATGCCTGATCACTAGAGCTGTCCGATGTGCCTGGAGTACAGCCACGGTCTTGCGCTGTCGTCACACGTGCCGATTTAGAAGTGATTTACGCTACAGTTTTATTTGAAAGGTTAATGCGTGAGGTTGTACCTATAAATTATACATAATGTCAAACGCGCCAAAGGGTAAAAAACGACCGTACGCGGACACAGTGAATAAATTTATGCAAAATAATTTGTAAAGTTTGCAATCAAGACTTAATGTGCTGGCACAAAACAGATTGTCGTCGTCATATCAATACCGTGCAACATCAAAATGGCATGCCTTTGACAACTCAGTTTATGTTTGATTTATTGTTAATGTTAATAGCCTGTAATATTCCGCTACACATACTGGATAAACAACCATTTCGGAAGTTTTGGAATAAATACAATCCCCAGGTGAACTTACCAAGTCGTACATCGTTATGTAGATATATTCCAGCTGTTCGTTGAAGACATTGTAAATAGGATTAAATGTGGATTAAAAAATACACGGCTCTGGTTATGTATTGACGAGACGACAGATTGTAAAAAAAATTCTATTTTAAATATTATAGTACGTGTACTGGACCCTCTTAAACCAACATTTCCACGGCTTTTTATTATGCTGAATATTTTCAACAAATAAAAGCTGTGATACTACAGTTCAACCCTAACGAGGCTGCAGCTATTAGGGAAAGCCAGACAAGCTTTCAAGGCGTTTCCCTTGAAACAGATTTAAAAAGTATTAATAACAATTATAGGGGACTACACGACGCAATAGAAAAATTGCAAAATAGTTCGTTGTCGTTAGTGGAATCGCTGCAAATAGTGGACGACGTAAAAACACAGCTACAGGCTATAAATGATGCAAAAAATAATCGCGTTAGTGAAAAATTCGAGAGTGTATTACAGAAAGATCCTGATTTTAGCAAATTAAGACAAATTTGTGATGGTGCATCTACAACTTCGTTAAGTGAGTTCACAGATTGTTTTACTTATGCCTGTATTACATCCGTAGATGTCGAACGGTCATTTTCAAAATACAAACATATTTTTTCACCAAAGCGAACATCGCTGACAGAGACAACTGTAGAAACATACCTGATGCTATTATACTACAGATCTTCCCCACTTTGTGATGACGACAACCAAACTACTTCATAAATCTGTTTAAAAGGGTGAGTTTTATACAAATTTTTATAAAATGTAACATTATTGTTAAAATTTATTTCCATTTAATATACTTATTCAAGTATTATGATATGATGTAAACATATGAGTCATATGACGGCTCTGGCGGCCAGATGACCTCGGACAGCTCTACTGATCACGATGAGATTACCTTGAACGATCTTGTTTATTATTTTACACATACGCCAAGAAGATAAGGTTTGATTGAATAATATAAAATAATGAAATGGAAATATAATAATGACAAAAAATTTTGCTAATTATTATTTTCTAACTTTTACAAAAACTTATCATAATATATGTATATAATAATATTAATATTTATTATTTTATTTATATACCAAGAATATGTGGTTCTCTTGGTAAATGTTTGTTTAATATAAAAGATAATAGGTAATAATAATTTACTATTTGTATTTATGTTGTCTATAAATATTTCACATATACATATATATGCAACATTTTTTTTTTCAATTCATTCCACACATAAATTAGACCCTTTACAAAAGAATCATAAAATGCAAAAAATATTGGGAATATTTTTTGCAAAACAAAACAGTTTTATTGTCTTTCATATTTTTCTAATACGAATGTCAACTGTGTACAGATAAATGAGATACACTGTATGAGGAAAATATGTACCATTTTACTTAAAATATGTAAACGCTTTATTTTTAATATTATAAATATTTATATTACAAATGTAGAAATTTTTTAGTTCTGAATTGTTCCTTAAAATACTCTGAACGATTTAAGGACTATTATCTGTATGATTGCCTATTTAATCAATCTATTTCCTGCTATTAAACGAACCAACCATTGATAGGAACATTAATCATTCTTTAATCAATATGCAGTCTCCACTGCATACGGTGTATTAGAATAAATACAAACTTACCATGTCTGTATGGTAATATATATGACATAATGAATATATTACAAAGGTCAATAACTTCTTTCGCCGAGAAATGTGTAGACCAGGTTTTTACAGCAAAAATTCTCCAATACATTTTATAGAAAATTTTACTGATAAAGCTTAGACTGGGGCCTATTTCCGGAGACTGCTGAACCACGATATATTGAAATTCCATAACATAATAAAATAATTATAGGTATATATTTACTTATTCATAAATTCGACAGACGGTCACCAATAACAGTAGATGATTTTGAAATTTCAAATTTGAAAGTGACATATATTTGCCTTATCTTTCAATTATTGCTACATCTTTGGGAAACTATTTGGACTAATAAGTTAGAAATGTGCGGTGGGCCATTTTTATTATACGTATTTTTTGGGGTAGACGCCCTCAACGGAAACCAAAAATCTGACTTCCTTTACCTCAAAATATATTGATGGTAATGGTAAGATTTGATGTAATTTAAAATTTTTATATAAAAAAAAATCATATATATTTACCTCATATACCTAATATAAATGCAAATGTTCTGATACATTTCGGGGGCACTATTTTAAAGAATAGCTAAAATTTTTGCACACATTGTATTTTTATTTTCAACACAACCAAATGCCACATGCATTAAATACGTACGTGGAATATCGGAAAAATCTTGGTTTAATGAATATTTTATTTTTATTACATTCTTGCTTTTTGTTGCAATTAGAAACTTTGACCACGAGGCACTGGCAAACGACTGGTTATATATTATGTATACCGGGTGTAACAGGATCATGATACTCCCCCGTTTTCTCCTTTAGTTTTGAAGATAATTGATTGAAATTTGGGATATCTTATATACATTATAGGTGGCATGTTTTGACATACAAGTGATTTTATTTTCACTTCCGATTTCGCCAGGAGTGACACTAACTTTAGATTTTTAAATGGAACACCCTATATATTATTGTATTTTTTGAATTCTGCATAATTTTCTAAATCCAGCGATACCAAATAAGTGGTATTTCAAACGTCAATATTTTTTTATAATATAATTTTTAGTTTTCCATTTAACTGTGCCATGACGGTTCCGATTTATTCTAAATGACCCATGTATTGCTAAAAAAAATCGAAATCCCGTCAGAAGTACTAAATTACGTGATTTATGAGCTAATAAATATCTTTCTTTTTGGAAAAATTCGATTTTTTCAAATGGAACCATATTGGTACCGTGGTACCATTTATTAGTATTATTAATAAGGAATTTATTCATATGTCGTATTAAAATGTGCGATAAATACAATCAAAATTACAGCTAAAGGAAAATAAACAAATACAATATTGTTCTAATTAAATGTTAAGAAGTAACTAACTAAGGTGGCTTTGAAAACAATGAAATATTTAGCTTGTCAAATATTTGTTGGTTTACCGGTGTTTTTATTGTGTCTTTAAAAATTGTCTTAAAATTCTTGTTAATTGTTCAAAATACTGCAAATTTATACAAGAGATGAAAAAGTGGACATGTTAATTATTTATGGGGAATATAGAATAAATGCCGTTGCAGCTAGACACCTTTATGCCGAACGATATCATAATAGACAATATCCAGCGAGAAATTATTTTAATCGTCTTGAAAATCATTTCCGAATTGAGCCCAACAATGATCCTGAAGAAAATTTTATTCTTGACGAAGGAACGGAAATTAATGTTTTGGCTCGAGTAAGACTGTTTCTTCAAGGCAAATTGGGTTTGAATTGAAAATCAGTCACCAAACAGTAAGCCGAATTTTGCACAAATACCACTATAAATCTTTTAAATACCAATTGCACCAGCACTTGTACGAAAATGATTACGAACGTAGGATGGAATATTGCAATTGGATTTTGCAGAATAACGTGCAGCCAAACAATGATTTTATTTTCGGACGAGTCTAGGTTTACAAATTTAGGATTATTTAACCGACAAAATGCAAAATATTGGTCACAAGAACATCAAAATTTATTACGTCGATGTTTTAATTATTTGTTGCTCATCGAAATAAATTGATACGTATGGTTGAAAAACTGTTACTTTCGTCCGAGTTTGACGAACTACATATTTTGCGTTAGCAGTGAAAAATTCTCTTTTTTTAATAAAAAAGCCGAAAGTCAAATAATGTATGCTGAAATTAAATCATTTAAATTTATTCGCAGTCAAACTTTTACTAACAACAGTAACTTATTCAGAGGTCATAAATTTGCTATTTTTAAAAATAACGATAACATGTACTAGATTTTCGAAAAGAGTAAACTTTACGAAAAATGTACAGGGTGTTCCATTTAAAATAACAACTTTGTCCTATCGACTATTTTGTTTGCCATCAATCAAAATTAATCTGCAAAAAAACCACACGATAGCTTTTTTCATTCAAAATTATTCGACCAAAATGGGTCAAAATATAGCTAGCCACCCTATATAATAACCAATGTTGGTCTGACTTTATATTTTCTGTACCTATGATTTATGAACCATGGATACTCATTTGTTTCAACACCTTTTATTTTTCTTTGTACTACCCTTGGACATTGTGTGTATTTTCGCTAACATTATTGGGAAATAAAAAATTAATATGATTGATGATAAATGTGTTAAACTCTAAAAATGAACCAAAAACCAAATGAGAAAAGTAAATAAACATCAACTACACTAAAAATTAACGCCTTCCTTTTACGTTATTATTTAAGTTTATTACATAAAAGTGACAATTCCAGGAACGGATTTATTAAATCATAATAACAAATCAACAGCTGAATAAATAACCATAAATAGCTCACAAGAAGACAACAGTCAATTGAGTTTATTGCGGGGGTTTTCTCCCACATACCACCATCTGAAATTGGCAAGGAAATAAATACACGATACCAGTTGCTACATTTGCTAGACTAGCGCTTGGGACTAGCGTGAGTTCTCTGATTCACCGGTACAAAAAAAGTAATTTATATTTGTGATTTTTTTTATAAGGTAATAAGAAAAATGCGTGACTGCTAGAAAATTAAAAATAAACGCTTGACGATTTTATATTCAACGAAAAAAGTCAATGCCACTGCAAATTTATTACTATATAGTTAAGTCAGTCCTTTTCTTTATTTGCTTTTCTTTAACTCACAATGTAGTTTCTTTTCCAGAATGTTTGTCCTCAAATCTTGCATTCTTCATTTAACACACTTCCTGACATAACCAACTGATGAAATATTGCACAGTTACTAAGGTCGGATGACAATACAACATTACACCGTTACTTTTGCAAATATCCCCACGTAGGGGGCGTGGGGGTGAAAATTGAAAAATCTGCAAAAGTATGATAATAATTTAATGTATGATTTATTTAAAGTATGACTAAAAAGTAGATAATAAAAAAAATAAATAAAAAAAAATTTAAAACTTGCTTTTCTTAGTCGTACTAAAAAGTAAAAAATAATTTCTTTGCCAAAAAAGCCAAAAAAAAAGCAAGTCGTGCGAACTTTGTACAATCATACAAAGTGCACCCGCTTTGCTTTTTTTCCTTTTTTTTTTTTGACAAAGAAATTATTTTTTACTTTTTATCCGGCGTAACAGCAAAACGTAAAAAATATATTTTTTATAATTTCGCTTATATCCTATACAACACATAAAAATGAATACACAGAAAAAAAAAACTACAACAACTTTTAGGCAAGCCAAAAGACAAAAATTAAACAAACGAAAAGTCGGGATTTACGAAATTAGCTGTAAGGACTGTAATCAAAAATATGTTGGACAAACTAGAGGATCAATTCAAAGTAGATTCAAAGAGCATATGGCCCATCTCAAACATGGTAGAACAGAAGTCTAGTGTTACACAACATGCTTTTAACAATAATAATAATAATTCTTTATTTTTCAGTCAAAATGTACAATAAATACAAATAACTGTAGAGAGCGTCAAATATATAAAAAAAGAAAATATATTTATACATACAGTAAATAAAACAGAGATTAAAATAATATACATACAAATACAAAAGACATTGTACAAACATCCAAAAGGTCAATAAAAAATAATATATAAGATGACTATGAAGACAATAAATTGAGGAAAGAGGAAAGTTAAAATTGATTAGTTGGTTTGTAGAAAAAAAAACCAACAAGAGAATAATAGTTCTTATCAACAAGCAGTTGTTTAAATCCTTTTTTTTAAAAAATATAGTTTAAAAAAACTAAAAAACACGCTTTTAAAGCACATCAAACTAAAATGTGAAAAATAATTATTAATATAAACTGAAAACAATAATGAACGAAAAAATACTAGTATTATTGTGAAAAAAGCGTGGGTTGCTCGATATACGAAAAATATGGCACAAAGCGCTCCACGCTTTTTTTCCACAATAATACTAGTATTTTTCGTTCATTATTGTTTTCAGTTTATATTAATAATTATTTTTCACTTTTTAGTTTGATGTGCTTTAAAAGCGTGTTTTTTAGTTTTTTTAAACTATATTTATTTTGCACTTTTTTAGTTTGATGTGCTATGAAAGCGTGTTTTGTAGTTTTTTTTAAACTATATTTATATTGCTTATTGATGCTGATATTATAACATTACGATCCAACAGATATTTCTGAAAAAAAAAAAAAAATTTTATTTCAGCCATGGGATTTGAACTCACGCCCGAGGAGTCTGTCGTTTCGCGTCGACTGCCTTAGCCCGCTCGACCACCGACCTAACTGACAATCATGGAATGTACTTACATATTAAGCCTTTGCTCTCACGCAGAGGATACGTGAGGAAAGGACTGGTGATCCTGATCAGGATAATGATATAAACTTATCAAATTATTGTATTGTTACCGGTTCTTCGTAAGTGTACAAAGTTTCAATTAAATCTGTCCGTTTAAAGTGGGTCAAAATCGAGTCCCAAAGAGTCGGTTACAAACAAACAAACAAGCAAACAAGCAAGCAAACATACAGGTGAAACTAATAAAAGCGTGTTAAAAATAGAGATGTTTACGGGCATCCTAATGTCGCGTCGGCAGGTATGCAATAAACATTTTACCCTTACAATAAAGGCCTTTTTGATATTTCGTAGTGGAATATTGGTCTGGGCAAAGGTTATTTTTAAATCTGGTTTCGTGATCATGGTCAATTCGATTTTGTTGAAAACTGGTTAGGTTTTTGAAAACGAAACAACAAAATTCGTAAATATATGTACCACTTAATGTCAAAATTTTTAACTTTTTGAATACCGGTCTGCATGATCTGTTTTTGGTATTCGAGCTATTATTCTTATAGCATACTTTTGTAGAATAAAAACTCGTTGACAGTGACTACTTGTGCCCCAGTGAATGATACCATATCGCATTCGATAATGAAAATTAGCATAATACAGGCTGATAACAATATTTTGGCTACAGTGTTTTACCACTGACCGTAATGCATAACAACTGGTCCGCAACTTTTCACAAAGTTTGTCAATGTGGATATCCCATTTTAAGGTGTTGTCAAAAGTGACCTCTAATATTTTACTTGAGCTTTTTTATATTAAACTGACTAGAGGTTAGGCTATTTAAATCATCTTGTACGTTAACGTTGCTTAAAAATTATTGAAGCCGTCTTGTCCTTATTTATATTTAGAAAATTTTTTCTAACCAGAGTATGCATTTTTTGTAAACTTCTTCTGCAGAATTTATTGCTGCCGTCGTGTTGGATTCTATAATTAAAAAATTAGTATCATCTGCATAACAAACAGTATACAAGTTATTAAAAACTCGCAAAAATGAGATCAAGTCACTGGAAAAAATAATAAAAGAGGACCTAAAATAGAACCCTGCGGGACACCTTGGGTCACAATTCTAGGCTCACTTTTGGCATCATTGACTTGAACAATTTGAACTCGATTACTTAAATATGAGGTAATGAAGTTTAATGGTGATCCTCTGATTCCATACCTATCAAGTTTTTCTGGAATTAATTGATGATCCGCGCAATCAAACGCACGAGAAAAATCAATGAATAGCCCAAATGTGCAATTTTTTTTTATCAAGTGCATTTACAATTTGTATATGAAAATTATTTAATGTTGTATCTACGCCTTTATTTTTTACACAACTATGTTGTACTAGTGAAATTATATTATTACGCAAACAAAATATTGCTTGTTGATCATTTAATGCTAATTCGAAAAGCTTCGAAAAACTAGATAATAATGTGATAGCTCTGTAATTACCGTAAGCATTTGAGGCACGCTTTTTATATAGAGGGAAAACCAAAAGACAAATTTATAAGATGCGATAAAGGTTTACAAATTAAATGATTACTGTTTTTTAACAAATTATTAGATATGTTATCATAACCACTAGAATTAGATGGCTTAAGTTTATTTATTAATGTAAATATATCTTGATTACTTAAAGGATAAAGAAATAATGACATGTTATCTACAGGTATATTACCATTCAAAAAATTAAATTTTTTTTATTATATGCCGTAATAAAATCAGTCGTAAAATGCTTATTAAAATTATTTGCAATTTCATTATCATTTAACTCAACATTATTCTCAAAAATTTTTATTTCTCTTTTAGACCTTTGTTTCCCTGTACTTCTGATATAATGTTCCACATAGTTTTTGTTTTTGTTATTTGATTCGGCAATTTTATTGTCATAATATCTTTGTTTAGCTGAAGTTAGTTTTTGTTTGTAATAATTGTTTAAATTTTTACTGTGGGTTTTCAGTTCAGGGTATTTTTGCGCCAGATCAGAAAATAGGCCGACTTGTTTTTTAAAATTGTTTATGTCATCTGTTATCCATAATTCAAAGTAATAAGACATTATATTATAAAAACTTTCAAAAGCTGTATTAGGGTTAGTGTCTAAATAAACATCATTCCAATTTAACCACTCTAAAAATTTATGAAATTTTAAAACATTTTCAGAACTATATTTGAGAACAACCATAAAATAGATATTAGCAATTTAGGATTAATTAGGAATGTAACGAATACTTGACAGCTGGATGCATTTGAATGGTTTGAAATCACAAAGTGTAAAAATAGTATGAATAGTGACGAGGGCCAATCCCAAATAGCCCGCTTTATTGGTTAATCCGAATCGTGACAACAGTTTAGATATAAATAGCATAAGGTTAGTTTCAATCATCTTCAGATGATGCCAACTTGGTTGGCGAAACGTACGTCGAGTGCAGTATAAGGTGTTTGACATTGACAAATAAATTATTGTGTGCCACAGAAAAAATAACAATTAACAAATGATATCAAATTAAACAAATACGGATGTTTCAGAGATAATTTCTCGCGCTGAAGTATTTCAATGGATTAAAGAACAAGAATTCTATTGTCAATTTTTTTGTGGCCAACTTACAAACCTGCTCATATGCACTACTGCCTCACTTCTTAAAATAAGATAATGTGGGTAATGAACCCACTTATAAAAGTACGTACAGTGTGAATCAACGAGGATTATTTTTGAATTTACATGAAAATGATAGTAGATACAGAACATTTGTTAAGATCACAGTTCAAAACTTGTAGCGAATGATGCGTGATTCATAATCAGCTATAACTTGAAGACAATTTTAGACCTACAATTAAGAAAATCGTGCCAACTTTCCTTTTGCCAATCGAACATCTATGGAATATGATCATAAATAGGAAGGAATATATGGACTCAGATGTAGGCTCTCAAAAGTCTTAGGCTAAACTCCTCTTTCAAGTGAAAATTGACGCATAGGAATCTGTGCTCGAGAATGCATTAAAAAAGACACAAGAGGAGCAAGAATCTATACTCGTATACTCTCAGACAGCACTTAAAGCTTTAAGTTCCTCTACTTGTAAGTCTAACATAGTCTGGGAATGTCTATAAACAGTAAAGCAACTGGCAGGAACACAACAATATTACCTTGATGTGGGTGCCAGGGTATGAAGGAATAGAAAGCAATGAGATTGCGATAGAAGGTGCAATACCAGAACTGCTTTGTGGAATACTTAAAAGCTACACAACTGACGAGGCCAGGAAATGGGAATATGAATATAAATCCTACTGGAAGTTAACTACAGGTCAAAGACAAGCGAAGAAGTGTACAAACTACTCACAAAAGAGTTAGAGAGCTGCTTGAACTGGACAAACTAGAGTTAAGGATACTTATAGGCTTTCTCACAGGTTACTACTCCTGCCCCTGAGATATTATCTCAAAAAATGGGCAAAGCTTAAAACGATATATGTCGCTTCTGTAAAGATGAAGGGGAAACCGTGGAACATATACTTTGCTCATGCAAAATCCTAACCCACCAAAGGCTACGACATTTGCAGCAGTTATCCAGAACACCTACACAAGTGGGAATCACAACCCCCTGAGAAGTTTTAGGCTTCTTTGGAAGCCTAGAAATTGATGGGTACACATAAATATAAGGGTTATCACAAAAGATCTCTTTATGCCGCAGTGAATGGAGGCCACTAGGGTCTAACCGGCCTATTCGCAATATAATATAATCTAACTAATGGGATATGATAGACAGACACAGCTAGGTCGGTTACCAATCCTCCTAATGGACTTCCAGCGCTTACAATAAGATGTTCAGATAGAATGGGAAAACATCGACAGTATTGTAAATATGGGTATGACGACAAACGCCCTGCCTTTATTACATAATATACAGTATGGGGACCGTAAGCAAGGTAAATGGGAAAAAACCAAATGTGTAGAACAAGGACAGATTGCTCTGATATAATACGTATGTTAGAAAAGGACAGAGAAACTGATAGTAAATAACGAAATTTGAATTAGTGGTAACAGGAATCCATAATCAGAAGCTAGCGATATTCATACCCACCGTTTGTTTGTTTGTTCATGCACGTATTGTGTGAAGTGGGGAGACTGGCCAGCGACCAGCCGATAAAAATAAAGATACAACTGATGTACACATATAGTGTTGCCTTTTCTAACATACGTATGATATGAGAGCAATCTGTCCTTGTTCTACACATTTGATTTTTTCCCATTTACCTTGCTTACGGTCCCCATACTGTATATATAATATTACATAATAATTAATAAGCATCCTTTCAAACACAAATTTTTTAAAATTAGCAATATTAGACGTTCAATTACTACAATTAAAAAATACATATAGTCCACTAATAATAACCCTTTTAGGGGTACAATAACTCATCTCGCATAGTAACATGTATAATTCCTACAAAAATGTTAGACAAATTGATATAACCGCAGTAATTTATTTACATAAGAGATCGTTCACCTTAAACACGCAAAAATATCAGTGTCACTCATGTTTTCCTTGATCTAGAAATGTTGATTAACGTAACCCAATTTATTTTTAAACAGAAAAATCGAAAGAATTATTTACATATAAAGACATAATTCACACCAAATTAACTTAATTAACTATTTTTTTCACTTAAATTAAGCTAGAATGTCCTAACATTACAATAATAAACTTTGGAAAGCTTTTTTCGAATTTTATTTTCACAATATCAATAGTTGTAATTTCGTCCCTCTAAACACGTAGTGGCGTATCTCAAAAAAATGCAAAATTGAGATACTCCACGTACTGACTAAACTTTACATTCTCCATCGATATTATGTATAGGCGTAACCCAAAACAGCATTATTTTACGAGCATTTTCTATTACTTGCTTGACATATCGCAATTGTAATGAATTTTGTTCATCACGAATAGGCATATGTCGACAGCCACACTGCATTGTCTGAATAAAGAACCAAAACAAGATAACAAAAAAAAAGTATAAGAACCTGATGGCTCTATCTCAAGGAAAAACCCCAGTTATCAAAGTAACCGCACACAAAAATTTTTATGAGTATCTTCCACATCACAGCGATGGTGATGATTGAGTTATTTTTTGAATAGATTTCCTTTTCCCCTATTTTTTATTCATTTTGAATATTCAGTAACTTTGTTTGATTTCTATTATGTAGTTTATGTTATGTTTTTACAAATAAAGGTTTTTATTCGAATCAAAACATTTTTTTTGTACTTAATTGAAAATTATCCACATGGCGTAAGTGGTCTTTTGTATCCTGAAATAAAAAAACACAAATTTTACAAACTGACGTATCTCATTTAACATAACTTTTTTCATAATATGAGAGGCAGCCGCCATGCAATCATTAGCTCACATCAATTGATTATGCCACAAGCATTTGTCTACAAAGAAAAAATTACACTAATTGCTCCAGCTATTACCCTAAAAGACAAGATCACTCTAAAACTTTAAATGCTTCTCCTAAAAAAATCAGAAAAACTGAGATAAGTCACTACGTGTTTAGAGGGACGATTTGTAGTCGGCTTCCAACGTCAATACAGTGATTAAAAATTATGGCGACAAACTTCGGCAACGTGTTGAAGGTCTAAAAATACTAGCACAAGTTTCTAATAATATGGATCTGAACATATTTTCGAACGGAACTACAAACTTCCAGTTGGGTTCTACGGTATGTGTTTCCTGAACAACAATGTTTATTGGATTACATTAAAATTTCAAACATAGAGACAATTGGATAATTAGTTAATGGTAAGATATAATTACAGTTGCACATGTCCCTGGATTATCTGCAATACAGAATAACAAAAAAAATTTTCAAACTGAAATTTGGCGGGGATGCAGGACTGCTATATAGATTAGAAAGTAATTTGTGATATTTTTATTTTTGAAAAATAAAGTAGGCCTCAGGATCCAAAAACTTGGGCAAAGTACATTTTTCGTAATAGATAGCGATAGCGAAAATTGGCACATAGATATAATTCTACAACATTCTTGTTGTTTGTTGTTTGCAAATTGAAAGATCATTTCCGTTTTACACAATTGTGTTTACCCCATGAAGGAGACGTTTTTCAGCAGAAAGTATAGAAATTGTCCTCGGTATATGACATGCAAAAGGTAAGCAGTTTAATATATGTAGGTAATATGTAGTTATTTTAACTCTACCTATAACTGCAATAATATAACTTAATAATTGAACACCTAGTACATATAGATACAAAATTAGTTTACTACGACCTGAAGCCAAACAATAAAAAACATAAATATAAATAAGCCTAACATTAACTGGCTAGATTTATAAATAAAAACAATTATTAATGGACATCTATTTGGCTCACTTTGTATTTTATTAGGTATGCAAAACTACTTTCATATGTCAAACTAAATACGGATGACGGGTTCCTAGAACTCATCTGGAATTCTCTTTACGTTAAATTAATCAAGTGACGTACCTACCGAGTTTTATTTAAGGAAATAAACAGAGGATTAGTGATTTACATTCATTATTTGTTGTTCATTAGTTTTTATGAGCTCTTATCCGAGAAAATTAATACGTGCTCATGTAAATGACTTTTACACTGTAAACATACATATGTATCTAACTGAATTACTGTAAGAAAAATAAATAAATCGATGCCTTTTACTACAAGGATAAATTCGGAAAAACCATATTTTAACGGAGATCACAATGACTTCCTATGAACTTGTTTTGTTGATAGACATATAGCTGGCAAATTAGATATTTTACAATTAACTCCAAAAATTAATTAAACGTTTGACATTTTTCAGTGATGTCGATGATGTCGACCTAATAATAATTATCGCAGAGTAATAATTAATAAATTATTATATTATGGCGGTCAACTTCTCGGCAGCCACAGGACACTATAATTTCGCATTTTTTTCGTTTCATTATTTAGTGACGAATTTGTAACATAAAAATTTAAATTTGTCGCTCATCAGTAAGCCTGGCCAAGCGATGGTAGATTCGGGGTCGGGCGCAATACCAATGCCATCGCGCGCTTGTTTACGATGACGATGACACGACACACTTCAGTTGTTATCTGTTGGTCGATGCGTAGAGTACTAATAAATAATAAATAATGTTGAGCGTAAAGAGTAGAAAACGACCGTACGCTGATAAAGTGAATAAATTTATCGGTGAATTTCCGGATTTATTCTATGATGGATGTAAAATAATTAATAAAGTTTGTGATCAAGACTTAATGTGCTGGAATAAATACGGCTCCAAAACTCATGTCAATAGTAACCGGCATAAAAATAAAAAAAATGGCGTGTCTTCTTTGGAACCTCAGTTTATGTTTGATTTACTGTTAATGCTGATTGCCTGTGATGTTCCGTGCGCATATTGGATAAACCAGTATTTCGGGAGTTCTGGAATAAATACAATCCCCAGGTGAATTTATCAAGTCGTTCATCGTTACGTAGATATGTACCAAGTGTTCGTGAAGACATTGTAAATAGGATTAAATGTGCATTCAAAAATACACGGCTGTGGTTATGTGTTGACGAGACGACAGATTGTAAAAAAAATTCTATTTTAAATGTTATAGTACGTGTACTCGACCCTGTTAAACCAACATTTCCACTTTTACTAGCTAGCAAAAGACTAACTGCGTGTACTGATGAAACAATTACGCGGGTGGTGTTGGAGACTTTCGAAAAATTTGAACTGTCAACAAGTGTTGATGTTTGTGACCGACGGTGCTGCGACAATGTGTTTGGTGGGCCGTTTTCTTCAAATAGACGATTGTAGGTTTTTACATGTTACGTGTAAAGTGCATGTGTTCCATCTTGTAGCAGAAACGATTCGAAAATGTTTTCCAGAGGTAGATGCATTAATAGCAAATACAAAAAAAGTATTTCTCAAATTTCCTAAATGGCTTCGAGCATTTCACACACTGTGTCCTGGTATTCCGGAACCCCCAGTGCCGATTCTTACACGTTGGGAAACGTGGTTGAAGGCAGCTTTTTATTATGCTGAATATTTTCAACAAATAAAAGCTGTGATGCCACAGTTCAACCCTAACGAGGCTGCAGCTATTAAGGAAAGCCAGACAAGCTTTCAAGAAACAGATTTAAAAACTATTTATAACAATTATAGAGAACTACACGACGCAATAGAAAAATTGTAAAATACTTCGTTGTCGTTAGTGGAATCGCTGCAAATAGTGGACGACGTAAGCTACAGCTACAGACTATAAATGACGCAAAAAATAAGCACATATGTAGAAATATACAGGATGCGAAAAATTTTAAAAATTGATTCCATTTCCGATTAAACCGGAAGTTGGATCCAAAAGTGCTTATGTTTCATATAACTACTAGATGTAGTACTATCGATTCCATGTATAATACATAGTCAAAATTTCGGGAAAACCATTTTTTAACCACTCTTCGTATATTTAACATTTGACAAAACTTTTCTCAACGGATTCGGAATCTATGGTAAAAATTACTATTTTGAAATTTTCGTTTATCTTAATAATTAAGTCGGAAAATCCAGTGGCCACCTTGAGTGGATCACCCTGGACACAGTGTTTCTTGAGTGGGGGGCAACTACCAAAGTTTGTCTGTTACTATTTATTGATATTATCAATTTTTGGCATTTATATTTTTTTTTAGCTTAGCATTATCCCAATAAGAAGTACTTATAAACAATCTATTTTAAAAATTATTATTACGATATAACTTCGAAAAATTATACCCTCCAGCTCTATACATATATTCAGGATTAAATGGACAAACTTAAAATCTGGATTTAGGACCTCAAAATAAGAAAAAAAATTGCCGCCGATGACGTCATAGCTCGGAAACTCGAAACATGTATCGGAAAAGATGTCTTTTTGAAAAAATAAAAATGACATGTCTGAGGATTTTTTTGCGAAAACTTTTCTGGAAAGTTTTATTGAATTTGTTCCATATGTTATCACCACACTGTAAAAGTTTCTTTCAAACTTAATTGCACCATAAAAAGCGTCGGTTCTGTTCAGTTCGAAAACGCTTTAGCTGGCGATGAGCTGTGTGTGCGGCGAGTATAACATTTTTTCTTTAATGGTTATATTCTGTTTAGTGTAGTGCGCTAGTGGACGTAAGAAATGGCGAGGCAGTCCGCGTTTTCAGAAAGAGTAATGTTTTGTGTGTTATTGTGTAAAGTGTGGGGCGTTATGGCGACCTTCAGTAATAATGTCATTCCAGAAGATCATTATTACTGTTTCCGACAGAACCACTGTTCCATTGTTCTGGGGTATTTAAAATGAGACATTTGTAATAATACAGTTGTCTAATTTGAAATACTCCAGAACCCTGTAACAAGCCTCTGCTGCAAGGATCTGCTGGAATGGTATTATTATTGAACGTGTAAGGTCGCCATTAGACTGTTAGTAAATCCGCTGTGACGAAACATATGTCGTCGAAAAAACACCAAACGTTGATCGACTGAAGACAAATAAAAGCGGTGAAACAGGGAGGAACTGTTATGTTAAGGTAAAACACTGTTTACTGTACTACCTGCTCCTGTTTTGCAGTTTGCCTCTGTTATTTACGCCATAACATTCAAATATCCTAAGTGTATCTCATATATTTTGGTAATTTTGTCTGTCGAAAGAATGGAGCTCGTTAAAAAATTCAAACAATCCTGATTGAACTTGCTATTTAATTAATATCGCTCATAATTTCAGCACAATATAAGCATACATTGGTATATCGAATTTATTTCCTTATTTATACGCATAACCATCAATAATTTAAGCATTTTTAAGAATGTCTGACATTGCTATTTGAAATAATAAGAATTATTGCAGGAAATAAGTTAAAACTGGATGTGACCTTTCATTTCATCTGAAGCAAATTATTCATGCACGTTAATTCTGAATGTTATTTAGCATTTTATGTGTTGGGTACGGTTTTGAAATGCTAATATATGTATGTACTTATAAAATATTGTAAGAACATGGATAAAGGAAAATGATTATATGATTAAGAATTGTGTCTGACATTTTTGTTTAGTTGAGCTGATGAAAATTCACAATATCCGGCAAGGAATGTTATAACAAATTTAATAATAATGCTAATATCTGTTCAAGGCGGTCATGGTTGTAACATTTTCGTGATAACTTAACCGGTTTAACAGAAAAATAGTCTTTGCTTTGGATAATTATAAATTTTCCATTAATTTTTGACATATTTTTACGACTAATTGTAAGTCAAAATATGAAAATATATTTTTCCCTCTAAAAATGTATGGAATAAAACTTTCAAGGACTATAAACTAATGCTCCAGGAAATAAATTCGCGTCAGGGTGTCGTAATAATTGCATTAAACAAGTTCATAATCAGTGTCGGAACACCATCAAAACGATGTATTTTTACATAGATTAAATATACACATCTCTAAGAACTGTGATGTTTGTGTCTGTGAAAAAATGACTAGAAATCCGTTCAATCAGACTAGGATGAGATCCAAGGACTTTTTAGAAACTGTCCACAGTGATGTTTGTGGTCCAAAATCACCTACTGCCCACTGGCGGTTCTTCTATAGGGTCATATATATATATATATATATATATATATATATATATATATATATATATATATATATATATATATATATATATATATATATATATATATATATATATATATATTTTTTTTTTTTTTATATATATATATATATATATATATATATATATATATATATATATATATATATATATATATATATATATATATATATATATATATATATTTAATATTCTTAAAAAATATATCAAAGTTTCTACCGAGCACCGAACCTCTACATTCATATTCATTAAATTATTCATTTACAGAATTTAAAAATCTTGGGTCAATCCGCAACGTGTCCTCAAAGCTAGCTACGGACCGAATTTACAACGAATTAAAATGAAGTAGACTTATGCCCGAATCGTCAGAAAGCAAAAGAGACAGAAAACACTGGCGGGACAATGTCCCTGACACATTTTACGGAAACGGGAACGCACGAAGTTCGTTCAGTAGAGCAGTCAGCAGTCTTGTCTTAATGCTGACTAGGTACGTGTTGGTCGGTAAATTCTGTCGCGTTGTTTTTAATGTTTTTATTTGTGAACATTTTATTAGTAAATCTCTACTTGTCGTGAAATTAAGTAAAACAGTGTTTTTGGTGTTTACTATTAAATATGAGTGTTGTACAAAATATGTTAAAACTGAAAGATGGACATAAGTTGGGTTATGAAGACCGAGTGAAATTCAAAGGTGGTGGCCGTCCAAAACCTAATATGACGATAAAGCAAACATCTCCTGATAAGAAAAAAGAAGTTAATAGGTATTTTTAATTAAAAAAAGTTATCCTTCAGCAAATTTTATTCATTGTTACGCTCATCAACTAAATTTAATTTTATAAAAAGCATCAATCAGGATGAAAGCATAAAAATTTTTTTTGGTAATTTACATAGCTTTTCTTCATTCTTTGGAAAATCGCCAAAAAGAACAGCCGTATTAGATAATGTTGTTAAAGTGAGATTACCTAAAGCGGCTCCAACACGATGGAATTTTAATACAAAGTGCATAGAGACTGTTTATACCTATCGAACAGAATTATTAGATTGTTTAGAAAAAATCATTGATAATGAATCAGAAAACAACACTCTAAACCAAGCTATTGGTTTAAAAAACTACTTACAAAATGAACATTTTCTTTACTG
The DNA here is from genome assembly GCA_029963845.1 of Rhamnusium bicolor. Classification (NCBI taxonomy): domain Eukaryota; kingdom Metazoa; phylum Arthropoda; class Insecta; order Coleoptera; family Cerambycidae; genus Rhamnusium; species Rhamnusium bicolor. Next base: position 907,585 of record JANEYF010005871.1, read on the forward strand.
GTTAAATTTTTTTCATTTAGTTATGCCTCATTGTGATATATTGTTCAATCAATTACAAAAATGTAATATCGATGTCATAACAGTAAATAAGTGTATTGGCGTTTTTAATAGTAAAATTGAAGACATCAGAAATAAAATTTTGAATAACTATTTGGAGGAGACATCCATGCAGTCGGCCCAGAGATGTAAAACGGAAGAATCAAAAAGGAGAATTTCATTAGAAGTTTGTGATATAATTACATCTGCGAGATCAAAAACAGGTTTGGCTTCAGTAATCATTTAGCAGTGTCTCAGTTATTTCACGCAGATCGATTTAAAGATTATAAAAAAAGCTTTCCTCAAGATATGTTTAAATTAGTTAAAACGGAGTATTCAGTCATAAATCATTTGAAACTTAAAACTGAATTAGAAGTATTATATAGCCGAGAAGATTTTTTCCAATAGTGAAGGTGCAGTTGCTTTGTTACAGCTTTTTATTAACAATAATTTGTGCAATACTTTTTCTGAAAGTGTCACACTGTTAAAAATCTTGTGTACACTCCCTATGACTACCGTCGAAAGTGAACGTTGTTTTTCCACCTTAAAAAGAATAGACATTTTTAAGAAATACCATGGGTCAGGAAAGGTTATCTTCTTTAGCTATGCTTACCATAATAAAGAAGATAAAAGACTTTAATGAAAAAGTAATTGACCACTTTGCATTTCAAAAAGACCGGAGGATCGACTTGGATTTAAATCACTTGAAAAGGTAGGTAATACAGTAAACTTTTCTAATTGACCTCCCTATCTCTTGACCCACGAACCGTCACTGTTACTGCCTACAATGGTAAAAGATATTTTGTTTCATTCACTGATTATTCTCATTTTGCTGAAGTTTATCTTTTACAACATAATAGTGAAATTGAAATCTTCTGAATGTGTCACATATTATAGATTACCGAAACAACTGGTTAAGGAAAATTTAAGGATAGGACTTTGAAGACAAATATGATAGGATATATTTATGACGGTTGCGTTTTTGTGATGAAATATGTAGATAATCTCATACTGGTACGATGTTGATGAAGTTAAACTTGTACAGATGGATCTACTTCACAAATTCGAAATCAAAGATATTGAAGAGATAGAGATATTCCTTGGTATGAGAAGAGCGGAACCAATTCATTTGATAATTGGATGACAATCGATCAGGTATCTTTTGTAATCAAAATCATTGACAGATATGGTTTATAAGTTGAGCTGTCAATTATTTGAGTCATTTTCAAGCAGATCCAAGTGAAGAGCATCACAGGTATCTAAAATGGCTAGTACGTTATCTTAAAGGAACCTTGAACCATGGACTGGTGTACATTCAGAGTAGTCACTGGCTGTGCTGACTCATCTTAAGTTGATGATATAGATGATAGGAAGAGTACAACTGACTACTGTTTTTGGATGGGCGACAACTTCTGTAGTTACGTGGAAAACGAAAAAAAGGAAGTTGTCAGCTTATCCACTTGTGAAGAGGAATACATTGTGTATATATGGCTTAAGATTGTGTCAAGACCTCCACATGGATTCAACGGGAGACGATCATATAAGATAATCAGTCAGCTATAGCGATGGCCAAAAGTCTTGAGACTAAACGATCAAAGCATATCGACCTGAAATATTATCCAAGGGAACTTGTCGACAAGAAAGAGATATTACAATATGTTGAGACCAACAAATAATTTGCTGATTTATTTACCAATACGTTGGATTATTCAAAATTTTCTGAATTCAAAGGGATTTGGGATGCGAACGAGTGAAATTAAGGGGAGGTGTTGTAATATTAGTAATTTTCCCATTTAATGTTAAATCATAGTAATATGTTTTTTGTTTGATAATTGTCACACTCTGTAATGTGAATATATAGTTTCTTCGCTTGATTAAAATCATTTTATTGTACTCAATTGATTTATTACCTGGATTATTATTGATATTAAAAGTTATTCAGGTTTAAATTAAGAAAACTGAAAATGTTACCGTTAACTTACCATATTTTTTTCTATACCTTAAAAACATTTGTTTTAAAGGCAAAATACTTCAAATAAAAATGGAGTTTAAACTCCACTCAGATGAAGATTCACGGCATGGTGCACGTGTGTTTCTGTGTGTGTACAGGTTAGTTTTATCAAAGTAAACCCCCCATTTTTATTTTTGACTGATTCAAAAAATTTAAAAAAATCTTACATGGTTTTTTATGTAGATTCCACTCATGCTAACAAATTGGCAGTAGCGTTTTAAATATACAGGATACACAAAAAGTGCGTTTATTTTAAATAAAACACCGTCTATATTTTGACAAATTTCGATTCCTCGAGTCATTCTGATAACAAATATATACACATATTGTATAAATGGTTTACTAGTTTTTGTGTTTTGCTTCAAAAACTATTTTATGTTAACAGCAAGAAATAGCAATATTCAAAGTAGGCTGCGAGAACAAATGAAAATATTGTTAAATGTCAATATTTCTCCACATTGATGTTTAGTTAATTGTATTTTATTAAGAGATTTCAATTAGTTCTTTAGTACAATGTATTATTCCATTGAAAAAAAGACGCATTGTAGTGGAAATTTACATATTTTATCATAAAAATATGAAAGGAATTTATTAGAAGATTTCCGGATGAACCACCACCTACAAATATTACGTTCAAGCAAATTTATAACATATTTATTGCTAATAATTCTTTGGATAATTTTAGGAGAAAAAAATAAGACGGTTTTAACGGAAGAGCGTGAGTTTGAAGTTTTATTAAATTTTATAGAGAACCGTGATTAACAGAATTAATGAAAACAAAAATTTTTTAGAAAATATTTTTTGGACGGATGATTCAACTTTCTCTACGTCTGGCATATTTAACAGAAAAAATATGTATCATTGGGCACCACAAAACCCACATGCAGTGGCACAAGTGAAAAAGCAAGGGCATAGAACTGTGAATTGTTGGTAAGGAATTCATAAGTCTAAAATTATTGGTTCTTTCTTTATTGGTGAAAGATGAACAGGCTAGACTTATCTGAGCATTCCACAAACTAATGTTGCGGACTATTTAGATGAATTACCACTCTTAGATATATTAAGGGTTGGCAGCAAGATGGTGCCGCACCTCATAGTATTCGAGAGGTGACAGATTTTTTAAATGATAAATGTCTCTGGATAGGAAATAAATATAGTTAAAAAAAAAACAAAAAAACACGCTTTTAAAGCACATCAAACTAAAAAGTGAAAAATAATTATTAATATAAACTGAAAACAATAATGAACGAAAAATACTAGTATTATTGTGAAAAAAGCGTGGCCATATTTTTCGTATATCGAGCAACCCACGCTTTTTTCACAAAAATACTAGTATTTTTCGTTCATTATTGTTTTCAGTTTATATTAATAATTATTTTTCACTTTTTAGTTTGATGTGCTTTAAAAGCGTGTATTTTAGTTTTTTAAACTATATTTATTTTTCACTTTTTAGTTTGATGTGCTATGAAAGCGTGTTTTTTAGTTTTTTTTAAACTATATTTATATTGCTTATTGATGCTGATATTATAACATATTACGATCCAACAGATACTTCTGAAAAAAAAAAATTTTTTTTTCAGCCATAGACGGGATTTGAACTCACGCCCGAGGAGTCCGTCGTTTCGCGTCGACTAAGACTTGCGCCTTAGCCCGCTCGGCCAACGAACGAACTGAGAATCACGGAATGTACTAACAGTAGTAATAAGCCACTTGCTCTCACGCAGAGGATACGTGAGGAAATTATTTAATTCTGGCGATCCTGATCAGGATAATGATATAAACTTATCAAATTATTGTATTGTTACCGGTTCTTCGTATGTACAAAGTTTCAATTAAATCTGTCCGTTTAAAGTGGGTCAAAATCGAGTCCAAAGAGTCGGTTACAAACAAACAAACATACAAGTGAAGCTAATAAAAGCGTGTTAAAAATGGTCCTATTCGCTGGCCCACACTAGTCTAGACTTGAATCCCCTAGATTATTTTCTTTCGAGACGCTCAAAGAAAAAATATATAATGAACCATGAACAACTAAAAAATGACTCTGAAGAAAACGTGAATTTCCTAAATTTGGAAGTAGCACTTTTTAAAAAAATTCGTTCGAACTTTAGAAAACGTTGTTTAAAATGCATCGAACTTAATGGTGGTTATGTTGAAAATGTTACGTAATTTATTTTAACATTTAACACATTTTGTTTTGTTTGTGGATCTACTTTATTAATTGATGATTGTGATATGAGTTTTAATTAGAATAACGCTTGCTTCAATGTATCCACAATCAACTCAAAATAATACAAAAACTAGTAAACCAATTATATAATATGTGCATATATGTTATCAGAATGACTCGAGGAATCGAAATTTGTCAAAATATACAGGATTTAAAATAAATGCACTTTTCTGTGTACTCTGTATATTTAAAACACCACTGCCAATCTGTTAGCAGACCAATTTTTACATTTTTTTAATGTCAAAAATAAAAATGGGGGGTTTACATTAATAAAACTATCATTGTATGACGCTATTGTGGATTTGTTGAATATATTTTACTTTTAACGTACTTATTCAATTCAATTGCTATTAAGAAATTAAATCTATTGTCGTAGTTGTTGAAAATAACAGTATTATCTTTTTTAACACGCTTTTATTAGCTTCACCTGTATGTTTGCTTGCTTGCTTGCTTGTTTGTTTGTTTGTTTGTAACCGACTCTTTGGACTCGATTTTGACCCACTTTAAACGGACAGATTTAATTAAAACTTTGTACACTTACGAAGAACCGGTAACAATACAATAATTTGATAAGTTTATATCATTATCCTGATCAGGATCGCCAGTCCTTTCCTCACGTATCCTCTGCGTGAGAGCAAAGGCTTAATATGTAAGTACATGCCGCGATTGTCAGTTACGTCGGTGGTCGAGCGGGTTAAGGCAGTCGACGCGAAACGACGGACTCCTCGGGCGTGAGTTCAAATCCCATGGCTGAAATAAAAAAATGTTTTTTTTTCAGAAATATCTGTTGGATCGTAATATGTTATAATATCAGCATCAATAAGCAATATAAATATAGTTTAAAACAACTAAAAAACACGCTTTCATAGCACATCAAACTAAAAAAGTGAAAAATAAATACCTATAGTTTAAAAAAACTAAAAAACACGCTTTTAAAGCACATCAAACTAAAAAGTGAAAAATAATTATTAATATAAACTGAAAACAATAATGAACGAAAAATACTAGTATTATTGTGAAAAAAGCGTGGGTTGCTCGATATACGAAAAATATGGCACAAAGCGCCCCACACTTTTTTCACAATAATACTAGTATTTTTCGTTCATTATTGTTTTCAGTTTATATTAATAATTATTTTTCACTTTTTAGTTTGATGTGCTTTAAAAGCGTGTTTTTTAGTTTTTTTTTAAACTATATTTATTTTTCTTTATTTCTCATACTGCCTTTTTCTCACTAGATTTCCTACACTCCTACTACTACCGTTTCATTAGTGCTATGCTGTAATTAATGTTTTAAATAGTCCAATATGCTTCCATTATCAGTTACTCTCTTGTTTCTTCATTTACAGCATGTTGCAAATTTCATGTCCAGAAGTTGTATAACTTCCGAATCGAAACGTGGGAAGGTTATTGGTAATTGCATTATTATTACTTAAAAATGGAACAAATTTTGTAAGGCTGGCTGACCTTCGTCGCGATCACCGTGTGGATATGTTTACCTAGAGTCAGAGCTGCGGTGTCCATATATGGATTTGCGTGTTCACTACTAACCGATGACGATAAAAAATCTTTGAAGGATAGGTTATTTTTTTACTTAATAAAAAATATACTTAAGACAGATAGTCGTGTAAAGCTGAATAACAACTGTATGTTATTAATTATAATGCATGAGTTATCACATTATTTGCCTTATAAACATATGTCAGTGATAAATTGAACGTGTTTTTTTTTCTAATTATGCAAATTGCAATTAAAGAAGATGCGGAACAAAAATGACAGGATCTCAAAATTACGACCTCTACTCTATGATGTGCTACTTACGGGAGATTTACAGTGAGGAAAAAAGTATTTTCTTAAATACTTAAATTTTTTTTCTAAAATGACTTGTCGATGTATTACAGTCTGACCCACTTGAAAGACGGATATCCAGTACTTATCGTAAAATTTTTTTGCATTGTAGAGCGCACAGTGGACGGAAACGCCAAAAAGCTGGCCAAAATTAAAAAAAATGAAGTTTTTTTTTTGAAATGGAAACGTTTTAAATCGTTGTAGTGGTACCCCTAGCATTAGAAACGACCGTTAATACCGGTCCGGGTTCACTACCTGAGCGAGGAAATTACTTATTGTGCGACCGTGCAGCTAGTCACTTCGGCAGCTCGCAACGCTTCAAAAATCGATAAATTTTGTCTGCAGCGTAAAAATTCTCAAAGTGAAGTTTTCTGTGTCATAAAAGTGGAATCTGCATCAGAAAGTAAGTACAATTGAAATATCTCAGTATCAGATCAGTTTATTTATATGGTAATTAGTAAATAATTATCGAAGTGGAGTGCATTTTTGTACATGCAACGATTCATAAACTCCACAAAAAAAAGCGATAAGTTACGCGGTTGGTGATGGTTGGTCTTGAAACTTATTGGAATGTGTTCAATGAACATTTTTTCGAAAGTGTATAAAAAATTAGCTGCATCTTTTTTGCATCTTTGCGAGATATTGACCATATTGTGCGCGAATGCACGGATGCATGCACATTCGTGCACCATAAAGTGGGCTCCTTTTGAATGCGTTCTCATGAGGACGATGAATGTAATTCAGATAGTAATTGAATAAAATTAATTTTCAGTCATTACACATTTTTATTCCATTCCCCAGATCCTAATTTTCCCGGAACAAATGAAACACATGAATTCGCTTCAATTCAATAATAATTTTTGAACTATGTATATATTTTTGACCGTAATTTTTTTTGAAATTCTATATGGGATTCTTCATCAGCGACCCAAAAAAACTATATAAAGTTTTGTAAAAATGCAGCGATAATTGGCGATTTTTGGTATGTTTTGGGGGGATCTCATGGCCGCCATTTTGTTTTTTTCAAAATTCAACTTCGGATTCTTGATCAGCGACACAAAAAACCCCTGTATGCGCAATTTCAGTAAAATAGCTCAATGCCTTTATATTTTGGCCAGCTTTTCGGCGTTTCCGTCCACTGTGGAGCGCGAGAAACTCTAGGACAAGTGTTACATTTTTTTTTTTACAAAAATCATACAGCGAGGAGAAAAGTAATTTCTTATATACTTACTTTTTTTTTACTAAAATCACTTGACGTGCCGATGTATTACAGTGTGACCCACTTGAAAGCAGGGCATCCTGATAAAATTTGTATTTATCATCCAATTATGCCTAACTTTTTTTTGCATTGTAGAGAGCGAAAAACTCTACTTTAAGACAAGTTTCACAATTTTCTTTTTTTTACAAAAAACCAAACCAAACCTACTACGTAATTTTTTGGAGGTGAAAATTCAAGAAATCGTATTAGCGATTTTTTTTACAAAATATTTGAGTATATCACTGGATGAAGCGCCTTCTCATATAACAAATTTCATAAAAAAATTCTGCATATTAATAATTCTGGGGTCAAATTAAAAATAACATTGTTCTTATGAATTTATTTCTTCTGATCAAGTAACCCATAGAATAAAAAACAATTGAAATGTTACAAAGTGACTTAAAGCATTAGTCCGTCATATTAGAGCCCGTGTACGAGAATATTAGTTAATTAGTGGTGTAATTATGGAACAATAAGTGTGACAAAATTGAATTAGTTCATCTTGTTACCAATAATAGTTTTTCGGCAAGAGAAGCTGCCGGAGAATTTAATAATAGATATTCCGATAGTGTACCGTACACCGCATAAATAAAGTTGGTTATAAACGCAAAAAGGCAGTAATCACATAAATTAAACGTGTGGTGCGAATACTTGATAATAAGATTATTGGTTCGTTTTTCTTTGAGGGTAATTTGCATGGAAATCTGTTTTTCGACTTTCTAAGAAATGAGTTATTGAACGCTATATCAGGCTTGTCTGAATTTTGAAGTTTCAATTAGATGGGTTTCCTGTGCATAACACAGTAGTGGTAAGGGAATGGCTGAGTAAAAAATCGGTGGATAACTCGAAACAGTTCTCTTATTGAGCGGCCGCCAAGATCCCCGGACCTGAGGCCACTCGCATTTTTCTTTTGTGATATACTTAAGCTACAAGTTTACAAGTCAAGACCCGCAGTCAGTAGAAGACATACGCGCTAGAATACCCCAGAACTGAGAATTACCTTTTTATTTATTTATTTAACGTCGGCCTATTTCCCCCACCAGAACCAATTACCGACGCCAGGAGACGAACTACTCCCAACCTGAAAATTTTTGCAGAGGCTCTTCTTTATAGCAGATTACTCGTTTAACATTTAATAGACAAGGGATCGACTGCTTTACATTCCCTCCGAAGGATGGTATAACACCTACACAACCCTCGCCTAAGATTGCGTACCTTCTACATTGATATACAAGTTGCTAGAAGACGGGACAAGGTAGTTTCAGTCTAGTTACTACCAAATTACGAGTACTGACTGCGACTACACTTGCTTAACTTTGAGTATCGAAATACGAGTATGTTATATTGGACCTACGCTCGCCCCGAACATCTGAGAAAAGTAACTATAAACGTATAAAAAATGATAAGAGCAATGAAGCAGACGGCGGATTGGTGGAAACAAGAATTTGATTAGCGTTTATTTTCTTTTCTGGCATTCCAATAATTTTGTTGAATGTTGTTACCAACAAGAACATGTGTTATTTTCAGTTGTTTTTAAGTTTTTATTCCATGGGTAGCTTTATCAGAAGAAATAAATTCATAAGAATAATGTGATTTTTAATTTGGCCGCAGAATTATTAATACGCAATCTTTTTTTAAGGGAATTTGGTACAGGTCCATTTCAGGGAGTGCTTAACCCAGTGGCGTACTAAGATCTCTTGTAAATATATAACAATTTGTCTGTCCTAAGGTACAGTTTTTTGCACTCTACGAATAAAACAAAAAAAAAGTTGGTCAAAATCGGATGATAAATATTTTATTGTATGGGGGTGTCCCACTTTCAAGTTGGTCACGGATATACATTTAGTTACTTTTTGTTTTACACCATTTGCAGCATTTTGTGATAAGATGTCACTTTGCACACAAAACAAAACATTTTTGAAGGGAAGACATTTTCAAAACTGCACGCAGATCCCTTTTGTCAGCCATTTATAAAAATGGCGGCTGGTAATATGTTTAAAATGTTAAAATTAATTATACTGGTATCAAGAACTCGTTTTCATATAATTTTTGGGCGCAAAAATCAAAACTGGACTTAGAATTTGTCGGATCATTCCTTAAACCGAAAAATGTTTTATAATCGATAAGAAACAAAAAACTTTACTCTTCATTGAAATGTAATGTCTATAATGAACTACGGCATATTTTTGTTTTCAAGCGGGGTATAGTTGTATTCTCTCCACTTAGGACTGTGTGGGGATTCAAACGGGGAAGAAAGAGCATGCGCTTCTTTATGGAAGTACAAACGCATCTTTTGTGGTGCATATTTTGAAACGTTAGAAAATTAGGGTGTTTATGTCAAGCCCAAAGATTCTGGGGATGACAGAGGAACAATGATGATCAGATTACTCACCGGAAATGGAAGCATGCTTAACTTTACACCATTGCACATTGAAGATTAAAGCTAAGAGAGCAGTTTATAACTACTGTGAAATGCGACAGGTGGGGAGCTGGGGCATACAACGGTCTCCTTATGCTATGGATCTGGCATTATCGATAGGGGGCCAGGTTTTTAATGAATCAAGATGACTATTGGCTGCCGACTTGGGGTGGGCCGAAAAACAAAAATTGGAATTTCGATTTGGAAAAGTCGTCAAAATTTGTCTTTTGGTATTCTAAAAAAAAGTTCATTTCGATAGTGTTATATCTTCTGCTCTCTATCGGCCCTCAAAAAAATTGAAAATTGAAAACATTTGCTTTAATAATATTTCGAGTTAACAAAATCAAAGACCAAGAGTAGATCTTCGCTTGTTTTCTAGAGAAAAAACCCAGAATTCGCTACAAGCAGCTCGAAGAGTTTCATCTTATCCCTCATCTACTGCAGGAATTTTATGGTTTGTAGTCCTTTTTGCCCTAATGAAGTCAACTCGTTTTTTTGGATAAACAATTGACAAGGAAGCTTCTACACATTCTTATACGGCTTGGGTATGAAAGGAAATGAATATTTTGTCTCATCTATTACTAGATTGCGAACTAAGGGGGGAGGGGTAATTTCACTTTTTTACCATAGTCAATATACATTTTCCGGATATGCAAAAAAAGCATTCCGTTAATTACAGGATCTATAATATTCTTTTAAATCTTGACTTAAGTATAGCAGGGTAAGCATGGGCCGGATGCCCCTCGGGAATATTGGGCTGATATTTTTACCTTGACATCACATTACTAAATGAACATATTTTGTAGTTATCACACCTCTGCGGGGATGAGGTAAGGACATCCGTTTAATATCCGATATTCGATCAGTGAAGTTAAGCAGCACTGATCGAGTCCGGCAATTGGATGGATGAACGATAGCTCATCTAACAGTCGGTAGGATGTCAACAGACAATCCCGGGAAGGCCGCTAGCCTGATGCAGGCGGAGAGGCGAGCCCGGGTGGAGGGTCGAAGAGACCTACCCAGGAGGTTTGCCACTCTGCTAGCGGTGCAGGCGGGCAGGCCCAGGCGGTGGGTTAGTTGACAGTCGAGGACCGTGGTTCGGAGTCCACGCTAAACTGTAGGTCCCTAGGTAAAAAGGGCCCATTGTGGCCTACTTGCCTAGTAAAATAAGTAGCTACTACTATCACACCTCTGCGCACGCTGGTTTTTTGAAATAAATTAATTATCGAATTTTGGAAAAAAAAATTTCTTTAATAATGTAAAAAATCTTTGTTTTGCTTTCTGTATGTGCTAGATACTGCAAAGAAGTATTAAATGAAATATTATTGAATATTAACAGTGCGTAAAATATACTAAAATATTCCAAATTAAAAAGTTTCAGAAATATAAAATGACACGTATGTTGTGAGACATTATCACAGATTTTTTTTTATAAATGCCCCTTACCGTGCTCTATAACATACATATATTTTGTTCAAAATTTTCAGAAGGATAGAACAGTGTTAAAAAAATTATAATTGCTACCTATATATAAATATTAGGGAGGATGTGCATGTAATTGTACTCTAGTTTTTTTATGATAGAATTTTAATAATAATAATAATAATAACAGTCAGTATTGTAATAACACGACTTCGTAAAAGGACACTAAAGAAAAATACGCAGACATGAATTTGAGGTATTAATCATTATACTTATACTATTATTATAATATATGGTTACACATAAAAAAAATTAAGGATAAATAAAGAATCCTAGGATTCTATGCATTTCGATACACTCTACATCACAGATGAATACTAAAGCTATGAGGGCGATTATTCTAATATGTATGCAATAATTTTTGAAACATCTAAAAGCAGTGTTTTTCTTCAAAATAATTATTTCCAAGATGTTTCACAAGGAACCTACCACATATTCAATCCAGTGTATTTTTGTTACTTTTTCCCATTGGAAAAGAGCTGCAACAATAAAAGTTTTCCTGTCGCCTACAGATACATTTTTGACCTAATTAAATTGCCTATAACAGTTGTTCTGTTTAAAACTATTGATAGATATATAAATAACATAATAATGTAATATGTCAAATAAGCCACACTAAATAATAATACAGAATAGAAAAAAAGCTATAATTCCCAACTCACCATATTTTTATTTTCAATAGGGATACCGATTCACTCACTGTAAATAAGGAAACAATCGTTACATTACTACGTAGTTATTATTGTTAGAATGTTAGAATTACTAGTAATTTATAATATGTAAAGTGACTAACTACAGTTTAATAATAAAATTCCATAAGAGGTAAAACGTGAATGAAGAAAATTGTACAAAATACAATGGAAATTCCAATGTTTGTATAGAAACAGTAGAAACGATATTATACTAGGCCCTGACTAAACAATAAATTTATATATAAGATAAAATTTAACTCCGAATTATAATTAGAGACCGCATCCTCGGTAGTCAGTCCAGTTACGGACTTGCATACAACTCTCGTACAACTAATAACATTACAATAAATATTGTGGAAGGAAATGATATACGATTTATTTATTTATAAATTAATAACCTTCTCATGTTACTGCTAATTCGTAGCAAAATACAACATAATTATGTACTCGCGTAATTAATTGAAACAGTGAAGAAACAAAAATCTTCATTTTAAATGTGTGTGCCATCATGTTACAAATATAAGCCGTATTGTCATATTTTAAATGTAGAAGATTATTGCAATTACCGAAAAAGTCTATAATAAATTTTCCTTAATTAAACCCATACAAATTAGCTAAAACTAAATAACAAAGCACTTAATTAAATGTACGTATTGTACGATCGTAAACGGTTTGTTATAAATTGAAGACGCCCATATGTCGCAGTTCAAATAAACAAGCAGACGTACGTATAAGACAGAACCCCCACCACCTACATATATCGTAATTGAGGATTTACGGATCCAACTATTCATGAAAACTGATATACAAGGACATTTTTCACGAATTCTCTCAGCGACAACCAACATCACAATTTGGTTTGGTTGACGCAATGACTGTTGTTTGTATACGATCTTCAAACAGTTTTGATTAATCAGGAATTTAATACTATGTCATAGAGTGGATCTTTTACAAGCAAAGAAGTGAACTTTTCTGATCCAAATATAAATGTGTCTTTTTTGAGAAACTTGCAGTATTTTAAATACGCTCCAGTCTGTAGACGTGGAACGGTCGTTTTCAAACTACAAATGGATTTTTGGTGGCAGACGCCGTTCATCTAATTTTGGACAATACGATATTCGCAAAATAACTATCTGAGTTCCAGTTTCTGGTTATAATATTTTGCCAAGAGCTATTACAACGAAAAAAATCTGATTAGTTATACACAAAAAATTAAGATAACACTATTTTATTTCCTCACCCCTCAAAGTGAGGAAGTTATGTTATTCGTGAAAAATTGTTATTGCATTTCTGGACGAATCTCGACGATTTATGATAATACACAAAATTTTAGAGAAAAAATGTTTGTCTTTGTGTCTGTCTGTGTGGTTCGCGATAGCAGCTACAGTTTTTGAGATAAAGCTTTCAAATTTGGTACACACATTCTAAAGGTCAAGGAAGAGATTGACTTCGTTGATGAGCAAAATCGGTCCCAATGTCTAAAAAAAAATATTAGTGATATTCCACCAATGTGCTTTTTTTGAAACGTCAAACTGTGATTTTTTTTGAAACGTCAAAAAATGTGAATTTTTTGAAACGTCAAAAATTACTTTTATTATAACTCCACCACACGTCGAGTTTTACTACGGTGAGGACGTTCTGATCCCCAAGTAATTGGCAATGGTTTTTATTTATTATATGCAAAGTGATCTACAACTAGTGTACCAAACTCCAGATATTACTAGATTTTTAAAACACAGGGGTGGGGAGAGGAGGAAGTGAGATAGGGTGGAGGGAGGGAGAGAACACAGTTCATTTTATCTAAATCTAACAAGATACATTTATTTTCTGAAACTGTTTGGGGACTGAAAATGCAGTTCAAAATTTAAATTTACCCCCTTCAAAGTTTTGCGGTTAGGAAGGTAATGGGTAGTTCACCCTCGGCTCCTATATATAATTAACGGTGAGTAGCTGATCTAAATTTTGCATGAATCACACGTTCTGTCAAAATTACACCAGATGTGTAAATTTGAACTTTTCGTAAAAAATACATAATTTTCTTCATTTTTGTAAATTTTATGTGCTCTTGTATAATTTAAAATGGATATATTATTTAAATGTTTGTTTTAGTACAAGTTTTTAAAACCGATTGTATATGTAAATTTAGTGGCGTGGTTCAAAGAGATAATTCAGCAGATTGACAATATTCCTCTCAAGTTGAAACAAAATTTTTACCTATATAAAATTAAGCTTAATTTGAGATTGTAAAATTGGGTCAGTCATGCCTAATTCTGTTAATTATAGAAATAATCTGACAAACACTAATTCTGAAATTTACATAGTAAAATCAATTCTAATATGAGCATAAGGTACCGTCTCTTGTTCAATATGTTTTAAATAGCTGTAGCTAGAATTACTTCCGTCACAATAAAATACATATGACAGAAATAAATCATGTCCTGGAAAATGTAATTTACACTAATGTTGTCTTTACCATAAATAAATTCACTAAATACTAATATTCATGAACATAATGGACGTGTTTTAAACGATTGAAATTTGTTTAACATTTTTTTTTGTCACAATTTTTTTTGTTCTGTAAATACTTAGATTTAAAAACAAATATAAATCTCATAATAGGAAATAAGACATCAAATAAAACCCACTCATAATCACAAGGATTTTTTTAGCTGGAATTATGTACGTCAAGAATCAAACACATGGCAAATATTAAATAAATACGTAACTTCTAATTTCTATTTTCTCAATTGTATAGAGTCTTTCAGAAGGACATGTATTGAGTCTTTCAGAAGATGAACAGATTTGTAACTTGGGAAATTTTTTGCATTCGACTAGGTCTGCGCAGGTAAACCGGAGCGTGTGTAGGGGTCTTAAGAATTAGACAGTGAAAATATTTAAAATTATTCAGGACCGGCAGTTATATAAAAAAATATATATATTTTTAAAGTCTTTATACAGGGGTGGGGCAATAGTGGGTCCGACTTCGATATCTCGAGTTCTATGTTGGCTAGAAACTTGATTTAAAAACATAAATAAACTAGACAAAAAAGTCTATAATCGGAAACCGGAAATTATTTTCGAATATACAGAGTGAGCCAAGACGATTCTACAGGGTCAACTAACATGTTTTGAAACCTCTTTGTGGCCTCCTTCCACTCCTGTATTATTATTGACTCTCCCAACCAATTGGATGTAACGATTTTTTTTTTGTTGAAATTATGCCATTTACACGTGTACATTAAAAAAATTACTAGTCATAATTATCGATTTTAAGAAAAAAAAAATATTAGTCCTAGTTGCGAGACATCTGTGTGATGACACTCAGCCATTTTCATTTCCTAAAAGTATACATGAGAGCAACCGATTGTTTACTTTTACTTGAACCAGCAAGGAAAAAGTCACATCAAAGAATGGTATCAAAAGGGCGGTTTTAAGGGTGGTTTTAAGGGTGGTTTTATGATAGTTCTGCAGGTCAAAGTCAATTTTTATGCATTGTTCCAATTCAAGTGGCTTTTAAATGACAAATCGAAAAAAACAAGGCCCAGGTATTTGGAGGTATTATTAGGTACAACATTGTTCCAATTCAAGTGGCTTTTAAATGACAAATCGAAAAAAACAAGGCCCAGGTATTTGGAGGTATTATTAGGTACAACATTAAATTTGTTAGGAATTAGGTAAAAATAATTTTAATGAATATAATACGGCACAGAATTTTGAGGGACACTTTCTAAGGAATCATACAGAGTATCCCAACCAAAAGTACGCACCCTGAATAACTTTGGAGATAAAATTTTTTTGAAAAAATGGTGTAATACGTCGACCTTGTTTCCAAGGGGGACGTATTTTAATGTAATACTTGTATACCATCATCATCCCTCTACCCTATACGGCCAATCCCTCAAAAAATTCAAATGGCAATAGGGGTCGAGTGATACATCTTTTGAAAGGTCTTTCAATTCCCTACATAACTGTGTATTTTTTAACTTTATCGATTCGTTCTTAAGGAAAATAATTTTATTTTTGATGATTACACACATTCGAAATCGTTTAAAAAATCTAAAATACACGGCACTGGGTATTGGAATTTATAAAAAAAAACTACATTTTTAGTGCTCTCAAATCACCATGAGTTTTTTCGACAAAAAACACTTTCCTTGTCCGTTTAGTTTTAGAATAATAAAATACTCGTAAGTATTTGATAGTCCTTAAACATTAATTTGTTCACAACCAATTTTAAATCGAGATACATTTTACCAGACTGAGTTCTCAAAATGGTTTATACCCTTCAGGAGAGAATAGAAATTGTCAGTATTTATTTTAAAAACGATAATTGTGCTAGAGCTACGGAGTGCATATTCATTAGAAATCACCCAGAAGGGTTGGTTCTCAGTATGTTTTACAATTATTGACAAAATTTATGGAAATAGGTTCTGTAGGAAACAAAAAGCTTGAACCTCAGCGACCGATTAGGAATGAAGCAGTCGAAGTGGCAGTTCTGGGTCATTTGCATATGGATAATACTCAATCGATCAGGAAAGTAGCTAAGGCTTCCGGTGTATCACGAAGCAGTGTTCATCGAATTGTAAAGGCCCACAAATTTTATCCATATAAATTTAAATTGGTACACAAATTAAACGAAGATAATCCCGATCGTCGCACAGTGGGGCCAAGGAAAGAAAACATGCTAAAAAAATCAAAATTTAAAGTTGTTCTATAATTAATTTCGTTTGTGCATACTAATATAGTGATAGACAGAGCATATAAAATTGCATTCACGATCACGATTTGTAGCCGAGGTGAAGAGGAAGAAGGCTGCGATTATGTCACTTATTGGTTAATACACTTCAGTCGTGTTGCATCCGCAAATGAGACTGTATGTTGTTATTCTGTTTTTTGCAACAAGAATTTTATTCTGCCGTGAATTACTTAATTGTACATTATAATGGATCCCAGTGAACCCAGTGGTATATATTTTTTATTAATATGGTACTATAATAATGATAAATATATGCATTAATTAAAACCATACGACAATATTGTGTTTTTGTGAAAAGCTTATTTTCTCATGGATTTATAGTACACTTCCGGCCCTGATCTATTATCGCTAATTTTTTTACACACTTCTTAAAATGTTTACTAATCAACCTGTAGAAATTAACTGCTACCTCGTGCAGCTTAAAAAAATAATAATAATAACACGAACGTATGTTTTTCATAATTGTGAGTATACTTTCGCATACTTTGACGATTTACGTCGGAATTTAAGAAAAAATGGACAGCTAGCCACCATATTTAGTTAATATTACACATGTTTAAGTTTGAACTAAGTTGGTTTAGTAATAGAGAGAGAAACACTACGGACAGATGGACCGACCGACATCGATATTTGGACAATATGGTTTCTGGTTTTAACCGAATCGTAAAAATAATGAATATAATATTTATGACATTGTTTTGTGTCAAATATTGTAAAAAGTAATTATTAGCGAGTTTTGTGGATTTGGCCCCACTGTGCGTCGGCTTCAATTCTGTGAGATTTTTAGTGAACAATTAAACGGTAATGCCAATCTACTGTACAATACGTGTTTTTCTGATGAATCGACATTTCAGTTAAATGGGGATGTAAACAGGCACAATTGTAGGTATTGGAGTGAAACCAATCCACATTTGTTCATGGAAACTCATACCCAAAGGCCTCAGAAGTTAAATGTTTGGGCTGGCACATTGTCGGGCCGTTTTTTATTCCTGACAATTTAAATGGCGGAAGGTACCTCGATCTGTTAGAAAATAATATCGACCCAATGATTACCCAAATTCTCGAAGAAGACGATAATCTTTTAGAGGGCGAACTGTTTTTTCAACAGGATGGCGCACCCCCACATTTTGCTATAGCAGTCCATCAATTTTTGGATAATCGGTTTCCTGAACGATGGATTGGAAGGAGAGGTCCTGTGGAGTGGCCCGCTAGGTCACCCAATTTAACTCCTTCGATTTCTTCCTGTGGGTACATTTGAAGGTATTTGCAACAAGACCCGCATCTCTGGAAGAGTTACGTGAAAGAATTGTTCGAGAATGCCGTTTATTGACTCCAGATGTTTTCAGAAATGTTCATACAGAATTTCAAGACAGATTATACTACTGTATGGAAGTCGGTGGGGGTCATTTTGAACAATACATACGATAATTTAAACTGCTTCTTTTATTTTTATTTCCCGAACCTAAAATAATGAAACAATTATTTCTCAGGAACGAATCGTTGAAAGTTTAAAAAAACAGACAGTTATGTAGAGAATAGAAAGACCTTTCAAAAGATGTATCACTCGACCCCCTTTGCCGTTTGAATTTTTTGAGTGGGTGGCCGTGTAGGGTAGAGGGATGATGATAGGTATACAAGTATTACATTAAAATATGCCCCCTTTGGAAACAAGGTCGACGTTTCACCAATTTTTCAAAAAAAATTTTATCTCCAAAGTTATTCAGGGTACCTACTTTTGGTTGGGACACCCTGTATATGTATAATATAGTTATGACAAAAATAAACTATCCTTATCAATTTAATTAACAATCATAATCAACAGTTCTCAAAACCGGATGCGATGCGGTAGACGTATATATAACTTTCTGTTATCATTTCAGAGACAAAACAAACATTTCTACTAATGACGGAATCACAGGCTACTTGAACAAGTTGAAAGGAAAGTGACGATAACTATTTTTGTGAATCTGTTTAATAAATCTATATCCCCAAATATCTTGAGGATTTCACTACACTTTTTCAAATCTTTTCTTTAATTTCTTTTTTTCTGTCTTGGGTCACACTGATCACACGCCGGACTCGGCTGGGACGGAAAAGAATATTGCCCAAGGGATAAAACAAATATTATTAAATGTGTAACCCCACACTTGACCGGCTGGCACCGGACGGCATGCGGATTGCCGTTTCGTAATTCTTTAGGAACATTCAATTGGAACGTTTTCGATGGCTGCAAATTGTTCTACATGTAAACGCAATCTAGTGAACGGAACACTAAACTATTTAAACTGAAACATTTTTTTCTATGCCTTTCCACGAGAGAATACGCGTCAACCATCAACATTCGGAAGTTATGCTATTATGTGAACGTACCGTTCCGAAGCCGATTCCGGCTGGATCAGTGTGGCCCAACCATTATTATTCCAGTATCATAACAATAATTAATTAAGTATTCATGTCATGTGGTAGTTAACGATCATAATATGGTTAATCTCTAGGTTAATCTACAATGAAAACATAATACCTGTTTCCACACTGCCGTGTTGATATACATAGTGTTTTCTACTTGACGAAAACTTGACTCCTAGTGCGCACTGAGTCTATACCTCACTTTAACATAAGTTTTCATTAAGTAGAAAACGTTATTAAAACTCAACAGTCAACGGCTGTATTATATGGGTTTTGCACGGATTTCATAGTTTGATTTTCCTTCATTATAAAGTGCATCATGTACTTATACGCCCACGCTGAAATTAGTTCCAATTATAAATATTTTACGCATTACTTACTATCCATGTACTTCATAAGCTCCTCACTAATATTTAAAATTGAGGCATTTAACGTATATGCGTTTCATTCGAGATTTGGATCAGATTACTGTTAAACGAGTAAGATGAACGGAAATTAACACACATCTATCCTTAGTTACTTGCGACTTGACCTTCTCTAAAAGGAGCCATGCTGTCAGAAGGCTTGGTCTTCAACGTGTTAACGTAATTTCTCCTATACATATGTATAGTTAAGGAGCTTGCCGGATACTACGTATATTTCTCAATTAATCGGTAAAATCATTTCATAGATAAGAATCCAGTGTATATTAAAAAATATACTGTGTACATTACCATCATGTCATCATTACTAACCCTTCTACATCTAGACAGCAAATGGTTAAAAATGTTCAAGGTACCACCGAAAACGACAACACTAAGAAAAATATTTATCACACGTCAGTATTAAATAAAAACATTATTCTGAACTGGATGAAAAATTCGTTTAGATTAGCTTGGACGAAACCACCATTGCTTGCGACTGGAAGGTGGCAAATGTTTTAGTGGGTGCATTAATATTAATAATATACTTTTACTCTTGTGATCCCTAGATAAAAATACATGTGTGTGTATGTGTGCGTGTGTTAGTATTAATTCACCAATACTTTTTGCCCTCTTCTTATTAACTCTGGATGTTACAGAATTTGCCAAAATAACCACAAGGTAAGATATTGTGTTATATATGCATGAACATATTTACGCGGTGACACATCACCTGGCGTCAACCCTGGACTTGATGTCATTGATTGCTGCTTCCCGATCTCTACACTGATTATCTTTGTTACTGTTTCTTAATGAAAATTTAATCTATCATTTGGTACACCAAAGCACTTTTTTGGATTTTCTTTCAAATCAGTGTATATATAAATACGATAAATATACAGGGTGTCTTACCAGGAACTGTATCGATCGATATAGGGAAAAGTACGCATCAGAAAATGTTGAAAATTTAGGGAATTACTAATGGCAGTGTGGTCAATTCAATTAAAATAATTACAGCATGTGGCACTTCCGATTATAACGGAAGTCGATACCAACTTGCTTATTTTAAATGGAATACCCTATATATTTTAGGGTTTTCGAAAAGAGCATAAAATTCGGAGTCAAAAACATGTAGGATACCCTATGCCTAAACCCAGCCGTTTCAGAGATAACGACAACCAAGCTACTTCATAAATCTGCTTAAGGTGAGTTTTGTACATATTTTTATAAAGTGTACCAGTATTAATAAAGTTTATTTCCATTTATTTTATTTATTTATTATTAGTTATTACTTAGATATGCAATGTACATGTGTGAACGTCATTTAATAGTTTAATAATAATGTGCAGCATTAAGCTTACAAAATATAAGGAAATACATAAAAAAGAATTTAAAGCGAACGAAATAGTACAAAAACATACCTACATCACAATATATAAAATATTTTTATTATTATACTATTGTTAAATTGCAGACCACATTGTATAAATAATGTGCAGTCGATGTTGATACATATATCTGGGATGTTGGGAAGCAAATGTACATTTTTTTCCTTATCGGTAGACTTATTTATATATTTTCTATACTTGCCATATAGGTTTTGTATTATACAGGGTGAGTCAGTTTTTTGTAGACAAACTTTAACAGGAGATAGAACACATGTATTTAAAAAGAAAAGTTCCTATAAACATATATCGTAGAAGGCTTCGTTTCCGAGATACAGGGTGTTGAATATAATTTTTTTTTTCTCGAATTTTCATTATAACTTATAAACGAATGCTTAGATTTTTTCCATGTTTCAGGGATAATGCCTATTAATTAAGGGGCATAAGACAAGCGATAAGAATGCTCAAAAACTTGCACAGTGGCGGAGTGGAGGGGGTGCTCAACCCCTTTCTTAAACAGAACTTCTACACCAATGACTCTTTTTTTTAAAAACTATTATTTTCATTATCTACATACAGTTTAACAAAAATAATGTCCCTTCTTCTGTTTCGAAATTCCTGTGCGTTTCCGAGTTATTTTGATTTTTAGTGTTTGTTGGTGTGGTACTAAATTAAGTAATTTAGTTATTATCAATTATCGGCTAAATATTTAATTCTTTCAACGAAACCTACCTAAATATGGTTTGTTAAGGATTCTAAAAAGCCGAAATCTCCTATTCTTTATCTCTTTCCAATGTAGTCAAAATAAATATTTGTTATATCAAGCCATACTCAAACACAAGACTTTTATAAGTTGAAATCTGTTTAGTACACTAATTTTAACAATCTTTATTTATTATGTGCTGCGTAAATACTAATGTATTGCAACTAAATTACAAAAAGAATGAACATTGATGTCAATGTTTATGGAGAAAATTTTTGAATTTATAACAATATTTAATTAACAATTGTGGAATTAAAAACAATTGTTAGCAATAACGATTTATTAAATAACAGTTACAACAATTAATAACAATAACACTAAAATTAGACACTGTTCAAAATGTAAACCTTTTTTTTCAAGACACATTTCACAGCGACGTACAATAGAACATCTTAAGTTAACTAAATGATGCACCCTTATTTCATTCCAAGCAACTCTGAAGCGATTGTGAAGTTCTTCAAGTATTAATCGGAGTGGTATACACTTTTTCCTTAATGAATCCCCACACAAAAAAGTCAAGTGGCGTTAAATCGGGGGATCTGGGAGGCCACGCCACTGGACCGCCACGACCTATCCACCTCCCCGGATAGTTATTGTTTAGCCAATTTCTTACAATTCTGCCATAATGGGCCGGGCACCCATCAAGCTGAATCCAAGACTGTCCTATTAAATTCAAAGGAATGGATTCCCACATATTACCATGCTCTTCTTCCAAAAATTGTAGGAAATTTTCTGAATTTACACGTTGTGGCAAGAAATAAGGTCCAAACACGTGGTTGCCGTAAATTCCAATCCAGACATTTGTACTAAATTCATGTTGAAAACTTCTTGGTCGAATGGCATGTGGGTTTTCATGTGCCCATACATACAGATTGTGAAAATTTACTGTACCACGACGAGTAAAACAGGATTCATCAGTCCACAGTATGTTGGATAAGAAATATCTATTATTTTGAATGGAGTTAAGAACCCACCTACAATAATTAAGTCTTCGTTCGGCGTCACCTGGACATAAACCTTGAACAGGTTGAAAATGATATGGGCGTATGTGATCCCGTTTTAAAACCCGGCAAATTTTACTTTGGGAAATACCAAGAGCAACAGCAGTACGTCGAGTACTTATCGTTGGATTCCTATTAAACTCACGCAATATACCCTCTCCAATTCCATCTCGTTCACGGTTGTTCTGTCGGCCCCCATGTAAATTTTTCAAACCCTGGTTAACAAATCGACGGTGGATACTCACAAAAACGGAATGATGAGGTTGTCGTCTATTTGGAAATCTTCTTCGATACTCCCTAGCAGCGTACCTCGAATTCCCATTTGCGAACCCATAAATAAAATGAATGTCGGCTTGTTCGCTATTTGTAAATGTAAACGGCATGTTACACTAATTAAAAGCTGGCAAATCAAATGAAATAACTTTTTAAACTTAAAAACAATAATTAATAACAGTGAAAATATTCAAGATGAAGCAAAAGTGTTTGTAGATAAACTTGTAATAAGTCAAACTGTCGTTTCAAAATATGACATTTAGTACTTACTTGTTTTCCAAGGAGTATAATATTTTGTTGCAATACACAGTTGTATTTGCTAGTTTCAAATGGAAATTATTTAGCAAAAAACAACGAAAATTGAAACGGAAATTGGTACATACACAAGTTTAATAAAACTTAGAGAAACTTCTTAAAACTGTTTGGCAACTGCACAATAATGTATTAATGTAACAGATTTCAACTTATAAAAGTCTTGTATTTGAGTATGACTTGATATAACAAATATTTATTTTGATTACATTGGAAAGAGATAAAGAATAAGAGATTTCGGCTTTTTAGAATCCTTGACAAACCATATTTAGGTAGGTTTCGTTGAAAGAATTAAATATTTAGCCCATAATTGATAATAAATAAATTACTTAATTTAGTACCACATCAAACACTAAAAATCAAAATAACTCGGAAACGCACAAGAATTTCGAAACAGAAGAAGGGACATTATTTTTGTTAAACTGTATGTAGATAATGAAAATAACAGTTTTTTTTAAAAATAGTCATTGGTGTAGAAGTTCTGTGCAAGTTTTTGAACATTCTTATCGCTTGTTTTATGCCCCTTAATTAATAGGCATTATCCCCCAAACATGGAAAAAATCTAAGCATTCGTTTATGTTATAATGAAAATTCGAGAAAAAAAATTATATTCAACACCCTGTATCTCGGAAACGAATCGTTCTACGACATATGTTTATAGGAACTATTCTTTTTAAAAACATGTGTTCTATCTCCTGTTAAAGTTTGTCTACAAAAAACTGACTCACCCTGTATACATAGATATCTGTTGTGTAAGAAAGTATTATAATCGTTATTATTTAATTGCAAAATGCTTAACTTTTTGTTTAGCCATTTATTTTTCTGTGGTTTAGAATATTTAAAATATCTTCATAATTATTGCATTCTTTGTGGCTTGTTATTTTATTGATTTTCTATCAATAAACGATTTATTTTACCTGTTTTATTTCTTCATTAAAATGCAATTGAAAATATAACATCCAACAAAATGCATCGCGCGCTTTTTTAAATCACGGCTCATCATCGCGCACGCCAGTTCTAATCTTCCCAAACAGTAGACCAGTGCAATATTCCGAATAGAAACAATAGAAATACTTGAATGTCCCGTGGTTATCTCTGACAATACTAATAAAATGTCCACTACATGTAAGCTGCCATACTGTGGGCAATTTATATTGGTTACATATTAACCAATTATAGAAGGTTATGACCCCGCGAATATTTAAATTGTGTTTACCATACAGGTTAGTCTATTTCCGTGATTATTTTTCAATGTTTTTACTTTTCAATCATTTAGCAGTATTTTTGATCAATTAATTTTTTCCAACTATATTGTTATTAGGATTAGGATTTTATTATGAAATTGGTGCCCATTACTTAATTTCATAAATTTATCTACTTTTTAAAAATAAAATATGGTATTTCATATTTTTAAACACTTAATTTAAGTGTGGGTAAATACTGTTGATTGAATGCATTATTTAATACACGGCACACGCCACTTCTATGCTCCGCGTAGGCTTACCAGGTGAGATGTAAATAACATGAACAAAAATAGTTGAACTTAAAAATAACGTGAAAACACAGTGAATCATAAATTCATAATTTAAAAATGGGCTATTATTTTTATATTAGGTTTTGGTTTGTGGAAATGTTCATTTTCAACAAAATATCGATTTATTTTAATTTTCGCACTGACAAAATAGTCTAGTTCACAGGTTTAAAACGGTGTTAATTAGTGATAAAGGTCGTAAAAATATGGGCGATAGTTCATTGGATTCGGAATGCATAAAAATTGTTTACCAGCACATAAAAAATTGCAAAAGTTATTAACAAATTAAGATAAAAAAAGGCATTTAGTTTTTGCAAATAATTCAGAAACTATTAATAATTAAGAAATTTAAAAAAAAGGTCCATAAAGAGGATGAAATTTCCGATAAAAAAAGTTCTAACTCCCGGAACTGTACCTCCATTATTAATAATTTTATTTAATGGTGAAAATAGTGCTCCGCGCGGCGAGCGCAACGCTGCCGCAGACCTCAGAATCCGACCGTAGCAATAAAAAAAATTTTTTTTTTAGCTATAAAATATTAATTAAAAAATTTCAAAAAATTATCGGATCATCTAGACATCCCAATATCCAATTAAAATTTTTTTTTCATCCATTTTTCATAAAATGCGCTTATTGTTAATTAACAAAATTTTTTTGGAGTTTACGTTTATGTTTATAATCAGATAATTGTTAAATTTAAGACGTGGAAATTATCACTAGAGCTGTCCGAGGTGGCTGGAGTACAGCCACGGTCTTGCGATGGCGTCACACATGCCGATTTAGAAGTGATTTACGCTGCAGTCTTATTTGAAAGGTTAATGCGTGAGGTTGTACCTATAAATTATACATAATGTCAAACGCGCCAAAGGGTAAAAACGACCGTACGCGGACACAGTGAATAAATTTATCGGTGAATTTCCGGATTTATTCTATGACGGATGTAAAATAATTTGTAAAGTTTGTAATCAAGACTTAATGTGCTGGCACAAAACAGATTGTCGTCGTCATATCAACACCGTGCAACATCAAAATAAAAAAAATGGCATGCCTTTGACAACTCAGTTTATGTTTGATTTATTGTTAATGTTAATAGCCTGTAATATTCCACTGCACATACTGGATAAACAACCATTTCGGGAGTTTTGGAATAAATACAATCCCCAGGTGAACTTACCAAGTCGTACATCGTTACGTAGATATATTCCAGCTGTTCGTGAAGACATTGTAAATAGGATTAAATGTGGATTAAAAAATACACGGTTCTGGTTATGTATTGACGAGACGACAGATTGTAAAAAAAATCCTATTTTAAATATTATAGTACGTGTACTGGGCCCTCTTAAACTAACATTTCCACATTTACTAGCTAGTAAAAGACTACCTGCGTGTATTGGCGAAATAATTACGGGGTGTTGGAGACATTCGAAAAATTTGAACTTTCAACAAGTCAAGTATTAATGTTTGTGACTGATGGTGCTGCGACAATGCTCATGGTAGGCCGTTCTTTTCAAAGAGACAATTGTAGGTTTTTACATGTTACGTGTAAAGTGCATGCGTTACATCTTGTGGCAGAAACGATTCGAAAATGTTTTCCAGAGGTAGATGCATTAATAGCAAATACAAAAAAAGTTTTTCTCAAATCTCCTAAACGGCTTCGATCATTTCACAGACAGTGTCCTGGTATCCCTGAACCACCAGAGCCGATTCTTACACGTTGAAGAACGTGGTTGAAAGCGGCTTTTTATTATGTTGAATATTTTCAACAAATAAAAGCTGTGATACTACAGTTCAACCCTAACGAGGCTGCAGCTATTAGGGAAAACCAGACAAGCTTTCAAGACGTTTCCCTTGAAACAGATTTAAAAACTATTAATAACAATTATAGAGGACTACACGACGCAATAGAAAAATTGCAAAATAGTTCGTTGTCGTTAGTGGAATTGCTGCAAATAGTGGACGACGTAAATACACAGCTACAGGCTATAAATGACGCAAAAAAATAATCGCGTTAGTGAAAAATTCGAGAGTGTATTACAGAAAGATCCTGATTTTAGCAAATTAAGACAAATTTGTAATGGTGCATCTACAACTTCGTTAAGTGAGTTCACAGATTGTTTTACTTATGCCTGAATTACATCCGTAGATGTCGAATGGTCATTTTCAAAATGCAAAACATATTTTTTCACCAAAGCGAACATCGCTGACGGAGACAGCTGTAGAAACATACCTGATGCTATTATACTATAGATCTTCCCCACTTTATGATGACGACAACCAAACTACTTCATAAATCTGCTTAAAAGGGTGAGTTTTATATAAATTTTTATAAAATGTAACATTATTGTTAAAATTTATTTCCATTTACTGTACTTATTCAAGTATTATGATATGATGTAAACATATGAGTCATATGACGGCTCTGTCGGCCAGGTGACCTCGGACAGCTCTAATTATAACCGATGCTTGGAGACATTGTGACAAGTATACTTTATGAAATAATCACATCACGATATTTTTAATTGTTATAGTTCATTAGTTAGTAATCTTTTACGTTAACAAGAAACTAATAAACGATAAAAAAAAGGTGAACATTTTTTTTTATCAATATTCGTTATTATCACTGTTTTTGTATATCAAAACACTATTAGATTTTATAATTTTGAAATTTTTAGTGGTATTTGCTTAAAAAAATGTTATAAACAAATGGATTAGTTGCATATTTTAGAATTTTTTTTGCCAAATTAGTGGAATGATTTAAAAATAATTTTTTCTTAAAAAAATTTTTTTTATTGTTAATAATCATTTTTTAACTTTCTTCATTATTTAAATAATAGATTAAC
The DNA here is from genome assembly GCA_029963845.1 of Rhamnusium bicolor. Taxonomy (NCBI): domain Eukaryota; kingdom Metazoa; phylum Arthropoda; class Insecta; order Coleoptera; family Cerambycidae; genus Rhamnusium; species Rhamnusium bicolor. Next base: position 935,225 of record JANEYF010005871.1, read on the forward strand.
AAAAGATTTTTTTTTTCTAAATTTATCATTTGCAATTTTCTACAAAAAAGAAAATTTTTTTTTCGCTTAAAATTTGTTTATTTAATAAACAATTTGTAATAAACAATGGTCGAATGTATTAATATTTTTTTTATAGAAAAAAAAAAACTAAAAACAACCATATATTATTACCAATACAAAACAAATTTTTTTTCGAATTTTTATAGAATTTTCAATTTTGCTATTCTACAGAAATTAAAGTGCCTCCTTCTTTTGTTAAGTTATTAACCTTTATATCTTTTAAACTATTAGAGATACGACAATGGATATTCAAGTCGTTTTTATAAAGGATTAATTAATCTTTAAAATGAGTTAACCACCTAGTTTGTAACTATTGTTAATCAGCTATTATACGCAATTGTTTATAAAAACTTAAGGTTTCATTGTCATTTTCGAATCTTTTATGACTTATAGCTTATTAAATATTGCAGATACAGTAATAGACCTTCAAGACAATTTTGTTCAGTGATTAAATATCTACCGAAAAAGCTATTGATCATATTCATATCTCTTATAGTTTAAACTATAAACGTACTTTTATTAATATTCTTCAAATTCGTATTCCGTTATAAAGTAACTATATTTTTATTTATTCTATTAATAATTAATTTAAACTATATGCTTTGTTTATTTAAAAATTATTCAAAATAATATAAGGATGAAATTATCATTAAGTAAACAGAAATTTTATCTCGGAACAATTATATTTCCATAAATTATAAGAATAATAATGGTGTAATCAATATATAGTCATAATCATAGCTCTTTGGTTTTTTTTTCAGTTTTTTCAAAATTAACCAAATTGTAATATAGAACCCTGTAATTCCAGACCAGCGACTTAACACTTTAGCCCACTGCGCTAGTGCCCACTGCGTAAAAACTGCCATACATCAGGTCTGACGATATAAAAAAACATTATAAATACATACGCCTTTTATTATGTAAACCACTAGAGAGATAATTTTCTTATCGTAATTACATTTTTAATAAAGTTGCAATTCTTTTTAAACATTCGTTTTTCGGCCTCACTGCCAAAACTCGTAGTAATAACACTCAAAATAGTGTCAACTCAGAAATATACAGGGTGTCCCCTTAAATCTAAAATTTATTTTAAAAAAGTTATGTCGATTTTTGTTACTTAAAAAATTTAAATTTAAGTTCAATATATCGAAAACCAGTGATTTTTCGAAAATTGTCCACATCGTAAAATTTGCTTAGAATGTAATGTCCTGTCACGTGCGTCTCTTTTCAAGGTTCCTGGGTTGAATAGTTTCTTTGCATAGCAACGCCATCTATATCTCAACGTGGAGAAAGACCGTTTTTTCCAAAACATGAAGTCATTTATATATTCCACTGAATGCCTTCTACAGAATTCTGATATCTCTTAGTTTTCGAGAAAATGGCTGCGTGAGTTTTAAGTTGGACACCCTGTATACTTATCCAAATACCATTTACCGTTCGTTCTTGAGAAAAAGGTTTGGGGATCACCCTGTACAAGAAGGAAATTTCGTAGTCATAACAACGCATAAAAATGTTTGTACAAATTTTCTTTATATAAATAACATCGAAGCATGAATGTTGATAATACCAGACTACTAAAAATTATTGAAATTTAGCATAGCAGAAATAAAAATTTGTCTGTCGAATTCTCTTCCAAATGAATAATTAATACTGACCGGCACACCAACACTTTATAATTAAAAACTTTTACATTCTATTTTTACTATCTACTTGTCAATAATTGCCAAAAAGTTTCCTTGACGAATAATCGTGTTAATAAAAGTATATGTATCATTGCCAGGGTTAAAGATTAAGGCTATATTCTTAAAACTGTTGATTCTATCGGAAAGATAATGCAAATAATTAGCATAATTTTGTTAAGCCAATTTCACTCTTAAGTGTGATGTCATGAATATTCTTAGGTCCTTTTCAAATAACATTTATAATTATAACTTCTTCGAAGGACGTTTCAAAGGAATTGCGATATTTTAAGGAATATACTGCTTAATTAATATGTGTAGGTACTGGATTTCTCAAAAAATGTTAATCAAAAGATACTCCAAATATGTAACTACAGATTGTGGAAAGGAAACACAGTTTTGGCCTAATTTGATCTCATCTAAAAAAAAGATCCTGTTTAATAATAATAATATTAAGCCTACGCTGCTCTAGGAACTGAAGATCATACCAGCCTGCCAAAAATCAGTCGTGGCTGGCAGGCCAAATGCTGAAGGCGGTCATTCTGGGTTCTCTCCCTCTGCTTAGGGCACATGATTCTGGTATTTACAGTCACTAACCCTGCGGGATATGGGGAGTGGCTGTAGTTAATGCGCCGGCGCGACTCTCGTGAGGCGTCGGAGGCCACAGGAGGACTGTCCGGCATCAGATATTGCAAAATAATAATAATAACAATAATAATAAACACCATAAAAATTAGACAACCCCCGAATCTAAAGTCGTGCTGCACTGGCGAGGGTTACAACTATGAAAAAACGCGGACACACAACCATTCCCATCGACCTGCCAGTGCAGGTGGAAGGATTCAAATCCGCAACAACAATGGAGACATAATCAAGGCACACTTGTCATCTCGCGCTTTAGCCAATTACTTCGAGTCGGTGGATAATTTCTTATTTTATAAATGACACCTAGTAGAGGGTGTCAAAACACGAACGAAATATAAACATGTTGCATTTATAGAAAACCTATATTCACAGATAATACGAGTACTTATAATTTTAAATTACTTAGCCCCAAATCTCATAAACTGGCAGCATACAACCTCTATGACACATGGAGCTTTACCACTACCCCTTTCAGAAGGTCATTTAAAAATTGAATAAAACACTATAAAATACAAGCCTTAAACAATGGTATTCAAGAAATACCTTACTGTGGAAAATTTAATAAAAATGCAATATTTAAATTGCCTTATACTATTTACCCGTACATTAAAGACCACGACACTAATAAATATATAACATTAACATACTTCGGAACAATTTCAGAAAAAATTGCTGATATATTGTCACAACATATTCTAAAAATTAATTTTAAATCAGAGTCAAAGCTTTCAGACATTCTGTATAATGCTAATGTAAAAACTTGTAAATTGAAAAAACCAGGAGTTTATAAATTGACATGTCCGGATTGTAATCCCTTTTATGTGGGCAAACTGGTCGTTCATTCGAAAATAGACGTAAAGAACACCTACGCCCCAAAAAACAAATTCAACTTTTCCAAATCATATTTTAGTCAGGCCACGGTTTTTCAATTTAAAGAACCTTAATATATACATATAAAAGAAAAAGTTTTGAATTAAATTTACTAGAATCCATAGAAATTTCTAAATCATACCACAGCCCCGGAAATTACGACCAGTTGGATTTACATCATACTAGACTTTTTGATGTATTTACGTTGTAATCGTTTTGTCAAAATTTCTCTATTTTAAGGTTATTATGATTATGATTTCGGTAATTTAAGATTAATTAGGAATGTAACAAATACTAGACAGCTAGATGCATTTGAATAGCATCAGAGGGCCAATCCCAAATAGTCCACTCTATTGGGTAGTGGGTCACGGTTCACTGAACCATGACAATAAAAAGGTATGCATATGATACATTGTTGGCATAAAGCTAGTTTTAATCATGTCCAGATGATGCCACCATGGTTGGCGAAAAATGCGTCGAGTGCAGCATCTGATGTTTTGTGGAAAACTACGATGGTGTAAAAATATGTTGTAGGCGATGAACAATACAGAGAGGATGGAAGATCCAAGCATTTGGTGAAAATAAACAAGAAAATTTAATTTACGTGATTACCCAATTATTAAACAGTTGAGAGTAATGTACGCGACATAATTATTATATTTTCTCAAATAACAAAGAATCGACAGCAGGGAATTTGTAATTTTTGGATATGTATATTATATTGTGGCTCCGTGGTCTAGAGGTAACGTACTTGCCTCGAAACTTCGGGGTCCCGGGTTCGATTCCCGGTCGAGGAACTGGGATTTTTCTGTGAGAGAGATTAATCGTAGTATACTCGGATATTGGGTGTGTGTCCATTGTCTTTAAATGTGTAGCCCTCTCCCACACAAGGTCATTCCTGACCTTCAGGGATAAAGGGGGTTGTAATTTCATGTGGTGTTATTATTATTATTAAAAATAAATGAAATGTAATCTACTGTTTCATTAATAAAGACGTATATTATTATTAAGCCTGGCCAAGCGATAGTAGATTCAGGGTCGGGCGCAATACAAATGCCATCGCGCGCTTGTTTACGATGACGATGACACGATACACTTCAGTTATCTGTCGGTCGATGCATAGAGTACTAATAAATAATAAATAATGTTGAGCGTAAAGAGTAGAAAACGATCGTACGCTGATAAAGTGAATAAATTTATCGGCGAATTTCCGGATTTATTCTATGATGGATGTAAAATAATTTGTAAAGTTTGTGATCAAGACTTCATGTGCTGGAATAAATACGGCTGCAAAATTCATGTCAATAGTAACCGGCATAAAAATAAAAAAAATGGCGTGTCTTCTTTGGAACCTCAGTTTATGTTTGTTTTACTGTTAATGCTGATTGCCCTGCGCATATTGGATAAACCAGCATTTCGGGAGTTCTGGAATAAATACAATCCCCAGGTGAACTTACCAAGTCGTTCATCGTTACGTAGATATGTACCAAGTGTTCGTGAAGACATTGTAAATAGGATTAAATGTGCATCAACACGGCTGTGGTTATGTGTTGTAGAGACGACAGATTGTAAAAAAAATTCTATTTTAAATGTTATAGTACTCGACCCTTTTAAACCAACATTTCCGCTTTTACTAGCTAGCAAAAGACTAACTGCGTGTACTGGAGAAACAATTACGCGGGTAGTGTTGGAGACTTTCGAAAAATTTGAACTGTCAACAAGTCAAGTGTTGATGTTTGTGACCGACGGTGCTGTGACAATGCGTTTGGTGGGCCGTTTTCTTCAAAGAGACGATTATAGGTTTTTACATGTTATGTGTAAAGTGCAAGCGTTCCATCTTGTAGCAGAAACGATTCGAAAATGTTTTCCAAAGGTAGATGCATTAATAGCAAATACAAAAAAGTATTTCTCAAATCTCCTAAACGGCTTCGAGCATTTCACACACTGTGTCCTGGTATTCCGGAACCACCAGAGCCGATTCTTACACGTTGGGGAACGTGGTTGAAGGCAGCTTTTCATTATGCTGAATATTTTCAACAAATACAGTTTGTGATAACGACAACCAAGCTACTTCATAAATCTGGTTAAGAAGGTGAGTTTTGTACATATTTTTATAAAGTGTACCAGTATTAATAAAATTTATTTCCATTTATTTTATTTATTTATTTATTTATTATTAGTTATCACTTAGATATACAATGTATATGTGTGAACGACATTTAACAGTTTAATAATAATGTGCAGCACTAAGCTTACAAAATATAAGAAAATACATAAAAAAAGAATTTAAAGCGAACGAAACAGTACAAAAACATACATCACAATATATAAAATATTTTTGTTTTTATTATTGTACTTATTCAAGTATTATGATATGATGCATACCCAGTACGTCTCTGGTTTTGTCTATATTAATTCTAGTCAAGATGCTATAGTGTAATCATTTTTAAATGTATATGTTTTTACCAATAATAAACACATATTAATTCATTAACAATTTTAAATATAAATTATGGTTACATTAAAAACAACTACCCAATATAAATGCTTAAAATTCTTATAAAAATTCTTATTTCGCAATAAATTACGATTTTATTTAAATAATACTACACACACCGTCAAAAGTCTTGGACCCCCTGTATATTTTACATTTGGGCTATGGTTATTTTGTCTTCGTTGCTAGGCAACAAAGTTGATTTATTTAGCTAACAAACAAGATCATATAAATTGACAGATAAAGTATTGTTGATTAGTTATAAATTTTTAAAAATATTCGTCAGTTTTATACATATTTAGCAAAGCGACTTTGATACTTTTCTCTCGTTATAATGCCAGGACGTGAGGTTTCTACTTTTAATAGGGCAGGAATTGTTGCTTTGCATGATGCTGGACATTCCAATCATCAGATATCCGAGATGTTAGACATTCCTAGATCTTCGGTTGTGCGAATAGTGCATAGGTATGAAGAATTAGGGACAGTGCAGTGGAAAGAAGACCACGTAGTGGGCGGCCTCAAGTGTCAGATGAACGACAGGATCGGTATTTGGTTCAATATGCCCTAGACACCGAAATGCTTCAGCTCCAGCCCTCAGGGCGCACTTTCAAGGTACGTTCCGTCTTGTTATATCGACCTCTACAGTTCGAAGAAGACTCCATCGTACAAATTTGCGTGCAAGAAGGCCTTTAAGGGTACCCACTCTACTCCCACGACACCGCTTTCAGTGGGCACGGGAGCGTAGTGATTGAATTTTGCAGCAGTGGCGACGGGTTTTATTCACAGATGAAACCAAAATTAGATTGGTGAGTGATGACAATAGGCAAAGGGTCTGGAGAGAGCCAGGTCGTCAGGGGAGATTAAATTTTCCCCGTGAGGTTGCTCCCTACAATGGTGGGACAGTAATGTTTTGGGGATGAATGATATTCAATCGCCGTACGCCGTTAATTCCTATAAATCAGAATATGACAAGTCAAGTTTATATTGTGAATAATATCAGGTCCATTATTTATCCCCTACGCGACGAATTAGGTGACAATTTCATCTTCATGGATGACAACGCGAGGCCACATCGCGCAAGAACGGTCAAGAGGTACTTGAACAGGGAGACATTACCCGATTAGATTGGCCAGCTAACTCCCCAGATATGAATCCCATTGAAAACATGTGGGATTTTGTTTCTAGAGCAATTCACAAACGCATGAACCCACCCCAAAATGCAGAAGAGTTAGCTGCAGCAGCAATAGAGGAATGGAACAATATTTCTCAAGAAATTATCAACCGTTTGATTGTTTCAATGTACAGGCGTGTCAATATGTTACTGAGAAACAGAGGTCATACTGACTATTAAGTTGGAGTTAAAAAAAATGTTTTGTTAATTTTTGCCATAATAAATTTACTTAAAAATTGCAATTTTTTTCCCATTGTTTTTTAATTGACTAAATTTTTAAAAATTATTCCTATATTACAAAAACATACATGTAGAAGAAACATACTTTGAAAAACAAATACAATATTTTAAAAAAAATTATTTACTAATACAAAACATCGGCGGTCCAAGACTTTTGACGGTGTGTGTATTGTAATACAACACTTTTAGAACCATTTTTATTAAATCCTAACGAAGACTGGCTACAATGTTTACTTCCTAAAATAGAATATCGAACCTTCTATATTTTTAAATGACGGGTCGAGAAATGTTATACGTTAGCGTTTAAGGATAAAAACTGAATTTATGGTCGTAATTCATTCGGTGATAGTGATTTCCACAACATAAACAGTCCATTAAAAGTTGTCCTAATTAAAAAATAATTTTTTTTTACTAAAACGGCACGAGACAAATACTGAAAGAATTTTAATTAAAAAAAAAAAAAAAAAAAAAAAAACAGGGTGTTTACACACTATTCTAATTTAATACAGTACAGACCGACTCCTGAAAATTATCAAGGACAATGTCATACGGTAATGGCAATCAGCGCACGACTCGTACATACATCGAAGTTAACAGGAAAAAAGTATACAGGGCGTCCCCCTAGTGCGTATTTGTTCCATAACTCTGTAACTATTACAGATAGAAAAAAAAAGTTAACACAAAAGTTCCTCAGCATTCATCATTGCATACCCTAAAAATAATGTTAGTCATACAGGGTATTTTGTTTCGGCTGGGTAGTAATCAACTTTGTTAAGTTAAATAGAACATCCAATATATTATTGTATATTTGATTAATTAGTGAACGTCAAGAGCTTTCCAATGAACTACCATAACATGTACTTTGTTTGAGTAGTTCAGGAATTATTTGAAATTATGTAGAAATTTTGACGTATGTCCACCATTACAAGAATCATTGTATTCGTCTAATTTGAAATATTTTCAAATTTTTCGATACGGTAATGAATTACAATAGAAAAGTGCTTTCAAACCATGTATCCGGTTTTATATTTTTTTCTACAGGATGTCCATAATTTTGTGTCGAACTATAATTAATACAATATTTTAAAACACAGTTTTGATTATGTTACATTATATACTTATACACTATTAACTGGCGTTTCTTTTAAATTTAATTACATATTAGGTGTTATTTGTTTGCCTGTCTTAACGCAACAAAATTATTTTGCATGGTTTTGAAAACATAAACAAAACTTTAAGAAGCAAAATACCATGCAAAATAAATTAGTTGCGTTCAAACAGACAAACAAATAACACCTAATATGTAATTAAATTTAAAATAAACGTCTAATTAACAGTGTAAGTATATGATACAAAATAACCATAACTGTGTCTTAAAATACTGTATTAATTATAGTTCTCTGATGATGGCTTAATAAATAGAAACGTTAAAAACAAATATCTGTATATCTGACCGAAAATCTCCCAAAAACAATTTAAATTAGTAAATGATTTACAGTTTCTTATGATAAATCCTAACATTTTGATTGCCTCTTTAGATTTGATATGTATATGTTCGACAAAACTCAGTTCAGAATCAAAATATATATCTAAATCTTTAATTGTTTGTATGCGCTCACTGTCGGTAATTCTGTAGTTGTAGCTAAAGCAATTTTTTTTGTGTAAGACACTACTTTACATTTAGCAGCATTGATACCAACTTTGTTCAGGCCGCACCACTTGCTGACGATATTAAGGTTTTCTTGAAGATATATACAATGGTTTACGGAATTTATGCTCCTAAATATTTTTAAATCATCTGCAAAGATTAATTTGTCGCACTTCAATTCAGTGCATAAATCGTCTATAAATAATAGAAATAGTAAAGGCCCGAGGTTAAAACCTTGCGGCACTCAGGAAGTGGCTAAATATATTGACGATTTATATCCATTGTAGAATATAAATTGTTGTCTGCCTGTTAGATATGATTGAAAGTAATTTAATAGATTTGAATTAAATCCATACTTTGCTAATTTCTGTAAGAGTAATTGATGGTCGATGCGATCGAAGGCTTTGGTAAAATCGGTATACAACGCGTGTACCTGTCCTCGTTCGTCTAGAATATTAGAAACTGTTTGACTGAATATTACTAAGTTCAAAGTAGTTGATCTGTTAGATACAAAGCCATGCTGGTCTATTGACAATATGTTTTTGGTGGACATATAGATGCGATTGTATAAAATGATTTCAAGAACTTAAATAAAATTACACAAAAGAGAAATTTGTCTGTAATTGATTATATTTGACATATTTGCCACCTTCCATCGGTTGGGAAAAATTGATGTTTTTATTGAAATATTAAACAGAATAAAAAGAGGCGTTAAAAATGCATTGGCACAATCTTTCACCAAAAAGGATGGTATAAGGTCTGGGCCAGATGTAATTTTGTTCTTTAATTTTTTTATAGCATCTTGAATTTCTAACATCGAGATGTTTCTAATGCTGAAAAGTTCAAAGTTATTATTGCCTATAGTCACGTGATTGTCTTGTGTATCAAATGGAACGGTATATACTAAACTATAAAACCTCTGCAAATATGTTTACAATATCTTGTGGATTATCGTCGTTATTATCCTTATATGACATTTTACCAGGTATTCGTGTTTGTTGTCGTTTTGATTGTGCAAATTACCAAATATCTTTGGATCCGATGATATTGAGGACTGAATATTAGATCTATCTGTTGTTTTATTAAAGTTCTAAGTCTTTTAAACTGTTCTAAATGGTGATAATAGTTTGTAATTTGTTGTACTTACGAAAATGCTTATCTTTTTGTTTAATATTATTTCGCTTTTATAAAACTTAATTTGAGGTACATACTGGTCCAAAATCCTGTACAATTTAATGTAAAATGCTTCAACTGCTAAATTAACATCCGAAAAATTTTATAAATAGGACCAATCCGTTTCTAAAAGAGGGCTGGATAATTAACTTTCTTAAAGTTATAGGCTTTTTGATCATTAGCAGATTCAAAGTTTGTACATTTTGGGGGGAAGTTTTAATGAAAAGAACTGGGTGAAAAGTGATCAAGTAAACGACCTAAATTGTTAAATATTCCGTTATGTTGTTGTATATCAAAGAAGTTTGCAAATTGGTAATTAGATTGGTTTTCTTATCATTACTATAATTGTGAACATAGTGGGATATATTAAAATCTCCGAAAACAAGTATTTTTGTATCTAAAATAAAATTTATTTGTTCCAGTGCTTCAAAAAAAATAATTCATATTGGTCTAAGTTAGTACTAGGTGGTATATAAATAACAAAAATATAAATAGCTATAAACTGAAATTGGCATTTACAGCACAAAATATCAATTGTAGGAAATAAAGCTGAAAAATATGGTAGTTCAAATTTTTTTCTGACTTTAATTCACTTTTACATGCTAGAGTACACCTCCACCTGTTGTATACTCTGTGATCTGTATGTTCCTGTCACTTTTGTATACATTTGAATATCTAATGCACTACCTATTAAAAAATGACTATAATAAATTGAATGACGACCTGCCTAAAAGGGAAATGGAAAATAAATAAAAATTTAACTACTGCACGGTAACAATGAATTTGTTGATTTAAGTAGTAATATTTTGAATTCTTTTTTCAAACAAATTATCATTTATTCAAAATATTAGTAACACGCTTTTCTAAATTAAAAAATATATAAAATATATTAAGGTCGGCTCTTTCTCAGAAGTTACTGGGGGCATTTATGGTCATGGACGTTGACAAACAACTGTTAGACTCAATTGATTTTGTGTGCAATTTAGATAAATTGAAAAAAATCATAATTTTTTTTTCAAAAATGTCAATAAAATTTATTTGACGTATTTATTATATTTCTTTTATTTTTGTGACATAACAACTTATGGAAAGAAATATGCGGTCTCCTACCAGCCAAGTCCCACCGGGCCTTTCCCTTCCCAGTCCGCCTCTGGCTACTATTTCAAAGTGCCAAATTTATCCTTATTAATAATTAATGTACTTTTCCAGGAAGCACTCCTAAAAATGGGTTCTACTACCCTTTATTCCTGCATAAAATTAAATTTAATATTTCAAACCGTTTAGAAATAATCGCCAAAAAAGTGACTTCATTGGGGGCTTGTAACACCCTTATTATGACTATGGTCTATATAATAAACCATACTTCATTTTTCTCTACTATCGATCTCTGAAGTACTGTTCCGTAATTACGATTCACCCTGTATATCGTTAAATTGTTGCCGTCTAAAAACATATTTCGTGAAATTTTCAATAATTACTAGGGCAGATACTCCACAAGATTCTCAATTAAAGTCATCTATGTGGATAATAATAATAATGAGTGAGGCAAAACACCTCCCAGAAAAAACAAAATATGAACAATGATTAACAAATGTGAATAAGATTAGTGTTTTAATAGGTTAGTACAAAAAATAAACCAAAGTACAAGGTGATTCTTAATCATGAAATTAAAATGATTACTTATTAAAAAAAAAATACTGTACATGCAACTAATTCGTTTAAGAATAACCCTGTATGAAATATGAAAAATGTAAGAAAATGAAGCAAGAAAGCATGATTTTAATTCAATAATCGCCCAGTATAAAGGAAACATTTTTTTCTAGAAAGATACATGCATAGATACCTACTAATTGTAATTAATTGAACTTTTTTATAGGTATAATAATGGAATGAAGAAAGAGTTCTAATCAATTAGGAAGGCTGCGCATTGTTTAATGTTTTCACGGATGAGTGCTGAGTAATGTACTGATGTACATATGTACAGAGTTATTCATTATAAATTGCCCACCCCTTATCATCGGTATTATTGCCTATAGAAAAAAAAGTTTTAAATTAAAGTTGTGTGGTTGACTGAATTTTGTTAAAATGCTGTCAAAAGTACAGTAGCGTATACCGTTTTTGAGTTATTAAACGTCGAATATCTTAGTTACAATAGTTACTGTAACTATCGTAAAGTTAACATATCAAAGTGATCTATGAAAATGACAACTATTATGTTTTGTTGAAATTAAGATAATTATTGTTTAATTTTAATTAAAGCAACACGAGTTGCGCTCTTCAATTATTATATAGTTAGTTTTTGACAGTTTTTGTCACTGTACTTTTTGATAATATAATAAAATAAATTTGTCAAAAAAAGCAAGTAAAATAGTTGGGCCAATATTATTTTTTATTTCTCTACGATTCTTTAACGAAGAACATCATGTTTGATGTGTCATTTCTTTAATGAAATAATCAAAATGGTTTACAGTGAGGAAGAAAAAGTCTAAATATTTACTTGTTATATACAAAATAACAAAAATAAACGTACAGCAAAAAGAGCATATAGGGTGTTGTATCCAAATTGTCCAACACCATCAGAAAATACGTTCAAAAATATTTACCGAAAGGTGAATAATACCTCCAGTTTTAGTAGAAAAAAGCGTGTAGTTCAAGCAGACCAGAAAGAATAGTTAGATATACTGCTTCATTTCGAAGGTACGCCCATCCATATTTCTTCGCGAATAGACTTTTTTGAAATATTGTATCATTTTTTAGAAAATTCTGAATGTAGTATAAATAATGCAGTCGATCAATTAGGTAAAAGTTATTCCAAAATCCAACGTACGTTAAAAAATAACAGTTACAGACCATATAAAATTTTACCCGTACAAGCTTTAACAGAAGCTCATAAAAGGAAAAGGCTGGACTTTTGCCGCCAGATGATTTAAAAGTTGGATGAAGATCCCCCGATTTTTTTACTAAAATATTATGGACTGATGAATCATCCTTTTCTACGGCAGGAGTTTTTAATAGGAAAAATCGAAGGTCGTGGGAAAACACGCACAACAGAAAAAGATTGATAAAACAAATAAAAAAAATTAAAAAAGAAAAACTGTTAGCGTTTGGTGTGGAATTTTCAGAAACAAAATTGTTGGGCCTATATTTCATGATTAAACTTTAAATGGAGTTACAAATTTGGAAATAATTATCCCTGTGCAGAAAATATTCTTTTGCAGAAATTTCCGGAAGCCGAACTTGCTGATATGATTTGGATGCAGGATGGGGCAACTCTGCATAGTGTCCTACCCGTTCGAGATCATTTGAATAATGTATGGATAGCGAACAATGGACCTATTAAATGGCCACTTAACACTCCGGATTTGACCCCTATGGATTAATTTTTGGGCATTTCTAAAAGACATTGTCAATAATAATAATAGTATTCGTTATTAAAGACAGGATTCGACTTGAAATAAACAATCTGAATGTAAATAATGAAGCCATTTCCGGTGCAATTATAAATATAAGAAGACGTTATCAATTGGACAATAATAGTGGACAAATCGAACATCTTGTATGAGCTATCATTTATTTATATTTAAATTTCTTAAATAAATCTGTTATCAATTTTGTATAAATATTTGTTTTTTTTCTTCCTCACAGTAAACTATTTTCCATATTTACAGTAACTAGTTTAAGATACTCGACGTTTAATAACTCAAAAACATTATATGGTAGAGGTAACATATGGCATATTCTTGAAATCAGGAACAAAGGATTATTCCAAAAAATTTAATAATATACAGGGTATCACATTTAAAAAAATATATTATTTTTTTGTATCCACTGAAATCTGCACGCTACTGTACTTTTGACAGCATTTTAACAACATTCAGTCATAACCACACAACTTTTATTTAAAACTTTTTTTCTATAGGCAATAATAATATTGATAAGGGGTGGGTAATTTATAATGAATAACCCTGTACATATTTATTTTAGTAGCCCTCAGTAGTGTAATAATTAATAATTATATTTATTGCATTGTGTAATTTTATTTTAAAAAAATGTATTGGGTCGGATTTAAAAAGGTCCTTCACATAAAGTTAAGTATATTAAGAAGATGGACGGACACAATATACAATATAATGATTATTGTAGATTGACATTTACCTAATGGTAAATGGTATTAGCAGAAAATAATATTACACGAACTCTTCTCCGACACTTGCAAAAATTTGGAAGTATGTCTATTCTAATATACTTAAAGGATCTTTATTTATCAAGGATATTTTCATAAATCTGGGAACGAAGAATAGCTAAATATACCGTTACTTCCCCATATGTTGTAAACGTATCCTTAGACATGTATAATTTACTAGCAAAAATTGGGCAGATGTGCTTTCAAATCATGTCTCGTGTTCGCCACATATTCTATCAAGTAACTATAGTACGTACCACGTGATAATCAACTATACTTCATTCCTCTCAGAGCAAAAATGCTTATGGAATATTTAAGATACGTTATTATTATGTATGACTTTTTTCGTCTTATACAAAAAATCGAATATGGGTAAAATAGCACTCTTCTCCGAAATTACGCAAGTACTCAACAAAATTTATATACACACCCCAAAATCTTGTCTAATTTATTTTATACTTAATGAATAATATATTTTAAACCACCCCATAACTTTTTTATTTTTAATTTTACAAATAAACTTTGTTAATAAAAGTTTTAACTATTTTTCAGAAGATTTCAAATATGTAATCAGAAAAATAATCAAATATCTGAGAAACACCCTGTATACGTTTATGAAATCCGATAGAGATTTTCCTTCTGATATGAAAAATGTATTATTGTTGTATTCTATCTCCCATAGTTTTTTGGATATTGCAAGATAAAAATAATTTCTATCTACATATTTATAGATCGGAATAGTTAGCCAGACAAAAACAATTTTCTTCTACCTTATGATATGACATTTTGAAACATTTTATGCAGATTGCAGTGTTGGTTTTCGCGTATAACGTTTTGATATCCGCTTTTATAGTGGTGTATAAATCGCTTGTAAACAATCTTTGAGAAAAACACAAATATTTTTCATATTTTAATAAAGGCTTGTTATTATTATTAGTAATAATAACCCATGTTTTGTTTTTAAATTGATTTAGAGTTATCAAAATGCATTATTCAAAACGGTAAAGATTTATGGGGTCGAATTGAAATATTCAGATCATCTGTCGCATCTGGAAATCGTCTTTGTGTTTTGTTTTCTTGAAAATTTACACCTACACCTTCTTTTACACTGTGTACGTTTTTTTTTTTTTTTCGTTATATAATTGCTGCAATTTTACAGTGTGTCTGACCTCTTGCATACATACCCTGCTCTCTTTTTTTCAGAATTTTTTGTAAGTTATGCAATCAACAATACCTATTGAATATTTCTTGCCTACAAAAAATTTACTTCATCGACCATGGCCTACTGAGAATGGTTAAAAATTATAAAAATTTAAAAACATAGGCTTTGTTTAATTGAAAAATTCCATTAAGAAAAAATATTCGGAATTGTAAACTATACAATTTTTTGGGAAAAAATATTCATTTTTAGTATATAATTTATTCAAGTAGTTAAAATATCTGTCATTTTTACAAATACACTAATATTACTAGTATCAAGAAATTAACAAAATAGAAACCTAGACGATTGAGTTTGTTGCATGTTTTTATCTGTTGTTTTGGCAGGTCCGCCGAATATTTACATATTGCTTTAGTCATTTCTCTACTTTATTATTAAATATAAATGACAATAATTTCACCCTATCATCTATAACAACGTTTGTGTGAAAGACAAATGTAAAAAGGACTGTAATATTAAAATGAGAAGGGTGGCCAAAAATGGCTGTAAGGCTAAAAATGCTGTAGGACTAAAAGGGCCGCAAGATTAAATCAAAGCTGCATGACAAAAACAGGTTGTATGCATGACGAATGGGGTTGTGGAACATTAAATGCTTAATTTTAGCTGGCTGATTCTTTCTAATGAGGAAAACTGAAGTATAGTTGATTTTCTTTAAGTTGTACATTATGTTACATTTTAATTGAAACACCTTAAAAATACATATTGTTGGCAAAATCATCAACACAACTAAACCCTCAACTTCACCGGGCAATTCATTATGTGATAATATGTATATTTCAAAGTATCTCAAAGTAACAAATAGTAAACAATCTTTACTGGTGCCCGCATATACAGTATAAAATAGGCACAAATAAATCTTAAATTTTTGTCTGTTGATATACTGGGCGATTATTAAATTACATAAAGTTTAATTCTGGGAATACTCACTAGCCCGTCACTTTAAAAGGACGTAGAAGCTGGGAAAGTCGAAGGTTAGACAGCATCCTGTGAATAATAAATGCCACACATCACACCATTGCAAGAACACAAAAATCTACTTGGTAAAAGTGTCAAAAATAAAAATTACTTATGTATGAACACAAAAAAACAATACTAATAAGTGCATGTTATTGTTATTATGTTATTACAAAGACTTGTTAGAAATAAATAATTAACAGCACAATTTGTGTATAATCAGTATCACTAATAAGTTGTAATCACTAATTCTAATTAATAATCGAATTATGTACCTGTACGTACTGTCAATTAAATTTTTTTTTAACTCAACTATGGTGGATAGTTTGATTAATACTATAAAATAAAAGTATGATAATTTAAGCAAATAAATACTTGAATGCAGATGACCTTGAATAATGTCATTTATTTGATTTATAATTAGTAATTAGGTAATAACATAGGCAACCAAATATACAAAAATTAATTATTACAATGGAATCCTTTTTCTTACCATTATTTATTACATAATACGATATTCTTAACAATACTTATACCATAAAACAACACTCTTTTCCTATTATTTTCCACTCACAAAATAGTTTATAAGTAATAAAGGATTTTTTTAAAAAATGACTAATACATCGATATAATGCAACAATTAATTGTTTAGTCTAGAAGAGAACATTATTTTGATTTGTGGTTTTTACTTTCTTATTTTGATATATTTTAAATTGTTTTCCATAAAAAAGAAATCAAAGCTCAACGCTTCTATGTTATTCTCAGGGTTGACTTTCTATTAACAAAAAGTTAACGAAAATACTACCGTTTTATTATTAGTAGATATATGTATGATTTGAGTAGGTAATGTACTTAGTTAATAGGTGCAGATAAGTATTTCAGCGAGTGGTTTAAAGGCAATAAACCTCTTCATGGCAATTCAAGGGTTGTCAATTAATGAAAAGTTTAATGTTACACTTGAGTTTATTAATATGTATGTAGTTCTATTTACAGGTCTTAAAATAACCCTGAGGGCTTTAAAGATCTGAGGATTTTAATTGGCAGAGTGCTGTCAATTTTAGAATAATTATAAGGTGTTTCGTTTACAACTACCTACATACAATATCATACAAAATGTGTTCACCTACATAGGTAGACGAAAAGAAATTTGTGCAAATTTTTTGATCTAAGATTCCTACAAGAAACTATAAATACCCATGTATCATCACATCACATCAACCGGAAGTTAATGTAGCACAATTTTCACTAATTTCACAATGAATTGTGATTTTTGAGGAATTGGCTATATTCCAAAATTGCATTAAAATTATGCTGGGCTTTTCCCACATAAATAGTATAAGAACATACTTATACATCGGTATAATATTTACAACATATTGACTTGTTCTACTATACAGGGTTGTCACTGGAAAAACCGGGAAAAATGTAGTTCATAAAAAATTGTAGAACATAAAAATATGTAGGTTAAAGCAAACCGAAACCACTAAGCCAAAATAGGAAATAAAGCAGCACTGATAGAATAGGTACATATGTTCAGTTAGAGTTAGGTTTAGGTGGTTTTATGTAGGTTAAACACTTACACCATAGATGTTAAAAAATACTTGACTATTATACTTACAAAAGCAGCAGATCGGGAAAATGGCATCGTTTTTCGAAATACCGTAAATTAATTAAAATATCACCTACAATAAACACAATTTAGGTATCTGAATTAATTAAATTAGTAATTAAATTCGAGATCTTTCGTAAACGTTCTGTTTCGAAGTGGAATCATCTGGAAACTAGAAATGAATCTAAGCTTTACGGACAAAAATTCCTGCTTTCGTTTTCCTTACTAAAAATAAACTAAACTATTGAGGAGTTTGTGTATTCTTAATACTTATTTCGAATCTTTTTTGGCATTTGCGAATTGCGCAAGTTCAATCTACTTCCAGTACAGATTAGGGGATTTTCAGTTTTCCTCACTAACAGTTCAAGTATGACAGAACAGTAACCCAATTTTTTGGCAGTTCTACAATAGAGTTTTTACAAAACTGATCTTACGTTCTAGGTAAGTACAATAAAGTAAACTAGCACCTATCATAAAATATGATTTTTTCCTAGTATTATTTTCTGGTTTTAGTCAAAATGAGTACAGCTCGATGCTCGATATGCCGCCAACAATTGCCAACATTAAAATCATTAATTTCCCATTACATATCTGGCCATTCAAAATTAAAAATTATTAAAGAACTGTTAAAATCAAGCATTTTGCAGTCTACTCCGAATTTATTAAAACATAAATACAAATGCAAGCCAAGAAAACTATATAGAAAACCTTGTCGAACACTTAAAGTCGACCCAGAGAATGTAAAGACTGAAACTTTATATTTAAACGAAAATATTCATATCTTATGCGGTCAAAATGAAATTATTATAGGAGATGGTAAAAGTAACGTTGATATGGAATTTTTGTTTGATGGAAATTCATGTGAAAGTAAAGAAAACTATTATGTACCTTTAAAAGATAGCAATGGCAATATTATACCAAAGAAAAAAATTAAACTGAATGAAAATGATCTGAAAAATAAAATAAATAAGAAAAAAAGCGATTACTGCACTCGTTCTCCATCTGCATCCTCAGAGGATAGTACTGAAAATTTAGAAATCGTTAAAAGAAAGATTAAACGTAAAAAGGATTCGCTGGAAAAGATGAGACATTACCGCATTAACATAACGAAATTAAAAGACCAACAATCCCTCAATGAACAAAGTGGTGAATTCTACATTTGTCACTGTAGAGAAGATTCCAATAAAGGATCAACGATTTTACAAAAAAAGTGATTTGAGAATAATAACGTCCGATACTGAATCTTGCTCTGACACAGGTAAAAATTTGTTTATGCCCATAATTGACACAAAAATATTTTGCAATAAATGTGGTAGTGGATATAATAGTGCAAGGGAGCTATCGGATCATATGCAGGTCCACGAAACGTTTTGTCGACTTTGCAATGAGTCTTTTCCTAACGAATTTATCTTTAGAGAACATATGCGTTTACATATTTTCAAAGTTTTCATGTGCCATGTTTGTCATAGGGAATTTGCATTTAAAGAATTACTACAAGTGCACTTTGAATGTCACGTTGAGGATAGGACCTTCGAGACTGTTTTGGATATGGAGGAGGAATACAAAATTCACAGGTACAATTTCATGAGCATGAACTATAGTAGCAGCATAAATAGCATTTTATGCTTTTTGAGCGAAAGTCATGATTTTTACTATTATAGTCATAAATTTATGAAAATTATTTGTGATATTTGTTTTCACGAAGTATTTATTTGTGATTATGAACAGCATTTGCAAAGCGTTCATTATCCGTTTACGTACTAGCATACAACTTTTGGTGATATTCTGAGATTATTATAATAAGACTGCTGATAAATCTAAAGACTGAATGTTAATAATAAATAAAGAAAACTGATAATTTTCCCACTAGGGGTTTGTGATTGTTAAAGTATTATATTGTTGTTATCAAGTGGTGAAAACTGACCGAGTTTCCCACTGTTTTGGAAATATTGTTTTTATTTTTGTGTATGTGTACATACATAATATTTTTATTTCTATTTGAATTTTATTTGAGTTTCATTTATGTCATGTCTTTTCTCGAGAGCTACACATGCTTTACTTAAAACATGATATTCATTCTTATAAAGAATAAAAAAATTATTTTGAGATTATATTTAAATAATCATTTGTTAAAGTTTTGATGTTATGACAGAATTATATTTTTTATTCTAATAAAAAATAATCTTTCCGGTTACACTTTTTATTTAGTCCCATTCAACTTTTTATACATTGTTCCTCAATAACTTTACATTGACCTAACTTTGTATCAGTGCTACATGGATGCCATGTTTTCAACATGTCACACAAATGTTGACAGGTGACAAAAGATTTGAGTAAATTTTTTATGTTTTGCTTGATATATTCTAGCTGGGACACTGGCACTTGAAATAAATTCAATCTTACTGGATTTACCCTGCTAATTTATATGTTTTCTTAAATGTATCTTGCTTGAGACAGGTAATATTTTTAAAAGTACCTCAAGGTAGCTCGTACAGAAAAGGTGGTTACAGATTTAAAAACAATGAACAGATTTTCAGTATGCGAAGATGCTAGGATTAATATCTGCTTTAGAAAAAATCCCAACTCCTCGACCAGGGATCGACCCGGGACACAAGTGTCCTTACTGCATGACCATGGAGCTATACTATATTCGTATAAATCATACAACTAATTCAATTCATGGTTGATTGTTGGCTGTGAGAGTCCCCAAAGAAATTAAAAATATATAGAATATTATCTCAAACTAGAACTTTTTAGAAAATAACACAAAACTTTCCATTTATATTTTTACTATCTATTACAAACATTACATTTATTATTTTTACCAAATAAACATGACTATACATAACTTTTTAATTTTCATTTTAATTCAATTTGTCAACAATGTACATACGATTTTAACCAATAAGATGTAGCCAACTTCTGATCATTGCAGTAAAATATTTTGTATGAAAACGGCCAACCTAACTTAGTACAGGAATAATTCTAAGTTGGGTAGATATTGGCCGTTTTTATAGAAAATATTTTAGTATTATAATATATTTAGTTCAATGAAATATTGACATTATGGCCCTTTTACAACGAAGGTATAGATTTATACATACAAGCTTTATGCATAGGCTTGATGCAAGTTGTCATAAAAAGGTTTGCTACTAGAGCTGTCTAATAGTTAACTACAGCTGTAGTTCAACTACGATTTAACTACTAACTACGAGTACTTAAAAGGTAGTTGTGAATACACCAGTATTTTTTGAGTACTCATTACTCAAATTACTTTTTAAAAGTAGTTTAACTACCTTGCAACTACTTCATATTTTGAAATGCTGGTGATGTTAAAGGCGAACAGTAATTTATAAATTAGTTTTTGTTATTTTTATTTTTTTTAATCAATAAAAATGGTAATCCCAGTGGTCCAGTCTATAGCAGTTTCTTAATTCCCCAATTATAATAATAATGTTGAATAATAATTAAATAAATTAGATAGGTTACAAATGGCAACAATGTGTTTCTAGGGTTGTTTCTTACAGGATGTGAATGAACTGTAATTACATTTTGCACACCGATGTAAAAAATTAAAGCATATTGGAGTTTTTGCATTTATTTAAGCATTTTGTGGCTTTTTTGTCGCATATTGGTACAATCATTTTACAAATTATTATAATCCTATATTTTCCGGTGATATAATAGACCAATTTTTTTTCATGCTGTGTAAGTGTACTTTTACAAAAGTAGTTATAACGTAATTGAAGACACGTAGTTTAATTAGGAAGTAGGCTTAAAGGCTTGTGCTTACAAACCTGATGTAAGTTTGTATCAAGCATGCCGAGCTATTTGGGATATATGTAGGTGTCATATAATTTTTATGAATTTTTCCAAATATCCTCAATTTATGAAGGGTAATTTTACCATTTAAAAATCTAGAACAATTTTAAAGGTAGTGTAAATAACAATACAACAATGAAAACATTGTACTTTATATTTTTGATTCATATACTATTGCCAGTATTTTATGTTCTTTATACAGGGTGTTTTAGATTTAAAATGACATACTATAATAGAAGCATACTTAGCACACTTAGCCGAGTTTAAAACATCCTTCACACTTACCCTTGATTGTTAACCGTTTTTGAAATACAGGATGTTTTTTGGTTTTTGACTAAAACTGTAGTTTTCCATATTTCTGGAACGGCTTAAAATATATGGATAAAATTTGGGACAAATATTATATCCTTTTATTCCAATGAAAAGCATAATTTACTTTGGAAATATTCTAGAACCAGACTCCGGACCAGTGTATTTTTTTTTCTTTGGCTTCGGACATGGTCCATTAGCCACTTATACAGCGTGGAAATTAAGTAACGCATAAATTCAGTAATTCCGTTGATATTAATTTTTTGAAAAAAATCTTGAAAGGGTATATCGATTTTAACTTCAGCAAATATTTTCAGTCTATTTTCAGTTTCTTATGTCATTTATTTTTTATGTTATGACATCATCGACTTTTTTTAAAATGACAACCTGTTTTTTATTATTGATTTTGGTAGTTGTTTTTATTCCGGTTCCGACCGTATAAAATTTTCAGTATGTTATTATTTAAAAAAAATCGAGAAAAACAGTCTTAAAGTTCAAATAATAAAAATTTATTAAAATGGGTAAATTTATCTAGTTGCCGGTGTATCACATTAGTTACGGCTGTCAGAATTACACAATTTGTAAATGTTACAATAGAATAAATGTTATTATTTTGCTTTTTCTAAATTAGAAAAACTGTTATTAATAAAAATGATACAGTTGAGCGACAGAGAATTGAAGTGTTAATAATGATTCGTTATGGCGACAGAGTTAGAACACATCAAGAAGTGTGTCACCTTTTTAGAGAAAAATACCCGGATCAGCCCATAAATCAATCAACAATTAGTAGGATTGAAAAAAAATTTCGGGAACATGGCGTTGTAAAGAATCTTCCAAAAAACTGGACGTACGGCGACATTAAATGAAGATGCACAACTTGATGTGCTACTAGAAATTGAAAACAATCCACATTCATCTAGTAGAAGCATTGCCTTGAACCACAATATAAGCCACAGTACAGTTCTAAAACTTTTAAAAGTTTAAAAATTCCACCCATATAAGGTGCACTTGGTTCATGAGTTGACAGAAGGTGACTTTGATCGTAGGCAAGAGTTTTGTGAACAAATGATGGAAATTTGCAACCGCGATCCAATGTTTTCCAGCATGTTTTATTTTCGGATGAAGCAACATTTCGTTTAAATGGCCATGTTGGGCTAGGGACAATCTTCATTGGATGCAGAAAAGTCATACCCAATATCCTCAGAAAGTTAATGTTTGGGCAGGAATTATTGGTGACAGAATTATAGGTCCATTCCTTTTTGAAAACAATTTGACTGGAGATAGATACCTGCAATTTTTACAGTTGAAATTGATGCCTGCATTAGCTGCATTATTCCCCAATGCAAATAACCCTGACCTACCAAATAATACCATTTGGTTACAACAAAATGGCTCTCTGCCTCATTTCGCAATTATTGTGCGACGCTACTTGGACCAAGTTCTCCCAGCAAGATGGATAGGGAGAAGAGGTCAGATAGAATGGCCGCTTAGGTCTCCTGATCTAACGCCATTAGACTTCTTTTAATGGGGATACTTAAAAAGTAAAGTGTACAACAATCGACCCAATAATTTAGACGATCTCAGGCAAACAATTCAACATGAGATTAGGTTAATATCGTCTTAAACTATTCAGAATGTGAGAAATGAATTTTATAATCGTCTTGGGTATTGTCAAATGGTACAGGGTCGTCAATTTGAACATTTAGTGTAAATGTAATTTAACAACTGATATTTCTGTGCTTATTTTTGTGTTTGATGATATTGTTAGAGTTTTTTTCTGGTTAATCAATTTAGTTTCTTTTTATACCAATGTTTGCCTCACGAAGTTATCGTTATTACTAACTTTAAATTGAGCAGATAATAAATTTCTAGTTCGATTTGTCAACTATTTGTATAATTTCAAAATAAAAACGAATGTGCCGTCCATAACTTTCCGTCAAACTTAGGCAACTAGATAAATTTTCCCAATTTAATGAATTTTTGTTATTTGAACTTTAAGACTGTTTTTCTCGATTTTTTTCAAATAATAACATATTGAAAATTTTATACGGTCGGAACCGGAATAAAAACTACTACCAAAATCAATAATAAGAAATATAGCTTGTCGTTAAAAAAAAAGTCGATGACGTCATAACTTAAAAAAATAAATGACATAAGAAACTGAAAATAGACTAAAAATATTTGCTGAAGTTAAAATCGAAAATATACCCCTTCGAGATTTTTTCCAAAAAAATTAATATCAACGGAATTACTGAATTTATGCGTTACTTGATTTCCACACTGTATAATTGAAGAGCTAATCTGAACGATACACACAGGCTTAAGGATACAAGGTACATTAAACACAGGGATAAGGAAATAATGAAACGAATCTAAACCTATAGTGTGCTATAATCGTTGGTTTATATTGCATGAGCAGCCAAAAAATATATGATCCTAATCGCAAATGACTCCGCATGATGCGCTCATATCCGTTTCAAGATCTCCTATCCTCTTCAGGTGTTGTGCAAAGCAAGCATGGTATGACCAAATCTTAATCTGGAAATAGTAGTGATAAATTTTCTACATTCCTCTGTGTTGAAGCCAAGGACTTTATTTATATCATTTTCAATTTGGGCATATCGAGGGTGTGGTGTGAAAACCCAATAAGTGCCAAAAAGTTAATTTGGAGATAATTGCATTTTAACTTTGGAGCATATTTTTGTGGATAATAAAATGCAATTTACAACTATTTAAGCAATTTAAATAAAAAAAAGTTATTTTGATCAATAATTATCATTTTTTATGGCAAGTGAAAACAATATTAACAAAAAAAAATAATTAAGATAAAAAAAAAACGGATATCGAGTTTTCATTTTTTAAATTAACCAAAATTAGTGTTTGTTATCGTGTTTTAATATTGACTTGTAATTGTTTTACGGGGACTAAAAAAAGGGCTTCTAGCTTTTGGAATGTTCATTTTATTTACTAAAATATTTAAAGTTTTTATAATAATGAATTTTATGATAACAAAACCTCCTCTTCGTCATCTAATATGTCTTCTACTGCTACATTCGGTACTCGATCTAAAAGAATTTCGGCAGTTTTTAAACTATTTATCCAACCATGGAGCTCTTCAGGAAAGATGTCTTTACACATCTTTATTAGATCTTTTTTTCTTTTTTTCACTTATGGGAAGGGCATACTTGTACAATTTTTCTAAAGTATTAGGCAGTTCTTCATTGGATGAACAAGGTATTTGTGTGGATATTCTTGATCTTGTCAAAGGTTTGTTAGGCGAACCTAAAGTAGAATTATTATTATAAACTTTTGTACATCTAAATTCTTCCGAAAGGTCATAGTTGAAGAATATACAATCTTTTTCCACCCTTAATAAATTTTATTTTTTTCATTTTTAACCACTACTAAATTCCCATCAGTATATTGACATTTGCTATTTGCAAAATTACAAATTTGTTTCAAGAAGGCGTATTTATCATATTTAGTTTATTTATTGGATTTTCGGTATTTTCAAATATACACAAGATTTACTTACCTGGTATTGCCTATGGATACTTCAATTACTTAAAATGTGAAAATCAGATAATGTGAATATACCATTAAAAAGAGCACAAATTATTATAATAGATGGCGGTGAAAGCTTATTTTTCGATTTTTTTGTCACTTATTGGGTTTTCACACCACACCCTCGATATCTATTATTTAGGTTTTCATTTTTGATAAGGTTGTAATATTCGCTTCACGTAATAAACACATGCTTTTTATTGTGACATATTTAATGGCATGTTTATAGTTATACACACTCCAATTTATTTTCGAAAATATCAATAGACCAAATATTAAATTCTGCAAATAACGCAATTAACTAATTGTTACTGTTTTGAAAATTGTACTTAAATAAGCAGCTTCATTTTCTTGGATGAGAAACATTGATTGAAAAAGAAATGGTTTGTACAATTGTGTAGGGCTGGACTCCCTTAAAATTCCATGGTTAAGTGCATTTTATTTAAATTTGTTAATCATGTTATGTAAATCATTTTTGAAATACAATAAGAGACTAAGAAGTTACTATTTATAAGAAAAGATTATTTTATTATTATTATTATTATTATTTTAAAGTCATTTGTATATTGACTTCCTGGCCAAGTTTAACACATTTCAATTCCACCACTCAACCAGGACAAACACACACACAACAAACATTCCCTTCGACATCTGCCAGATGCCACAGCTGAGACTCAAACTGAGGAGAGATAGACAGTGACTAGTTGTGTTCTGTTACACAGCAATGCCCTAGCCAACTGTGTTACTGTCCCGGTATTAAAAAATGCCGTTATATATCTATGCTCTAGCCAGGATTCGAACCCAGGACCCATGGTCTCAAGCCTAACGTATAAGCACGAATCCTTGTTTTTTATATGCAGCATTTCTATGCTTTTAAGTTTAAAATTTCCATTCAAATCTCATGAAAAAAATATAATGAGGATTATATTAAGAAACAATTAAAATCATTAAACACTTGTAGACAATACTATTAGGTGAGGAATGTTAACAACAGTTAAGTTTGTTTAAATGTTCTTAGAAATATTTTGCCATATTTATTACAAGGCTTCAATACTGTATGCGGTTTCAACACGATGGTGCTGGATCCTATTTTTCCATGCTGCATGCTGGTCAGTATAATCATTTGAATCAGCGTTACCATAACAGATGGATTGGTCGAAGAGTTCTGGTTAACTGGTCACCGAGACTTTCTGATCTTAAAAACCACTTTTTATGGGGCTACCTCAAGTCAGAGGTATACAATGATGAATTTGATATATGGGAGCAGTTAATAAAAAAAATATATTAATGTATGTGATATAGAAATAACCTGAAAATGATTGATAGATCGGTGAAAAACCTTTTGAAACATTCTCAAAAATACAAAGTTATAGAATAACTTACAATCAATTTATTTATATCTTACAGTGCCCTGAGGATGGTAATAAATTATACCGAAACGTCGGCAAGTTAATACAATAGTGTTTTAATTACATTGGACCTAATAACCCAAAAAATTTGTACTTAGTATTTAAATTGTGGTCTGGAAATTATTATTATATTCTCAAAAATTTGTACAGTCATTCCAGATATATAGCCGACTACAATTTTAGTAAAAAACCATAAAGCTATATATTTCAAAAACGATTAACATTCAAGGGTAAGTTTGCTGGTGTTTTGGAGTCAGCTAAGTATGCTCTACCTCCCATAACACTAATACACTGAAACACAGTGCATACAAGGCGTTTGTCACTCTTGACTTTATTGTATACAGAATGTTTCTCATTGAAAATTTTCCATTTTTGAAAAAAATTCTAGACCACAGATAAAGCGTGGTTTGTATGGAATTGATACAAATTTAAAATTTTCTTTTATTTTTTTTATTCATTTATTTTAATTCTTTGACCTTTCAAAATGAGAGAAATTTTTTTTAATTTGTATCGATATCATACAAACCATGCTGGTGGTCTTTTATTTTCAAAGATATTGGTGTGGCGGTGGTTCATACATAGGGAAACAAACAACTTTGAATCGTTTCAGAAGATTAAATAGGAATAAATGAAAGAAATTAGTTGCCGCCGAGGTTTATATAACTAATTTTCTGAAAAAAGTCATTACAAGGTATTTCATACACTAGTCAGGGAGTCAGCGACGGATTAACCTACATGACTTTCTCAGGAAAACTTATTTCTCAGTATTCTCGTACAATTTTTAATGCATAAAATAAAAGTCGTGTGGGGGCGGTAGACTCGCAAAGCGATAAAAGGAATGGGAAAATCATGATAGTTTATATAGGTTATTTTTTTTACTCTTTTAAGATCCAGTGATGTATCATGTTATAAAAACATACTGCTAGACATATAAAGGGTGATCCAATTCGAGTTTCCTATATTGCGAACACTGTAAATTTGACAGCTGTCAATATAAATGCGTGTTTTAAATATCTAATGTTAGTTTGAAACAACACATTTACGAAATGGATCGTTTAACCACTGCTCAACGCATTAAAATTGTTCAATTATTCTACGGAAATAACAATTCTGTACGAACTGTGTATCGTCGTTTACGGGAAGATTATGGTCCATTTAATCGTCCTACTGAGCGAACAATTTGCAACGTAGTCAACAAATTTGAGGAAACCGGGAGCACTGGAGATAGGGTAAACCGTGTGCATCTTCGTGGCGCACGTTCGGCCGAGAATATTGCTACTGTGAATGATAATGTGGCCGAAGATCCAGAATTATCGATTCGTCGCCGTTCACAAAATTTGGGCCTTTCTTATGGCTCTCTGTGGCGCATTTTGCATAAGGACTTGCACTTACACCCATATAAAATTCAATTAACACAAGAAATAAAGGCTAGAGATCATGGGCAGCGAAGACTTTCTGCAGATTGGGTGTTAGAGCAACAGGAAATTGATCCTGATTTCGTAAAGAACATTTTCTTCTCTGATGAGGCACATTTCGAACTCTTTGGATGTGTAAATAAACAAAATTGCCGCATATGGGGCGAAGAATATCCTCACGTGATACACGAGACACCATTGCATGCCCAAAAAATAACAGTGTGGTGCGCATTGTGATCAGGCGGCGTAATTAGACCTTACTTTTTTGAAGACGATGAAGGTCAGACAGTAACAGTAAACGGCGAGCGCTATAGGCGCATGATAACCGATTATTTTTGGCATGAAATCGAAGATATTGATGTGGCAAACATGTGGTTTCAGCAAGACGGTGCCACTTGCCACACATCGCGTGCAACGTTAAATGTTTTGCGAGGAAAATTCATGGGTCACATTATTTCACTTCACGGTGACGTCAACTGGCCTCCAAGATCCTGCGATTTAACGCCGTTGGATTACTTTTTGTGGGGTTTTCTTAAGAGTCGCGTCTATGCCAACAAACCTGCAACGTTGGAGCACTTAAAAACCAACATCCGCCAAGTTATAGCCGAGATAACCCCCGAAACTTACGAAAAAAGTCATGGAAATTTCCTCGATCGAATCAATTGCTGCAGAAGGTCCAGAGGCGGCCATTTGACTGACATCATTTTTCATAATTAATGAATTATACCATATATTTGATTACTACAAAAATAAATAAGATAATGTTACATTTCGTGTGTTTTCTCTTAAATAAAAGTTCGGAAACTCGAATTGGATCATCAATTAGATGTGGGATATGATGTTGTCAGACCTAAATAAATCTTTGTGTGTGTATACAGGGTGGGGGTAATAGTGCGTCCAACTTCGATATCTCGAGTTCTAAACAAAAAAGTCTATAACTGGAAATTATTTTCGAATATACAGGGTGAGCGAAGACGATTCTACAGGGTCAACTAACATTTATTTAAATGGAATGCCATGTATATCAGAACATTTTTTGAAACCACTTTGTGGCCTCCTTCCACTCCTGTATTATTATTGACTCTTCCAACCACTTGGATGTACTGATTTTTTTTTTGTTGAAATTATGCCATTTACAAAATCACTAGTCACAATTATCGATTTTAAGAAGAAATATGTTAGTACCAGTTATGTGACATCTCTGATGACACTCAGCCATTTTCACTTCCTAAAAGAATACAGGGTGGCCAAAAATAATTTTGAAATTTACGACTATTTAAACTGAATTTTCTCAATTTTTTCAAATTCCCCATCTATATGTTTGGCACTATGTTTTTATAACATGATACATCACTAAGTCTACCGCCCTCACACGCCCCCGCGAACGGCTGCCAGGCTTCCATTTTATGTATTGGCAATTGTACGAGAATACTGAGCAATAAGAAATTTTCTTGAGGAAGTCATGTAGGTTAATCGGTCACTGGCTTCTAGTCTGCTGGCAAAATATTCATTAAATAGGCATGTGCAGTCGACAACGTCCGACTGCACCTTTTTCATCAGTAAATTAAATCGAAAATAAAACAACAAACTTCAGTTATGTGCAGAAGTATTTTTATTATATTATTATAATGTTAAGGCTTGGTCTTAGTGGTAACACCTGATGTTATAATATTACAATGTAACTGTACAATTGTTGGAACATACGTTTTAAATATATCAGTCGTAATACGTAAATGCAACGTCTGTGATTTATTTTTGTACAATAAAAAACACACCAAGAACTTTTAATTAATAATAAACATAACTCAGCTTAAGGTTATTGTATAACAGCGGTTTAACTTTGAACTAGGATCAAATACTATAGAAACAATTTTCAAAGATCAAAGTTAAACCATTGTTGTAAACCAGCTCTTAGACAGGATAATTTTTAGTGAGATAGTTAGTATTTATAGTATTATTTAATTATGTCCAAATTATTATTATTTTTTAAATAATAGTCAAAATACTGAATATAATTTGATAACAGCTGGTCCTTGACCCAGGCCAAAATAAGATATCTGCCAAACTTGTCTAGCCAAAAAAATGTGTAAGAGGGGCTTTAAACTTAAACGTTACAGAAAGAATTATATTAAGTTTAATTGCTAATTTATAGCAGCTTTTGCTGAAAAATGAATGAGTAACAACTTTCGACTAAGCTATGCCCAAGGTCAAGTTTATATAATGCTAAATTTTTCTGTTATCATTTTCTTTTACAATTTCTAAAATGTTTCCTCCTTGGTGTGAATTTCGTAGTAAACTATAAAACTATCAAACATTTTGCTGCAGTAAAAAAAGTTAATATAGCAACCTTTGTACAATTTCAATGTACAGAGTGATATAATTTATATCAGTCCAAATTTTAAAGTTAATAAATGAGAATTACAATATCTACACAAATATAAATTTCTACGTTATTATAAAATTGATTTTACCTTTCTAAGATAAAATTGTCTGGACAAATAAAATTGTTTTGCCACGAAAATCACATGTTCATAGAATATCAGGTTCCTCAAAAATATTTCAAATACTCTTGTAGCGTGTTTTAATTTTTATGTATACAAAAGGTTTTAGCATGTGGTTTTCGTAAAATTGTTTAAAAATAAAAGGTTGTCCAACTTATAACAATTCTACAGACGTTACGGTTATTACATTATAATATATATATATCGTAGGTAACTCTTCAAATGCCTATGCATTAATGTTCCAAAAACAAAACATGTATTTAATGATTTGGTGTGGTGTGGTGTGGTTAAGAGAATCTGTTGGAAACATTAACGCATTGCAGTATGTTCTAAAATATTGTTACAACGATGTGAAGTAGTTTTTTATGCAGGTAGACAAATAAAGATCTTCTTTGAGAGATTAAGTAATTTTTTAATAATTTTACAAAAATCAACATTTTCACATTTAAATCAGAAACACCATACCATACTGCGTTATATATACACATTGTTTTACCTTTGTTTTTCATTCATGCTTATTTATACAGATTATCTATATAATGAAAATATTTTTGATAATTTTTATTTAAACACATACAAATAAGACTATGGAATGTATACGTTTAATATACATAAGTTTTCAGGAAGATATCAATAAAAAATGACAATAGAATATTGCGCCATTAAAATGCTACTGTTTATATATGTCCTCCTGTTTCCTTAAACAGAATCAACCTCAAATTAAAAGATATTATACAGCTAATAAAAATAATTTGTTTTTTTTAACAAAAAATTACTTTAACTGCTAAATTAGCATAAATACTGAAAATGTAGACATTTTTAAATCGATTGCAAACGCAAATAGAGAACACATCACGCAACATGATAACGACTAGTTAAATTGATCAATTATCCCGGCCAGTCACATATTTTAATGGACATATTTAAATATGTGTAATTTCCCTACACCTCTGAAACAAAACTTAATTTTTATGGGTACATCCGATGTGAAAACATTAGATATAATCCATTCCAGATATTTTTAAATTGGCATAAATGTCGACATTTTTTGTATTTGGTTGAATAAAATTACTGAAATGACAGGTCTATGTCATTCTTCACTTTTTTAATTGAAAGTACATGAATTACCAAATTCTTTTCTAACGAAACAAATAAAAAAAAGCGTCTACTATTTAAGGAAAACAAAACTTTAAATGATCTCACATTGACTAGCTAGTACCCTTTAACTATTATCAGTAGGTAGTAATAAAATATTTAAATGACTTTTTCATGTTATTTTGGGCCATGCCAATAAAATTCAGATTTTCCAAAGCCTAATTTCAAAAACATCTGGAATATACATAGAACGTGAACATTGTATACAAAGTGTTTTCGAAATGAGTATTCAAAACTTGAGAGCATATAGAGCAAATCAGATTATGATGAAAACCTTAATAAAGTTTTTGTCTAAGTTGCTTCCTAAGGGAGCTACAGCCCCTTAACAATAAGCCGTGACAATGGTTTTTATTAAATATCTCCAGAACCAGAGGACCCACCTTTTTTAAGTAAAATCAATTAAAAAACTTCAGTACATGCTCTAAAATGCATTGTAATCGAGTGATGTTTACGTTTTATTTCGTCAAAACATTTTTAGGGTAATGAGAAGTTATACTTTCTTTTGCTTATTGACAATCAATTTTGAATATCTTAGTTTGATATGGTTCTACTTTAAAAAAATTTTGACATTTTAAAAATCAATCCACTGCAATGCACTTTGGCGTATGTAGTAAAGTTTACAAATCGATTTTATTCAAAAACGTTGTGTCCTATCGAGGTTCAACAGGAGTTCCTTCTTCTCATAGAGCATAATTTCAAATGTCAAAAATTAAAAAAAAGGCACAATAAAGTTGGGGTCATATTTACCACTAGTCGCCCCGTTTGACACACCCTTGAATAACATTCTCGGATGATTGTGATTCCTTGTTGTTAAACATAAAAAGGTTATTTTATTATTTGATCTTAACCGGTTTGGGAGATACTTTATAAAAACCATTCTCAGAGGCCCACCGTTAAGAGGCTGTAGCTCCCTTAGGATGCACTTTAGAGAAAGACTTTAATAAGATTTTCGTCATCATTTGACTTGCTTACATGTTTCTAAGTTTTGAATATTTATTTTGAAAACATTTGTACTTATATTGTGATATAAATTTAACAAAAGTAATTTGACCCAAAACACGTAAAACACTGTATTCAGAAACGTAGCTTGAATTTATTTCTATAATATAAGTGAAAACATACACAGTTTCATCGTTTTTGACAACTACTATTTAAAAATGGTACCTACTGACTTAAAATTTTTATTGTTTTTCAATACTGAACTGGTAAAATTGTCCGAACAGGTAAAAAATATCAATCAAAATTTTAAAAGCTAGTGTTTGATTGGTTACCTATCAACCAGTATAATAATAATAATAAATCATCCTTATTTAGATTAATGTTAAAAAAATGGAACATTTTATAATGAAGTAAATGAATACATCACAACAAACACATTTATAAACTTTATGATATTATATACAATGTTTTATCTTAATCTTTATGTGCTGGCAGCGGCTGTTTTTCCACCCTTATTTCATCAATGGCAAAGGTCCAATTCAAGCAACGTGTAGCTAAATGTGACAATTTATTAATTCTTGCTGCTGAGGGATTTCAGTCGATAGTAGTGTCGGCTGGTGGATTTAGGTTGTACGATATCTCAGTATTGGAATATGGAACCCAAACAATATTTGGACACACGACTATCAGTACCGAGTGAAGAAGTTTTGCAGAAAAATAATTAAAAAAAAAAAATGGAGAAAAGTTATAAAAATGCGCAGTCTCCCCGATTCGTTGTAGACTATTAGTAAAATCTTTGCAAACTATTTTTTTTCGTAATCAGAAGGAACATTTATCACCCCTTTTTTTTTTGTTTTTGAAAATTTTCATTTTTTGTAATGTTATGACATTTTGAAATTTACAGAATGACAAATATAAATTTTAGTGTCATAACTTTATAAAAAAATTGTCGAAACCCAAAAAAAATGGGGTGATAAATTTTCCTTCTGATTACGAAACAAAAATAGTTGGCAAAGATTTTATTAATGGTGTAGAAGGAATCTGGGGAGGTTGTGCATTTTTGTAACTTTTCTTTTCTGAATTTTTTTTCTTCCTCAATCAGTACTGGTAGTCATGCCTTAAAATATTGCTTGGATTCCATGCTCCAGTATTGATATTGTATAACCTAAATCCAACAGCCGCCACTGGTCAATAGTCTTTATTAAACGTATTAAAAAAGAAAGCCTATCTGTTTGGGTAATTTGTAGATAAATGTCACTTGCAATCTAACGATTCAGTCACAACCAAACACCTGATTAATTCTGGTTGCTTGATAGTTTAAATTTTTATTTTAAGCAGACGTTCGTTAATATTTGACACAAACGGCAGACTTAATAAATGATTAATCATTAAGGACCAGTTGTATAAACATGGTTCAGCTAAAGTTCATTTAAATTGATAAATCCACGGTTACATTTGTTACAACAATAGTATCCTTGGATTTTAACCAAGGTAAACTGACCTTTGATTGAACCACGTTGGTTTGTAAAATAATCATTGTTTAATGTTAAAAGTATGTATCTATCTGAAACTTACCCATACCCTGCTGAAATCATCTGTTCTGCATTGTGTTTCTCTATTTACGTTCACTCTAGATGTTTTTATAAAAAAAAATTTAGAGAATTTTCGGCATTTTTATGGGAACAACACATTAGAAAATTTCATAAGAAGTTTTTATTATACAGAAATTCTTGCAACTCCTTTTCCTACACTCTTTCTTTCTCTTTTAAGAAACTCCTTAAGCGTCTACTGAATGTATTCAAAAATTCCTCCGCTAGAGAATCCTAGTAACCACCCTTCCCAGTAATAATCAGTAGCAAGTTTTAACTTACTAATTGTCATGTTTTATTGATTTGACAAACGGGTTTTAAGCTAAAAATGTTATCTGTCAGGGTACTTTAACCAAGCGTTTTTTAGCAAAAAAAAGTTCATTGTAGCCTTTTTTTCGTTGCCAACAAAAACAAATATTCATTGCACATATTTCTTATATAAATAATAGGTGTCTTAGTATTATCGAGATATCGTCATTATCACATGTTTTAAAGAGATATATGTAGTATATTTTAACACTGTTTCTTTTTTTTTTTTTTCATAAATTTACATGAATTTTAAAGTTTATTTTTTAAATATTTTTATCACAAAACTAATAATCCGGAATTTATCTTCATGTACACCATATTTCCACAAATATTTCAAATATATAAGATTTTCTTCACAAATATTAAATCGTTCACCGCCTAATTTCTTAAATTCGCCCTTCTCCAGACTTTTTCAGGTAAGGTTGTAGGTTACACTTAGGATTACAAGGAGATACAAAAAAAAGAAATGCTTTGAAAATAGTTATTTATTAAATATGATAAATGACGTTTATATAATTAAATTTTGGAAACAACTTGCTAGAATCAAAATAAATAAAAACAAAAATCACGGTCAGAAACCGTATACTCTTTTGTCATACTATGGGTTCCTCCCTTTTAAAATTAATATTTTGAGAGGCGCAGAAATCTCTTGTGATGGGCAAACAATTAAAATAAGAACATATTTTACAGTCATAGACTGGTATAATGTAGAAGAGAAGTACTAAACAGATAAATAATATCCACGCTGCAGCCAAGCAGACCCATATTAAAAATACTTTTTTTGTGTCTATCGTAGTGCCCAAAAGAAATAAATGGCAACAGGGCATATGACAGTAAAAATCCAAAAACAAAACCGAACAGATGGGCATAATTGTCAACCCATGGGAGGAGCCCAACAAGGAATAGGACCAGGGTTATTGAAAGGAGTTTGCATAGAGCCTGGTTGGGGTGTTTCAACATGGGCCACGCATTAAGAACTTCCACTATTAGACAGGCCAGAAGCCCAAATTGTGATCCTGCTGGTCCAACCTGAAAAAGAAAAATGAAAAATAATTAAGTATTTAGTATTTTAAATGCTTGGGTGCCAGCAGAAATAACATGCTTTTCCAAAATTTTTTTCTTTGTAAGTTCTGGGAGTTCAATCGTTTTTGTTTAGGGCTTTGAATGAATGCTGCTAGGATATTACAAATTATAACATATGCCACGTGCTCCAAAATATTTTTTGTTCCACTAGGTAGACATAAAACAAGTCAATAAAAAATTGCAAAAAAAAAGCCTATCATTAATAGACCAGTCTGATTTTGAACGTTTGTTCTTAATTACAAAATGCCACGGAGAAAGTTACGTCTCGAAGAAATATAGTTGTTGGAATGATTCTTGCTGGTCGAAATCATGTCAAGGTCACTGCGGAATTCAATGTCTCAAAGTGTCATTTATCCACTAGTTTCACGGCACAAAAACATTGGACCAGCATCTGAGAGGATCAGATGTGGTCATCCAAGAAAAAACCAATGCAGCTCAGGAGCACTACACTCCACTTACTTTTTAGGTGTCTCTACAAAAACAGTCAAGTGAGGTAAGGTCTGGTGACTTAACTGGCCGAACTTGAGGAGGATTTTTTTCAGGAAATAATGCTTCCACCACTTCCATGGGAATTCTAATGGTATGTACATTTGTCCCATCAGAGGTGGGGAGATCACCGCCAAAAAGTAATCGATTATTGATCACCGATTACTCACGTAAAAAGTAATCAAGATTCCTAGGTAACTGATAACCCTAATGAAAATTTACTCAGATTACTGATTACTCGGTAATTAGTAATCATTTTTAAGATTACTTTTTGATTACTGCTATAATCTCACCTCACAAAAATTATTATAATACCAAAGTATTCCAACAGAAAAGCTAAATGTTAATTTACAAATAGTAACAAGTACTAACATAATACCTGAGGTGCCAAAGTCGAAATTCTCTCACTTTATTTAATTGAAGATTAAATAAATTTGCCACCACACTTCTTAATGGTTTATAAATTTGTATTATATTACGAGAAGTGATACAGCTTTATTGGCAGATGGAGTTACCATCTACTCATTTGTTCTCGGTGTTCAGTGACTTATGATTTGAAATCCCCTTTGATGACGTTGTATACACCTACTTCGCACTGACGGAGGCAATAACCAGAAATCGATCTGCGAATGGTGTGCAGAACGGCTTCAAGAGAGATTTCCATTTATTTGGTAAAAATCTTTTACTAGTGGGCAATTGCAATAAAAGCTGATTAAGCTGAATCACTTCTCGTAGTATGATACAAATTTATAAATCATTAAGAATTGTGGTGACAACTTTATTTAATCTTCAGTTAAATAAATTGGGAGGATTTCAATTTTGGTAGCTCAAGTATTATGTTAGTAATTGTTACTATTTGTAAATTAACAAAATAAACTTTATACACAATACATAACGTGGTCCAAAAAGTTTGAAACAAGAGAAACACTTTTTCATTAAGAATTTCAGAGCCAATGAAAACTCTTGTGAAGCAAAAACGATGCCCATTTCCTCCAAAAAAATTTATTTGGTCAAATAATCACCCCTAATATTGTAACAAAGTAAACTGTTACAGATTTTTTTGGTAGATGTTGTTGAATTGAAAATATTTCCCTTAAGAGAATGATAGACATCAATTTAGTTCAGGAGCAAACAAAAAAACGAAATTTGAATTTTTTCGAATTGGTCAACCAAATTTTGTATTTAGACAAACTGGAAATAGAAATAATTTTTTAAAATAACATTTTTCAGTATCGTAAACGAGTAGTTTACTCTTGAGTCAATTTCAAATAATTTGATTTTCTGACATAGGTACCCAGACTAATAGACATTTGTGTATCCAGTATTTAATTTAAGACCATGTACCAACTTTTTTGAAGAATAAAATGTTCTGCTTCTCCCGTGGATTCTCTGGAGATCAATCAAATTTTGCTTGTTTACAGCGTCAGTAAGCAGAAAGTGGGCTTCATTACTGAAGATAATGCTATCCCGCATTTGTTTTCACAAAAGTCGTTGATTGTTTCTGCGAAATTTTGCCTATTTCTGAAGACATTTTTGTTGAGTACTTGGAACTTACAAGGTTGGAACTGCAACTGTAAATCTCTTTTAACGGCAGTGCTCACAGCTTCAACGTTTTCAGGGGTGGTTATGGACCGCTTCCGACCTCGTGGTCTTTGAATAATGGCTGATGCTGTTTTTTTTACTAGGAGCATTAAATTGTGCACAGAAGCCTTGCGAATGAATCGTTGGCAGTATAGACTTTAATAAGGAACGCACGATGGTCGCGCCAACCACCGCACCATAGTCACGAAACAACCCATATCTGTCCTCTACCCAACTCAGTTAGTCCAATGCCACTCCCTCCAATAATTGCTGAATTATTTCAATTCGAAAAATGAAATCTTTTACCGGGCACCCGGTATTATAAATTGGTGTTGCCTTTCCCTGCAGTGGGTATATAAATTATACCCAAACTTATCTGCAACATAAAAAATGTCGGCTTCTTTTTTTACGATAAACGGATCAAAGAAGCCGACGTTTTTTCTGTTGCAAATAAGTTTGAAATAAACTGTAAAACTTACAGCTACCCAATAAATGCAATAACTACTTGCTAAATAAACATAAAAGTAAAGCGCAAATACTTACATCAGCTCGGTATGGTACAAATATTGCACTAGCTAAATTCCCTGCGACTCCTGATCCAATGTAAATAATTCCTATTCTTAAACTACCAGTCAATTTTTCAAGATCTCTCATTAGAAAATATTGGATAAGTACGGATATCATCAGCTGTAAAACACCAGCATGAAGAAAGAGTGAAGTCCACAATCTATAGAACTGGTCGGGGGTTTCGGGGAAATAGAACGGTAGCATTCCACATACATCGTTCAAACACGAAACCTGGAAATAATACAGTTTTACTATAAACAATATTATTTACATTATAATAGAGGCGCTATTTACAAAAACCCCTATAG
The DNA here is from genome assembly GCA_029963845.1 of Rhamnusium bicolor. Lineage (NCBI taxonomy): Eukaryota > Metazoa > Arthropoda > Insecta > Coleoptera > Cerambycidae > Rhamnusium > Rhamnusium bicolor. The sequence continues at coordinate 974,207 of JANEYF010005871.1, forward strand.
TCCAAAATGCTATAGTTACCGACATTTGTTGTTTTTGTAAAAAACGCATCAAATTACGGTTGTTTTTGCAAAACTAACGTTAGTATTTGTATCTATTAACATATGCGAACTACGACCGTTTTTGTAAATACAAATATACTACATAAAAATGCAAATTGCAACATATATACTGTGTTCCAAATTGGGGGTGCATGCATGGCTATCTCGGTTATTATTAGAGATCGAGAAACAGTTTAATGGGGACTTTTTTGAAGAATTTTATGACCGTTTCGATGCCGTTTTTAAATTTGGACTAGCTCTGTCCGCTTTCCAGATATTTTCAAAAATCTGTAAAGGTGCTTTTTAAAAAGCTTCCCGTATCTGCCTAATTTGGTGACTGGTGATATTTTAATAAGTACACTGTGAGGACACTTTTTTAAGGTGCTTTCGTTGACGTTACCAAAAAATTTCTATCGTCTTTTGTTTTTGAGTTAATGCCACTAACTTTGTTTTTTCTTATGGGCGCCATATTGGATTTTTTGATAGTTCTATAGTGCTCTTAATTTCCTTTTCAACAATGTATCATAATATCAGGAAACAATTAGTTACTGGTGTAAAATATAAAAATAAATCAGTTTTCTAAGTAGGCCATGAAGAAAATTTATTTTAAAATAATCCGATTTTATTAGCTTCAACTTAAAATATCAACAAATTACCTAAAAACTTAAAAAAATTCTTCAATATGTCGTCCTTGTTTATCAATGCACTTTTGACATCACTTTAATATTGAACTACACGCACTCCTTAAAGTATTTCTTACACGTTCTTCAAAAATTTGAATATTTTCTGGTGGTTCAAATGCATAAATTTCGTTTTTTGTATGCCCCCAAAGAAACTAGTCCAACAGAGTGAGATCAGGAGACTTGGCTGGCCATAGAACGTTGCCATTATTTGCAATAATTTTATTATCAAAAGTTGCTCTTAAGAATTATGTTACTATGCTGCTATTATGTGCTGGACAACCATCATTATGAAACCAAATCTGGTTAATATCTTCTACAGCAAGTCTAAGAGCTGGTATTATTTGTTCTTGCAATATTCGCAAATAATTTGCACCATTCAAATTATCATGATAAATAAATGGTCCAATAATACTACTACCTGGAAAGTATTTTTTATATGAATTATTATTAATGAACGATTTAAACAAGTTTACCTATGATGCCACACCAGACATTGAATCCAAATTTGGTTTGAAACCTTCTTTGGCTAATTATGTGAGGATTCTGGATACTCCAGTAGTGTGTGTTATGTCTATTGAAAACACCACAATTAGTGAATCTAGTTTCGTCTGTCCATAATACTTTTGAATGAAAGTCTGGGTTCTGTAGACATTTTTGTACAAACCAATCACAATATGCTACGCTTCTCTCATAGTCATTTTCTTGTAAACCTTGAACGATGGTTGGTTTGTATGGGTGATAATGATTTTTCTTTAAAATGTTATGCACAGTTGTTTTGGGAACATATCCCTGGTGGAAATCTTTTCTGCCAATAGTCTAATTTAGTCTTGCAGTGTTCTGAAAAACAATTCCAGAAGAATGAGTAAGTCTAAAAAATTCTGAAATATTCTGAAAAAGTATGAAAAGATCTATGTAAAACTTACTAAGAAGTTTAAAGACTGCATTTTTACAAGTTTTTAGACTCTTCTAGAATACTTTTTCAGAATTAATCAGATCTTTCATGAAAATTTAGCTAAAGTAAAAGTAAGACTTTTTCAGAGTTAATCAGTAAAATTTAAAACATTTCAGATTTTCGAAAAATTATTTACTGTAGGTTTTATCATATTTATTACTTCTCGTAAGGAATATAAAAACTTGATAGGAGGAGGGTTATTAGTAAATAAATATTAATGTTTATATTCTATACATTTTTAAATTTTATTTACAGATTTTTTTTGATAATTATATACGGTTAAAATATACAAACTGTTTTTATTAAATAATTACAAGATGATAATTATTATTATTATAATATATATAATACAAAGTATTTCAGATAAAGTTGGATCGTTTGGATCATGATGCACAGAGCATTCTTGATTTCTATCATTAGTAGCAGCATTCATTTCATTTCCAAAAATTCCAAATCTTGCACCGCCAAAGCCGTTGCTGGTACAACAAGTGGGCATGCATTATTATTAATGTTCACATAGCTCCGGATATATCTGTAATTTTTACAATATTTTCGATTGGACATACGTGCTTTTGTTTATATCTATATAATCCTAACAATCAACACTACACTATTATTTTATAAACGAACACAAAAGGCACCTCTTCTACATTAGCTGTTGTCATCATAGATAAAGTTGGCATCATACGTGGAACATAGAAGTGAAATTGAAAGTGGGGTGATGGCATGCGCAACAATGCATCATTCGATTTAGGATGGCCAATCAGAATCCCTGATTATGACTGACTAGACACCACAGAGAACCTCTGTGTAGTCTGTGCTAGACGCGATAGACTTATGGTTTTAGAATAAATTGTGTATTAATATTGTATGTTTTATTACGTGTATTTCTTAAATGTTTTTGAAATATTTTGTATTATATATTTATTTGTAAGTATTTCTTTGTATTATATATATTATAATAATAATAATTATCGCCTTGTAATTATTTAATAAAAACAGTTCGTATATTTTAACCATATATAACTAATTATTATAAAAAAATCTGTAAATAAAATTTAAAAATGTATAGAATATAAACATTAATATTTTTTTTACTAATAACCCTCCTCCTATCAAGTTTTTATATTCTTACTTAGAAGTAATAAATATGATAAAACCTACAGTAAATAATTTTTCGAAAATCTGAAATGTTTTAAATTTTACTGATTAACTCTGAAAAAGTCTTACTTTTACTTTAGCTAAATTTTCATTAAAGATCTGATTAATTCTGAAAAGTATTCTAGAAGAGTCTAAAAACTTGTAAAAATGCAGTCTTTAAACTTCTTAGTAAGTTTTACATAGATCTTTACATACTTTTTCAGAATGTTTCAGAATTTTTTAGACTTACTCATTCTTCTGGAATTGTTTTTCAGAACACTGCAAGACTAAATTAGACTATTGGCAGAAAACATTTCCACCAGGGATACCTGATTTGAAATTTGTCTTACATATGCTGCATTGTCTTCTACATATTCTAATACAATGTTATTTTGCTCTTCGTTATCTATCTCATAAGTCTTATTTCTTTTTCCATTAAACCGTCCATAATTTAATAAATTAATAACAAGAGTCCTAAAATACCTTTCAACGGTTGCACACGTTCTGGAAAGTTATCCTCATAAATTCTTGATGTCTCATCAGTATTTTTATTTGATTTAAAATAAATCTCTAGCATATCGGTAATTGATTATGTTTGCTCTAACTTAATGCATGGAAATGTTCTTTGTTCTGTTGTTAGTTCAGGATTGTCTGATCATGAAGCCGTAATATGTAAGCTATCATTAAAAATAGGAAAAGCAAACTCTAGACTTAAGCGTGGCAGAATCTACAGTAAAATAAACTATGACAGGTTTCTTGAATATTGCCAGAATACAAACTGGGATAACTTTCACGCGTTATTAACAAGAAATTTTTGCAAAGCCTTTAAATTGCAAAATATTAAAATAAGATCCAAAAAACCATGGATCACTCTAGGTATAAAAACTTCTGCCAAAAATTTACGCTCCTTGCACTATATCAGAAAATATATATCCAGTAACTTCTTTATGGACTACTTCAATAGATACCGTAGTATATATAGAATGATTATTAAATATGCCAAAAAAGCGTACTATGAAAATAGACTACAAAATGCTAGTAATAAAACTAAAGAAAGCTGGGCTATAGTTAATAATTTAAGAGGTAAAAGTGATCAGCTGACTTCTGTGCATCCGATTATAACTCCAAACAATTTTAACGACTATTACTGTTCTATTGGTGCAAAACTAACAGAGAACATTGCACCGCAGCAAAACCCCCTTGATTACCTTAAAAATTCTAATATTCCTGCAGATTTTAAAATAGAACCTCTGTCTCACTAGATGAACTGAAACTAACTATACGTGAAATTAGAAACAAATCCTCATCTGGTATAGATGATATGTCAATAAAGATATTTGCAGCTTTACCAGACTGCATTCTTGCTATACTCGTACAAGCAATCAATGAATCGTTTACAACTGGTGTATTCCCATCAGACCTAAAAAAAGCGATTATCATCCCACTGCATAAGGGTGGAGAATTAGATGACCCAGCAAATTTTCGACCAATCTCACTACTTACAACCTTGTCAAAAATAATTGAAAAGCTTATGAAAAAACGAATGCTAAAATTCCTAGATGAACACAACATTTTAAATAAAAATCAGTTTGGGTTCCAAAACTCAAAAACACTTCTGATGCTATTCTTAAATTTTTTAGAACAAAATTATCTACAACTGAACGAGGGCGAAGCTGCCCAGGTAGCAAGGGTATGTCATAATGACGTCAAAATCTGGTGATTACTGGTCATAAGACGTCAGTGACCAAAAATCGACGACATAATGACGTCTTATAAATGACGTTAAAATGACGTGCTGCATATCACGTTATGTAATACGTCATATTGTCGTCTTTTTTCGGTGCTATAATTATATATCAAAGGCATATACAATATGGAATGAAGCGGCATTTTCGCAAGTCACATATTGCCATCATTACAAGATTACCTGTATTTTTTTAACAGTTTCCAAAGAGAATAATCAAAGGCATGCAAAAATATTGTTTTTAGTTTGTTTTTGCGCAAAAGCAAAACATTTGCCTATATAATTTTTGCACAAATATTTTATTACTTCTAGGAACATTTTTAATATTTGCACGTCACAGCCATTCATCATATAATTTTTGTGATATAAATTTCGTACCCTGTATCCCATTGAATTCAAAAGTACCACTATATAACCAGACATGAGCGCAACTACGTTCGAAGTTCTGAACGTGATTAATATTAACCAATCGGTGTAGGTACAGCTTATGCGCGCGCAGTCCATCTTACCACAGAGCACTGTGAATTCCCAGGCGTTTACGACATTTTCTGTTCTGTGTTTACTCTGGCCTATTAGTGAAATATCTGGCAAATGTGTTGTTTTGACGTTTAACGAAAATTCTGTAGCAATACCTATTATTCACAGTTTAGTATATGATAGTAAGATAGAATAAACATTTATTTTTTTGAATATGTAGTATGTTATATAAACATAAATTTTAAATAGTAATATATTTTTTCAATATATGTATAAACTAAATACTAATAGTTTTATCTGTATTACTGAAAACCTGGGAGGGGGTACCAAATATAACCTGAAGAAGACGTCAAAATAACGTCTAACTAATGACGTGAAATTAACGTCAAGTAATCAACGTCATCGGTCCAAGACATTAGGAGGACATTTTCACGTCATATTTACGTCATTCAACTAGTCATTTCTCGTCACTCGGTGACCATTTTTTCACGTCATTTTCACGTGCTCTTGCTACCTGGGTGTTGGTGCAGTGTTCTGTGAATTCTCGAAAGCTTTCGACACCGTAAATCATGAAATACTTCTTCAGAAACTTTGGTGTTATGGGTTTCGAGGTGTATCCTTTAACTGGCTCAAATCGTACCTCTCTCAGAGTACACATGTTGTCAGAACTTATGGTGAGATCTCGGATGTAGGAAATATTAGCTGTGGTGTGCCTCAGGGATCAGTTTTGGGACCTATTTTGTTCTTGTTGTATATTAATGACCTAGCCACAATTGATATTCATGGAACCTTTACATTATTTGCTGACGACACCACTATTCTGTGGCATAATAAAAATGTGAATAATTTACAAAGCTCCATAAAGTCAGATATTTGTAAAGTAAAGCAGTGGTGTAATTCTAACTTACTTGTGTTTAATATAAACAAAACTAACATTCTAATCTTTAAATTTGACTATAATGACCTATTCCTAGATAACCAACATATTAAAAATAACTCGCATACGAAGTTCCTAGGACTGTATATTGATAACAAACTAAAGTTTGATGTGCATGTTGCTAACCTATGTAAAAAGTTGGCATCCGGTTGCTAGTGAGAGTAACGTCCAATGAACTGGGTTTTCTAGCTGCAAGAACTGCATACTTTGCCTTGATTGAATCTCATATTAGATATGGCATTCCGTTTTGGGGAATGTGCAACCAACAATTATTAAGCAGTGTGTTTGTATTGCAAAAAAGAGCATTAAGATACGTGTGTAAATCTAAGCCAACTGACCACTGTAAACCCCTTTTTGTTACTCACAAAATACTAACTCTCACCTGCATTTTTATCTTAGAAACCGTATGTCTATTACATAAAAAAATATTAAATTCAGTAGATACTGACCACCTACCTAAATATAACACTAGACGGACATCAAATTTATCTCTACCCCTACCTATCCCAAGATCGACCCTAACTAAACAGTCATTAATATACGAGAGTAAAAAAAAATATACAATCACATACCGATGTCTGTTAGAAGTATGACCGAACTGAAGACCTTCAGAGAGGCAGTAAAAGACATTTTAGTTCAGAAAGCCTATTATAGTATTAGTGAATTTTACAGCGACCGATTTTAACTGGAACTTGCTTCGCCCATTAGCATTTATCTACTTATTTTAAAATGTATTATTATTTTTCTCTTTTGTAATGTTTGATAGTGTGTGTATGTAATTATTTATACCTTACTTTGTTGCTTATTTTTCTTCCCTGTGACTATTGTATTGTGTTATACTCATATTAAGCTTTATCAATAAGATTTTCGTTCTTGGACAATAAAGCATATTTTGATTGATTGATTGATTGATTGATATCTAACTTTTCTTCATTTGTATATCTCAAAGCCAAAATAAATTAAAAAAAAGAACTTAATAAAAGAAACACACAATCGAAGCTAATAAAATCGGATTCTTTTAAAATAAATTTTCTTCATGGCCTACTTAGAAAACTGAATTTTTTTATATTTTACACCAGTAACTAATTTTTTCCTGATATTGTGATACATCGTTGAAAAGGAAATTAAGAGCAATATTGAACTATCAAAAAAATCCAATATGGCGCCCATAAGACAAACAATGTTAGTGGCATTAACTCAAAAACAAATAACGATAGAAATTTTTTTGGTAACGTGAACGAAAGCACCTTAAAAAAGTGTCCTAACAATGTACTTATTAAAATATCACCAGTCATCAAATTAGGTAGATACGGGAAGTTTTTTAAAATGCGCGTTTTTTGAAAATATCTGGAAAACGGACAGAGCTAGGCAAAATTTAAAAACGGCATCGAAACGGTCATAAAATTCTTTAAAAAAAGTCCCCATTTAACCGTTTCTCTATCTCTAATTATAACCGAGATAGCAATGCATGCACCCCCAATTTGGGACACAGTGTATAGTACTCGAATAAGAAGAAATTTATACACAACTGTCTTTTCGCACTGTGGTTGTTTTTGTAAATATGATCTCAAAAAGAGTTTTCTATAAAAAGATAAAAAGAATGAAAACAAAATGGGTCAAACCTGTGAGCAAAGCGAAGCCTCTTCATGGAATGCTCCCCTGACAAAATCACAGTATTCTTTCGTAGTTATTTTGCACTGTCCATGGATTCCTATACAACAAGGGTGTCCGATAACCTCACATACCATATGTTCTGCTATTTTGTCGCGTGGTCCTTTTTTGTTGTATAGAAAACTGGGTGTTTGTTTTACGACATATCGGCCATTTTGTTATATCATCAGGCCATTCATAGGGGTGTACACTTGCAGGTGCGTCACAAAATCTTCAAAGATAAAACAGAAATATAATTTGGAATCTTTAAATAATTTTTCAAATCTACTCACTTTGGATCTAGGCCACAAACTGAACCGGAAATTCTGCCTCCTGGGCCAGACTCTGCCACCGACCATTTTTTCCACTGGGATATGGTTTTCTAATAAAAATACATTTAAGTTAGTGGTAACCGCAGTGCTGAAGGGCTGCAATTTGCAGGCCTTTTAATTACTAGAAACAATATTTAGCAATGGTTATATCACTAAATTTTTTTATTTGAATAATAATAATAATAAAGCTGTACAGTCCCACGACTCCGATTCATATGAGAATGGCGCCAGTTATTTACCTACAGCCAGTCACCACATCCCGCAGGGTTAGTGGCTGTAGATCCCAGAATCACGTGCAGACGGAGAGAAACAAGAATGACCGCCTTGTGCCTGCCAACTACAACAACAGCCATTGCTAAATGATGAGCAGACTTTCTAATCGAGCTTTGTCCATTCTTTCACATACTCGATTAGAAAATCTGCTCCTCAAATATTGTTTTTATTCTTGTATGAGTTATTTTGGTAATTAGGGGCATTGCACAACGGCCTTTGGGGTCTGGGGACTTATGGAGTGTATTAAAATAAAAAAAATATTTATAATAAAACTGTATGATTTTATGAAATTTATGGATATTTATGATTTTTTGGATGTTTGTATTTTATTTCGAACAGAAACTAGTCTCTTCGTTATTCTATCAGCTAGAAATTCTCTTACTGACAGTATCATTAATACTGTTTCTGAGGTATTATATTTTCCAGTTATTCAAAAATTCACAGCTTGGAAACGGTTGCCGGAAAACATTTTATTCATTACATTGTCACTTTTGATTTTGTGTAACTACAACTGTGTATGAGATGTTTCGAGCTAAAGGGTGCATTATAGTAAAAAAAATACTGTAAAACCCTGAAATTTTATGTTCCCCCAAATTATCTTTCAAATGCAAAAAAAAATAAAAAAAATATTTTTTCTACGAATCCCAAATGCGCATTTGGATTAGATGTGCACGTGTAGAGTAGAGTGTGACAGATTTGTATTACTTTTATTCGAAAGGGCTGTCTTGTGTCAAGGGTGGCTAGTAAATGGGCGCACCCAAGAAAGGGTTTCTTTGGGATTGTAACACCTAAGGCACATAGAATGCTAACACCTTGACCAAAACTGACTGATATTCAGTTCAGTTCAGGTTCAATGGCAGTGCTTTTAAGTTGTTGCTCTGCTTTTGCTTGTTCTACAAAAATCGTTACTTGAAACTGCCATGTGTAGAAAGACTTTTTCTAAAAATACATAATATCATTGCTAAAAGTCAACTATCTTGTCCTTCTTATCAGAAAATCATATTTGCAACAACAGTCATTTTTGATTTTGTTAGAAGGATACTGGTTATCTAGACAATAAATATCATAATTACTCTTGGGATATTTCTGAACTTATCCAAAGTCCCATGGAATATTTCTAAATAAATTGGAAAAAGTAGGATTACAGGATTTGGCATACAATAGATTCAATTCCTTGCATACTTTTTATAAGAAGTACCGCAGGGCAGCACACTTGGCCAATTTCTTTTTTAACCACACTTATAAATGATTAACATAAATTTCTAAATGATGTCTTCAATTTTATAAACACACGCTGACGATAATTGCCTAATTTTGAAAAAACCGACTTAATTTTCTTTACAACTTTCTCTGGGTTTCTTTATCTGTGCTTGTATCCCTTCAAAACCATACGAAAATATGAATGTTGTCATTTAAAAATTGCATTTTAAACGGAACTTTTCATACAGATGTTTAAAAAATATCGTTTTTTTTTGGAAAAAAATCGCGCTATTTTGTTGGGTAAAATACGATATTTGAAGTAGTTAACTTTGAAAATATTCTTGTGATGTTTTAGACATTTTCCATGGTCAACCATGTATAAAAACAAAGTTGTAGAGAAATAAATTATCTCTTTCATTGTTGCGTGTCAAAATCGTTCGCGCATTATTCTACATTTCCCATAACAAACCATAAAGTTAGCATACGGAAATCGTCTAAGGCACTGGCCTATATCACAGTGGTATATTAATATAATTTTTCTTAAATTGTAATTTCCTTCTGCAAAAGTAATGGAAAATTTTTTATATTCAATTTTGTAACTAAATTTTGAACATATTGTCGTAAAAAAGTTTTATATGTGAAATGTAATTTCTTTTCCACCTACCGTTACTCTGAATCCTTTTAGCTGCTTTAGTTTACAAAAGAAATACAATCAGTAAATATACATATAAGAGATATACTAATCCTACTAATACACACTTAAAAAAATATATTTGGAGCAACAAAAATGTCTTTGTATATACGCAACTAAATTTTTGTTTGTATAAAGAGAATATAAGTCGTCACACTTAAAAATATTTGTTTGATTCAAGAAAATTGTTTCTCTTGCGTAAAATTGTTTGATCGAAATATAATTTCTTTCAACTCAAATACATTTATTCAGATTGACTGAAACAGGAAAATTTTCTTAAAAAATTGTTCTCAAATTAAACGTGTTTTAGTTAGACAAAGCTTATTTTAAGTTTTAGTAACAATATATTAAAATAAAACATTTTATTATTTCGTTTAATTGCATGTTTTCTTCATGTGGCACTTTTTTCAGTTGTCATGAAATTGAAATCTTTATATTAAAAACAACAAAAATCTTACCCCAAGAAAGAAATATGTTGTCCTAAATTTATTTTTCCACTGAATTGCACTCTGTTATTTGATAAAAATAAATTTGTTAAATACAATAAAATTTCGTTGATTCAAAAAAAATATCTTAAATCTAACAAAACATTGTATGAATGTCCGCACAAGAAAATTGCTCTCAATACAATGGAAGTTTTAATCTGTGTAAAAAACCTTGTTCTTTCAAATATTTAAGCAATTTCAGACAAACAACAATTTAATAAATTTGAAACTTGTATTTTATTAATATAATTAAAATTAATTTAAATCAACTAGGATATATCCAGACTTAAATTCCCTTTATACAAACAAAAATTTAGTTGCGTATATACAAAGAAATTTTTGTTGCTCCAAATATATTTTTTTAAGCGTGTAGCAGTTTAATAAATACTAATGAAATAACCTACCGAACAATCTGCCTGTGAAGACTGGACACATCCTGAATCATCATTTCTAATACAACATGCTGTTTCCCTTTCCTTAGCCTGGATTTTGTCAATTTCTTTTTTTATTTTATTGTCAACCCTCATGCAAGGTGCAAATTTTGCTCCTAGATGTATTAAATCTCCAGCTCTTGGTCCAAACCTATAACATAATGAGGATATAACATTAATATCCACTTATCTATAAGTAAAACAGTGTTTATTATGTATTAATGATGCAATAGTGTAGATGAAAAAAAGTAATATTGGGCATTTATCAGTGGCGGCGGCTGCTGAAATTTAGGTTATCAGATCTTAGTATTAAAACGTAATCTGTTGTCTGCCCAAGAAAATTGCATATTCTAGAGAAAATATAGTTGATAAAATAGCACTAGTGCAAGTTGTCGATGTAGTTCGGTGAAAATTTCATTATTTTTATAGCATTTATAACCTGGGGAGACAATTTTTGTACTCTTTTCCGCAATGTTTGCTCTACAAACCTTCTTCATTTAGTTTTGATAGTTCTTATGTATTGCTTCGGGTCCATGGTCCGATATAGAGGCAGACAACCTAAATTTCATCAGCCGCCGATGGCACAATGATGTAAAATACTATACCAGAAATTAGCTGGTTCCATATAGTCCACTTGCTGCAGAGATAAACTGGTGACAAGAACCTGCCCCGACCTTGATTGCAAATCAATGCCAAATGGCCCGAATCCATAACAGATTATAGAGATGAAGAGCACTAGAATTTGTACCGTCGTCACCCAATAGGTAAACATAGGTCGATGGTCTTCCATGTCGTCTAGTTGTTCTTGTATTTTGACGTCTTGGGTAACGGATTTTCTAAAGGAACGCCTGTAAAAAACCATATGCTTCTAACATATGAGTTGGACGTAATGTTAATCATTTAAAAAAATTGTTATAATAATTATAAACAGTCGTTACCTAATTAAAAAACAGTAAATTATAAAGGAACCAATCATGTAAATACAAACAATTTACAAACGGTATTGAAATTGACTGTCATTTTCTCGTAACGTATGAACAAAACTATTGGCAAAAATTTACCACGAATTTATAATTGTTTTACAGGTTTGCCGAAAATTGAGTGCCATCGAAACACACGGGCTGTTATCTGCGGTTTAAATGTTTATGTTAGTGCTATTGTATGTACTAATTTCACTAAATAATATAATTTAAGGATATATAATCTTTTAAATAAACAAAGAAAATTTGCTTTTAAATGTTTTAAAATTATATTTTCATTCTACACGTGTTTCGGCTTTTTAGGCCCTTTTCAAGAGTACAGATGAGAGGTACTAAATTATAATTTGTGTTCCTTGCTTGTATATTGAATGTTACATCTGGCAACTTATACTAATAAAAATGGTTTGAAAGATTTGGAATTTTTTTAGAAAAGTTAAATTACTTTATCTAAAATGTGGTGACCTGCGAATATTTGTTGTTCATTTGTAATCGTTTTTTTATTTTTGGAAGCATAAAACTCTGTACAAGACACCAATATCATCCATAAATGTATTAATTATAGACCTGGAATTAGTGATAAAATCAGCAATAAATTAAGTAAATTAGGTTGCAAAACAATATCTGTAAATAAAAATAACCTAGAAAAAATGTTAATAAACAATAAGAATAAAACAGAAAAACTACAAAAGACAGGAGTGTATGAACTAAAATGTAGTGACTGCGACGCTATATACATTGGCCAGACTGGACGTAACATAAAAAAGCGACTTGAAGAGCATAAAAAGTCTATTGTAAACAACGTTTATAGCACCGGCATGTCAACACACTGCATAGAAAACAATCACTTTATAAATATGGATAATGTAAAATTACTTCATTCCGAAAAGAAAAGCAAAAAATTAGTCATACTAGAAATATTAGAAATTAAGAAAGCTTCCAAAAATAAAAAAAAAAAAAACGATTACAAATGAACAACAAATATTCGCAGGTCACCACATTTTAGATAAAGTAATTTAACTTTTCTAAAAAATTCCAAATCTTTCAAGCCATTTTTATTAGTATAAGTTGCCAGATGTAACATTCAATATACAAGCAAGGAACACAAATTATAATTTAGTACCTCTCATCTGTACTCTTGAAAAGGGCCGAAACACGTGTAGAGTGAAAATATAATTTTGAAACATTTAAAAGCAAATTTTCTTTGTTTATTTAAAATATTTAATAACGTTTCACAAGGAGCCAACCGCAGAATCAGTACAATGTATATAATCTTTCATTATTAACATTTGAAAAATTTGCCAAAACTTTTGTTATATACGTTATGCAAAAAGTTGATGGAACAAATACGATATCGTCTCACCCAAAACGACACCCCCATATCTTGACGAACAATTTCAACAATTTGAAGAAGGCATGCCCATGGTTTTTTTCGTGTTTGCAACACCTTAATTTTAATACAACTCTAAAAATAAAAATCAAGTCGAGTGGGGTAACGTGACCTCACTGGCCATTTTACAGGTGAATGAGGACCAGCGTTCTGGAAACCGGGCATTTAAAAACATACGCACATCTTGCACATAGTGAGGAGGTACACCATAGTGCACGTACCACATTCTTCTAGTAATTCCGGATGTTGTAGTTTGTAAAAAAATTAAGATAGTGGTTGCCATTGAGGTGAGGTTATTCACTAACCTGTTACACTGGCCGACACAATTTTTGTAACATAGTTCACACCACTGTTTTTATATTGTTAATATCTCCTTATTAACTGAAAAAATATCTAACAAGTCCTAATATGTACGGTTGATTTCAATAAAAACTGGTACACTTTCTTTTAGCTATGTAAATCATTCGTTCTTTGATTGATATTAATAATCTTACAAATGTCACTTTGACGTTAATCCGGGGTAAATCACCTCTTTTCCACCCCCCTCTCGACATGCCTGGCCAGCCCTATTTACAGACATATGCACACAACTAAACTATTAAGATTTTCGATTACAAGAGTTGTACCAGTTTTTTTTGAAATCAAGTGTACCATTTTTGTGTGAACTCAATAGACCCTACTATATTGCCAGGTAAAAAATTTTATAATGGGTCGGCAATTTTAGAACAGCAAGGTAAAGTAAGGTGGGACATTTCCAGTATCAGTCTTGTTTTGACTTTCCAAGTGCCCAACTGTGTCTGTTGGAAAGTGTTTTTGTTTGTCTACATAACTCTGTTAAGACAAAAAGGTCCAGTCAAATGCGCCGAAATTACAAAACTTCATCTGACAAGTTTTGTTACATTTGTGGAGAATTCCTTGTGAAGTCACAAGTGTGGCCATTGTCTGAAATTGTAAAAAAGCGTATTTTCTATATTTTGCAGTTTCAGTCAGAGATCAAGACGAGCAATGGGCTCCCCTCGTCTGTTGTGTAAGTTGTAACGTGTCACAAGTGCAGTGGAAGAAAGGGAAAAGAAAAAGCATGCCTTTTGCAGTTCTAATGGAATGGCGAGAACCCACCAATAATTTCGATGATTGCTATTTTTGTGTAAGGGATATTCCAAAATAGAAAAATAAAAAATCAAATATTCAAATTTGCCATCAACCTTAAGACCTGTTCCTCACAATACATCAGACTTAGCAGTGCCAATTGCATAAATTGGCAAAATATTGTTTTGGGAGGCAATGGAAATAATAACAACTCTTCAGATAGCCCAGACCGGTGGTGTGCCGACTGTTTGTATATTCCAGAAAGTTTTAGTGATCCTCACTTAATTGCTCAAAATGAATTGAATTGATTTGGTACGAGATTTGGGGCTGGACTTCTTGGTTCCAGACTTAAGTCAACAAATACAAATGGCAAATATGTGGAGATTTAAAAGTAATAGTCATTTTAGTAGGGCTTCAAGAAGGTTTTACAAAATATTGCTGTTTTCTTTGTTTGTGGGACAGTTGTGCAGTAAAAGAACATTTTGTGAAAAGCATTTGGCTGGAAAGAAATAACCGGAACTAGTAATTTTAAATGTGCTCCTTGTAGACCTTAAAAATGTTCTTTTTTCTTCAACTGTATAACAATACTTACATTATATATTGCAACACGTCCTGGAGAAAGAGCCTATTTTTGTACTACACAAATATTTTTCATTTTTTTCTTAGGACAAAAATGAAACAATGTACACTGCTGTGCAAAAGTAAGTAGGACAGTAACAGTAGCGGTGTAATATAATAATAGTAATAATAATAATATTTATATATAATATAATATATATGTAATATAAATGTATCTGCTTTTCCACGCAGATATTTTACTAATTGCTGATCGTATTCAACCATCATTTATCCACCGTCTCCCAGTTAAAGGCCTTCTTTTAATACTCCTTTCTCTTATCTCGCTTTTTAACTCTTATAGGTACAGTAATAAGTGCTGCCCTACTTAGTTTTGCACAGCAGTGTACCTATCATACAACGAATTAAAAATCCAAGGAGCTATGACTTGTCATAACTGTCAGTATTAAATTTCACGTCGGGTCGGTTTTCAAATTTAAAAGCAAAACTTTCTGAAGAAATGCAGTGCATACCACCTGAATTGCCTGAAATTGCAAATTCATCAGTGGCAACATTAATTCCCGCGAAATCCAAAAAAAATTTACGATAATGCGTACCATAAATTTATAAAATGGGCCAAGGACAACAACGTACAATGTATGCGGAAAATGTGATGAGAGCATATTTTATACATTTATCCAAAAAACTGAAAAGTTCAACTCTATGGGCGCAATATTCAATGGTAAAATCTAAATTAAACATCGAACACAATGTAAAAATTGACAACTATTCTAAATTAATTGCCTTTTTAAAGCGACAAGGTGAATATTATAAACCTAAAGAGTAAAAAATTTTGTCTAAAAAAAGAGTTTGATGAATTTCTTAATAAAGCACCTAATGATAAATATTTAGCAACAAAGGTATGTACGCATTTTAAAATTATATATTTAACCCTTTCATATCTGTAATATAAAATGTTGTTATAATTTGTGAAATTCCAGTTATTTTATATCAAACCGCTATGAAAATAATAGATAAAAAGAATTGAATGCTTTGATTAAGTCTGGATATAGCTCAGTGGTCAGAGTGTTGAACTCGTAATTTGAAGGTCCGGGTTCGATTCCTGTACTTTTAACTTTTTTTTTGCTCTTTCTAACTTTACTTTTATAAAATTAATATAGTATATTTTTTAGGTTGTACTAATATTTGGAGATACAAAAGCTTGTAGATGCGATGAACTTGTTCATATAAAAGTTAATGATATAAAAGATTTGGGAGATTTAATCTTAGTAAATATTCCCAACACAAAAACTAAAAAACATCGCTCATTTACTATAATTGGAGATTTTTATTTAAATTTATAGAGAAAATATGCTACTCTACGGCCAAAAGACATAACTTTTGGTAGATTTTTTATTAATTATCAAAATGATCATTGTCATCGTGTTGTGATGGGCATACATAAAATTTCAAACGTTGCAAAAGATGTTGCGTCGTTTTTAAAGTTGCCAAATTCACATGAATATACGGGCCATAGCCTTAGAAGAACCTGGGCAACTGTCTTAGTTGATAATGGTGGAGATATATAACAACCCTAAAGCGACATGGTGGATGGAAATCCACTAGCGATGCTGAAGAATACATTAAAGAATCTGCAAACAACAAAAAACAGATAGCGATGAAAATACTAAACCCATTAGAGTATAATGAGCCCAGTACTTCAAGTCAAACTGAAAACATTTTTACTGAAGAATTTTCTGCCAACAATGAAAGAATTTTGAACAATCGAACTGACAATCTTATTACAAGTAATGTACTCGACAGAACTATGAATCTAGAAACAAACACAGCCAGCAGTGCTTTAAACGTAAGCAACTGTACTATACAGAATGGCACATTTAATATTCATGTTAATAAATAATGGTTTTTGGAAAGACCTATAAGTAATATAGATTTTGATGTTTAAGAACTAAAAATGTTATACTTAATTTTTAAGTGGTTAGTACTATGTTATGCTTAATTGATAAATAAAATGGTTAGTATTACCAATATTTTATTTTTTTTGCCAAAATTAAACATATTTGATGTCATTTTTCGAAATTAAAGTCGCAATTTTTTTATTTTGACGCTTGAAGAAAAAAATAGTATGTCATTTGGAGTAGAAGGCACATATGTTTCGCCCAGCTGCTCAGCCTCGGCTGAGCTATCCTCTGGGCTCAACATGTAATGTTCGCCTTCTCCTCCTAGTAACATATTATATTATTGTTACCTCTTCATATTAAATCTAGGCTGATGAAAAATTTTGTGAAAACTATGCATAAAGAGGGTGGAGGATTTAAATACTAAAAATAACTTTTTCCTGAATTAAGTGACGCCAAACTTAAAGAAGGCATTTTTATTGGTCCTCAAATTAGAATATTGCTTGATGATGCAGATTTTAAAGGAACACTCAACAGACAGGAATTTAGAGCTTGGAACTCATTTGTAAAGATAGTCAGGGGATTTTTTTAGGGAACAAGAAGGATGAGAACTACAAGCAACCTTTTAGATTCGTACCAGACGTTTGGTTGCCGTACGTCTTTAAAAAACTTTCTGCATTCTCATTTAAACTTTTTTTTTTGAAAATTTGGGTACGATAAGCGACGAGCCAGGAGAAAAAAAAAATTTCATCAAGACAATGGAAATTCGTTATCAAAGACGGAAAAATGAGTCCGATCCCTGATTTTATCATTTAAATTATACTTTTGATTGGATTAAAAGAGTATAACGTGTACCAAATTTTATTGACATTTACAGCCGTTCCAGAAACATTGCCTACTACAGTTTTAGTTAAAATCAGTAAAACATCCTGTATTTCAAAAATGGTGAACATTCAAGAGTAAGTTTGGGGTTGTTTTAAACTCGGTTAAGTGTACTCTATCTCCTAATATACTATGTCACTTTAAATTTGAAACATAACAAAACTTTTGTTACATACGTTATATCTCGGACACGAAGGAAGAAGTTAAAATCGCATCGTGAAGAGCATTTAATGAAAGAAAATAGAGTGTTTTATTACAAGAGAACCAAGAAAAAAGGACAAAATTTAAATGTTTCAAATGACCATCTTAATTTTGGGATAATAAATTTTAAAATTTTAAGATTGTTTCCTGTGACGTTTACTTATAAAAAATATTTTTTTCTGCCACCGTCTATAAAGTTAACTGTTTCTAGCCAATTTTTCCAGTTGGCAATACATCTTTACTAGTATAGCTCGGAAAGTGACATAAGGGATCGGAAAGTACTTTTTCTGAAATCGCTCAAGAATATTTACTTTCTCGGCGCAATATTCTAGTATTTTAGTCCGTTGCTAAGCAACCACGAGAGTTATTTTTCCGACCTAAGCCGGGAAAGTAATTGGTGTACAGGTATTTAATTTCTTATACTTAATATAAGGAAGTATAGTAATTTTCGACCTCGAGATTTTGATTGAGATATACGTTTTGAACCCTCCTGAATCCGTTCTGGAGGGTAAAAATACTAATGGGAGACTTTCCAAATTTGGCAGTTAAGATTTTCAACAACATTTTAGGCGACATATTAAATTTCGTGAATGTGGTACCACCAGAAGAGACATAATGAATGAAAGAAGAAAAAAAGGTACAATTTTGGGGAAAAAAATTAAAAAATTTTGTTGCATTTCTGGACGAATCTCGACGAATTATAATGAAAAAACATAACTTTATGGAAAAAAAATCTGTCGGCATATCTGTAGTATCGCGATAGCAGCCACAGTTTTTGAGATAAAGTTTTCAAATTTGGTACACATGTTTTAAAGGCCAAAGACAACGATAAATTCGGTGATGGGCAAAATTGGCCAGGTGACAGGAGGTCCATGGTACCCAAACTTTTTTGTATTTGCCTTTATAAAAAAATATATGCATAATGGAAGATTATAAATCATGTCTACAATATCAAGCCAATAAAATATATTTTCCAAGTACTTAAATAAAGGTGATGTAAACTGAAATATTTTACATATTTGGCCTCATAAAATGGCGTTAGGATAAATTTAACAGTTTGACGTTTGAGAAGTCTGATTTAGTTACAAAAATGTCAATGTCAATAAGAAGACATTATTAAAATATATGACATGAATTATTATTGACAGTATCGAATGACGCTGATAATTAAATGTTTAAAAATTTTAATGAAACATTTCAAGGTATGCTATTAAAATTAAATTGAGGTAAGTGAAGAATTAAATAGAATGATTTTTTCAGATCAGGATGATATAAATTGGTATGAGAAAGGTATGTGCTGGCCACATCAGATATTTATATATTTTTTAGTCCGTAAATAAATACACGCAGACAAACTAATTCACGTTAAAAATGCGGATTTTAGTAAAAAATAGAATATTAAATTTAAAGTCACATTTTTTGCAGTTGCTGCTAACTTTGGTGGTGTCCCAAGCATCTGGATATCATCACTGTCCATTTTAAATATTTTTTACTATATTTTAGCAAGTATTAAAGCGAAATAAGCAATTGAATCTGACTTTTTTCATAACAATAAATAAACAGTGATTGTGAAGGAAACGATTTCATAAACAATTAGACTGTAATGAAAAAATGTTATGCATTAATAAAAATTTCTTAATTTATAATAATACTGATTGCGATTTCAGAAAAAAATAGTATGTGTACCTCGTAGTAAAAGCACATTCCCCGACTTCAATGCTTACAGTTTACATCGTCGCACAGTGTGGCAAGATACCCCGAAAGCTTGCAACAAATGAAAAAATAAAATGTCGTATCGAACAAAGTATTGTTGCTATTTATTATCAGCATTAATACGGGAATGTTTTCCCCTACCACTTAATCTTGATGCATGCTTTTGTTTCTACCAAACCCGCAGGCATAAAGTCTATGTAACTGCGGTTGACGCGTGTATTTTTAAATTAAATATTATCCTAACAAATTACTTTGTGTTTTTTGAAATTCGCTATTACTACTTTGTTTGAAAATGGACCCATCAACACCCTCAGGTATGTATTATGTAAATTTAATGGATTTATTTTTAATTTATGAATGAAATAGTTTTAATAATATTTTGAAAATGCCTTTCCGAAGTGCCAAATATTTACGTATTGTTCTAAAATCCTTAATGTAATAGTTAATTTCCTCACGCTTCCCCACGTAAAATTTTATATATTAATATAGTGATACTAGAATAGATTCATAGTAAAGCTAAATCAAATATTCGTGTCTACTCCTTATTATTTTATTTGCTTCTTTCAACAACCCTACAGTATATTATTATACTTTTCGCAACTAAAACGAAGAGTATATTGCATTTAATCGGCACATTTTTAAAATAGTAAATATCGCTCATAGCAAAAAAAAATTCTTATCATTGTGTTAGTCGTTGAATTCTGAATGACTTTCAAAATGTTCGTCTCTGTCCGTCCGTCTATCTGTCTGTCCGTCCGTCCGTCACGTTTTTTGTAAGCACGATAACTTAAGAGTGGAAAGCCTGATCATATTGGAATTTGGACTGTAAGTTACTGTTAGTTGGAGGAAGAACCCTATTGTTTTTGAAAACAATTGTTCGATAAATGTAAAAGTTATTGAACATTTTAATTAAAAAATTGTAACCTGAGCAGGGTTACAACCCCTGATCAGATGCTACAAAAACATAAGTACTGCATAGTATACTACAAGCGTTTCGCTAACCAAGCTGGAATCATCGGGGGACGACTAATATTAAAATTTATTATACCTAAACAAATAAGTTATTTTTAAAGAACAGCGAAGAGTAGATATTGTATAGAAAGTTCAACAATTATATTAAAATTTCAATAAACCGGCGAAGAGTATAGCTTTTACATCTAGCTTTATTTGTAAATAATTGATGTATGCCATGTATTTAATTAATTGTTACAGGGTCAGGTTCAAATGCTTGCCATTGATACTGCTAAACTTTTGTGCGTCTGTATCCATGGTTTTACATGCCCCCCTACACTACATAAACTACTTATTCACGGACCTGACGTAATAGCGACTGCTTTGCTTCCTATCGGCCAGTTATCTGAAGAGGCACAGGAAGGCCGAAACAAAGAGTTTAAAAAGTATCGAGAGGGCTATTCAAGAAAGTGCTCCCGTGAAAAATGCAACGAGGATGTGTTTCATTTAATGCTGATTACATCGGATCCAGTAATAACCAGTTATAGACAACTTCCTAAAAAAAATGAAACATTTTCCTAGGGAAGTATTCGACTTATTAATTACCCCCAATATTTCTGCAGATAATTCAGAGAATGAGAATGACTGTTCTTTATCTGCATCAGACGCAGACGATTAATCACTACGGATAGGACATACTCATTTCTATTCACAAATATTAATAAAACTTTAAGTTGTTGAATTCTTAATAAAGGAAATATATTACTAGGTTCTTTAAGTGTTTTGCATACTCCTGGACAAATAATGTATTAAAAAATTAAGTACTATAAATTTTTTATTTTTATTTTAGATTTTTATTTTTTTAATTACACCCTGTATATCGCAATATACGAGCAAACATCATAAAGGTGATTTATTTATACATTAACAACCACCGTCGGCTATTCTCAATAACAAAAATTTTACCAAACTCGTTCTATGAATTAATGTCAGCTTTTGGGGTATCTTGCCACACTGTGCGTCGTCCGGGAATGTATCGCTTTTACTACTAGATAAACAATGTACTATTTCGATTCCTTGTCACTTTTGTTTGACAGCAGCCCTCTAGATAACAGCGTCTAACATCTGTCAGTTGAATCTTATAAATTTTGTTTAAAAAAAGATTTTAAGTCAAGAAGTGTTTTGAGAGTAGCAAAAACTGTTGCAGAAAAAATTTGTACGTAACACACGCGGAAAATGTCTTTACTGGGCTCGCCGACTTCCAGTATAGAATCCCGTTCCGATCTTATTACGTAATTAACTACATATTTCGATGCAATAAATGCGAATGCCAACATGTGTCTTTGAGACCTGCGCATTCGCCAAAAACTGTCATTTTTATGAGTGAGTTTCAAATGTTTCTCAAATATATCTACTACCAGGAACACAGGTGGCAAGTGCTTTTGAACTTTTGAATTTTAAATTAATTAATCTATTAATTAACCAGATGCGACCTTTCATCATGTGACGGAAAACATTGACTGATAAGTTAACAACTTTACCCTTTCTGACCATGTATGCAGAAGGTAATGATAAAAACGTCAGTAAAACTGACATCAAAATTAGAAATTCTATCTTAGATTTAGTGGAAGTGCTGGTTGGATGTAGCATACCGTGGTCAAAATTTGATAATTCACACTTATTTTTGTAAACGTATATTCGTGGTAAGAATAACAATGTTCAGGTGCCATCAGTGTCGACACTAAGAAAAAAAATATTTGTCAGCGGAATGTGACAATATTACAGAGAAAATTTCTTCTGACAATATAAACAGATTTCCAATGAAAAGCGTCCAAGTTTAACTCCAAAATATTTAGTACAGATATTAGAAATATACTGTTGTTCTTGTAGGTAACTGGTAGTGAAAAATACTTATGTGTGTGTTAATTTAGTGTTACATCCCCAATGCATTTAGTCTTGTTCGAGTGAGTGTTTATAATAAATTGACTTGTCAACTTTGGATTTCACGGATTTCGCTAAAAAAAATTACGAGGTAACATATTATATTGTGTGAACGTATTTACGCACCGACATAATATTTACAACATTCACACGGGTTATTTTAAATACAACGTTTGAGATTTACAAGCATTTTCCAGTTTAGTTCCTCATAAAATAGATTTCAACGAGATGCCGTCTAAAATATCATGGACAGAGGAACGCCATGAATAAATGAATATACTGGGTGTCGACGGAATCATTAGACAAGTCATAGTTTCCAGAGTTTTCAAAATGTAAGTCTTAAACTCGGCAGGGTTAATATAAACCAAAAGCGGCCATTATTTGACACTTTTCCATCACTTCCGGTTTCCCCGGAAATGACCCCCACTTTGAAATTTTAAGTTTAACACCCTGTATGTTCTTATATTTTTAGATTCCGGAGACGATTTTATAGTTTTATAAAAAAAATTTTTGACTACTTCATTTTTTAGAGCTATTTCTATTTTTACATCAAGAGTACAGTGAATGCACTGAAATCAACCATGATGATAAGAGAAAAATGTAATCCTGAGATTTTTCGAACGAACGAACGAACGACCAACCAAAATTTCTGAAAACACTAATTTGTAATTATGTCAACTTTTTCAAATGGCCACATCTTCTAGACACCGAGTAGTTAAATACTAATTTTCAGGACAAATCCATCGATACCTTCAAATCAAAAATCGGTTTGATATTAACCCAAATACACGTTCTTTGGTGGACAATAATTAAAATATCGAGAACATACGCTTATCAAGTAAGTATGCTGTGGAAATTGAATAAAACTAGATTCAAAACATTTATTTTGTCTACAAAACAACGCTGCAAATAATAAAAGTGTGCTCTGTGGAAACAAAAAGAGTCTGACAGATAATAATAATACGTGTGTATTGTTAACTTAATAAGTTTCCTCTTTATCGTAAAATTTGTTGTTATTTGTTGTTTTTTAATTATCCTTGTTATTGTTTAACATGTATACAAGGGATGAAAATGAGGACATGTTTTTAATTTTTGGAGAATGCCACAAAAATTCCAGAAACGCCGCAGAATTGTATGTTCAAAGGTATCCGAACAGACATATACTTTCCAATTGTGGAGAAACAGATCTGGAAAGGAATTGAAAATAATCCTGCAGCTTTTATCGTTAATGAAGCAACAGAAATTAACGTTTTGGCTTTTGTGTAAGTGAATCCTACTGCTTCTACTAGAGAAATTGGCCACGAGGTGCAAATTACTCATGAATCAGCAAGAAAGATTCTCAATAAATATGGTAATCGCTCGTTTAAATATCAAGTGCACCAGCATTTGTACAAAGATGATGGCAACCGAAGATTAGCTTATTGTGACTGGTTACTTCAGAACAATACCGCTAACCCAAATTTTGTTTCCTTGATATTGTTTTCTGATAAGTCGAGATTTACCAATAGTAAAATGTTCAATAAACAAAGCAACAGATATTTGGCGCAAGAAAATCAACATTTAATGAGGCAAAGTAATTTTCAGGAACGATTTGGAGTAAATGCGTGGGCTGGGGTGATTGGAACAAGAATTATTGGAGTTATTTTCTTTCAAGGACCTTTGACAGGAGAGAGATATTTAGAATTCCTACAAAATGATATTGAAGAAATGTTGATGGACTTACTTTCTGAAAAAATGTATTTTCGACAAGGTGGGGACCCGCCTCATAATGCCGCTCGGTTATAGCCCATTTAGTGAGCCGGTATAATGGGCGAGTAATTGCAACATATGGACCTGTATCTTGGCCTGCCCGCTCACCAGATCTAAGCATTTTAGATTTTTGTGTGGGGTTATGTGAAAGAACGAGTTTTTTATATACCCCCTCAAATACTTGAAATTTTACAAAATCGTATCCGCGAACTTTTTGCAAGCATAACTCCTATGTTGCGAAATGTTATGCGAAACACCATTTACCGAGCCAGAAAATGTTAAGAAGAAGAGGGGATGCACTTTGAACATTTACTACCTTTTAATAAATCTTTCAATATGTTTTTTACTGTTAAAATAAATCATTTCGACAGCACACTTTTTTATTTGCAGTGTTGTTTTGTTGACAAAACGAATGTTTTGAATCTAGTTTTATTCAATTTCCACGGCATACTTACTTCATAATCATATTTTCTCGATATTTTAATTATTATACACCAAAGAACTTGTGTATTTGGGTTAATATCAAACCGATTTTCGATTTGAAGGTATCAATGAATTTGTCGTCAAAATTAGTATTTAATTATTGGCAGTCTAAAAGATGCTACCATTAGAAAAAGTTAACTTAATTACAAATTAGTGATTTCATAAATTTTGGTTGGTCGTAGCTACTAAATCAATCTCACGTTTACATTTTTCTCTTATCGTTTTGGTCCATTTAATTGATTTGAGTGCATTCACTGTACTTTAGATGCAAAAATAAAAATAGCCCTAAAATATCAAGTAGTCCCAAATTTTTTTTAAAAACTATGCAATCGTACTTAAAATCGTCTCCGGAATCCAAAAATGTAAGTATATACAGGGTGTTCCTCTTAAAATTTCAAAGTTGGGGTCATTTCCGGAGAAACCGAAAATGCTGGAAAAGTGCCAAATAATGAAATATGTTATTGGTATATTACCCATGCCAAGTTTAAGACATCTTGAAAACTATGGCTTGTCTAATGATTCCGTTGACACCCGGTATATTATGTATTTACAAATTAACCAGTTAAAGATCAGAATAATAGACAACTAAATACAGGTAATAAACACAAAAATATCCAATAAATAATTTAAGAAAACTTATAAACTACTACATGGAATTCGATATGGAAATAATTATGAACAAATCGAATAAAGAATTTCACTCTAACTCGACATCTGTCTCCACAACAGCTGTTCTCGTGATATCAATAGAAACAATCTTATGGTACGTGTTTTAATGTACCAATTTGTCCTAAATATAAAAGAAAAAAACTACTATTTTAGGTCGTCCATATACAGGGTGTCTTACCAGGAATTGCATCGATCGATATAGAGAAAAGTACGCACCAGAAAATTTTGAAAATGTAGGGAACTACTAACGACAGTGTGGCCAATCCAACTAAAATAATTACAAGCATCTGGAACTTCCGGTTATATCGGAAGTCGATACCAACTTGCTTATTTTAAATGGAACACCCTATATATTTTAGGGTTTTAAAAATGAGCATAAAATTCTGAGTAAAAACATGTAGAATGCCTAAACCCAGCCGTTTCAGAGATATTTGACATTTTAAAAAAATTTTGACAGGTGTAATGGTTTACAATAACCTTTATAACTTTCTTCGTGTAAAAGATACTCATTTGCTTTTTGGCATGCAGAAAGACCATAAGGCGAGCTACGCTCTACAGTTTAAAGAAATTCAATAATAGTATAATAAGTGTTCCATTTTTGACGTTACATTTGTAAACTTGAAACCGCGAAAACTTGCTTAAGTCAAATGGAATACCCTGTATTTTTTTACATCAAGTCATGTATAATTAAATTCCTTTTTTTTTATATAAGCATTGTGGGGATTTAAGTTACAACTTTTTGAGATATTTGCGATTTTCTTAGAAATTCAAGAATTTTTTAGTAAAAATCTTCTCAAATTAGCCATGATTAGAATTAATCAGTATGTAATGTCAGTCATTCTCTTATGCCAAAAAATGCCACCGTGTTTAAATTACACCCACGAGGGCTTTTTGAATTTGTTTATTATTTATGGAGAATGTGATAAAGTAATATCAAGAACTTGTAGTAGATTTGTTACTAGATATCCACAAAAATGGAAAATAACAATAAACTCTGTAACATGCCTATTAATTGGATTGAGGACACGTTGCATAAACTAAAATAGCTAAGATAAAATCAACTAAAAACATGATTCCATTTTAATTTAATAATTGTTCACAATTCCGCCCTCGAACCTCCACACATTTTTCGCACCTTCGGATTAGTTATTCATGGGTAGCTCTTCTAATTGAATCCTGTGATAAGTTTTGAAATGCATTTCTTACTCTTTGTATCTTCAATAGTTGCTAATGCGCTCTCATAAACTTTAATTTTAATAGTTCTCCCAAATAAAATAATCTAAAATTGATCAATCGGGCGAGCGAGGAGGCCATAGGAAAGGTCCATTATTGGCGATCCATTGATCGTTAAAAGTCTCTTGTAAAAAAATCATTTATCAAATACACGTTATTATTCAAATTTTGTAAACTATTTAGATATCTTTCACCTAAAAAAAAAAAAACAAAAACAAAAAATTTAACTATACATATTAGTAACAGAAGAAATCTTTATAACATACCGTTTAAATTTTCCTGATAAAATTCTAATGCCACCAGTAAACATTAAACTGCCAACTTTCTTGAAAATTTCGCTAACTGAACACATGAGGATTCGAATCACTCCAATAATGCGAATTGTGTCGATTAAAAAGTCCATTTTTGGTAAATTTAGCTTCATCTAACCATATAATATTTCCCAAATAAGACTCGTCGCTTACCCACCTTATTAGAATAAATTCACAAAAATTTTCTCTTCTTAGGAAATCTGTTTCTTTTAATCGTTGAACCATTTGGAAGGAAAACGGTTTAAAATTATGTTTAATTAAGATTCTGTGAACTGAATCTTTGCATAGTCCCGATTCCAGAGTAGCTTGTCTTAATCACATCATTGGAAATGCATGAAAATATCCCAGAATTGCTATTTCTACGTTTTCGTCTACAATAGGCTTCCGCATTTGAATTTTTGCCTCGACAGAGCTATAGTTTTTAAAATTATCCAGTATGTGTTTTACAGTGTTTGGTGACGGTTTCCGTTTTTGTGGATATCGAGTAGCAAATGTACTACAAGTTCTTGATATTACTTTGTCACATTCTCCATAAATAATAAACTAATTCAAAAAGTCTTCTTCGTGGGTGTAATTTAAACGCGGCGGCATTTTTTGACATAAGAGAATGACTGACATTACTGATTGTTTCTAATCATGGCTAATTTGATAAAATTTGTACTAGATATTCTTGAATATCTAAGAAAATAGCAAATATTTCAAAAAAGTTGCAACTTAAACCCACCCCAATGCTTAATCCGAAAAAAAAGGAATTTAATTATACATAACTTGATGTAAAAAAATACAAAACTTATGGTCTTTCTGCATGCCAAAAAAGCAAATAAGTATCTTTTACACGAAGAAAGTTATAAAGGTTATTGTAAACCATTACACCTGTCAAAATTTTTTAAAATGTGAAATATCACTGAAACGGCTGGGTTTAGGCATGGGGTATCCTATATGTTTTTGACTCAGAATTTTATGCTCTTTTCGAAAACCCTAAAATATATAGGGTATTTCATTTAAAATAAGCAAGTTCGTATTGACTGTCGGTATAATAGGAGGTGCCAGATGCTTTTAATTATTTTAGTTGGATTGACCACACTGCCATTAGTAATTCCCTAAATTTTCAAAATTTTCTGGTGCGTACTTTTCCCTATATCGATCGATGTAGTTTCTGGTGAGACACCCTGTATATGTGTAACGATATTTACTTTAATAATTTATTTTGGTATATAGAAAAAGTCGTATAAAATTTAAGAGTTGAATGCATAATTAAAGTGATTGTTTTAACTTTTTTTAATGTCATGAGTTGAACTTTCGAACTTTATGTAAGATAATATGGTTATTTTAACTTACAAGCAAGGATTTTTTTATATTTTAACATTCAACTCGTTATACGTATTATCGTAAATGTTATATTTATTCCATTATTAGTTTTGGGTATATTTGAATTATCGATTTCAAATACTGTAATGTTGAAATATTAACATATTTAATTAAATCTAGGCGGAAGGAAACCGTCTACCAATTAAAATTACTGAAAGGATCAGGGATAAAATTATTGAATATAAGCAGAGAAATTTTAATCTCTATAGTTTCCGTTATACTAAAATCCAATTTAAAATCCAGCTCAATCGATAATCCGTGTACAAATAACGTTATTTTACAACGTTCGTTCGTAATACAATAATAAATTGATAATCAAAAATATTAAATAATAGATTAATCAAATTAGTCCCAAAATAGGCGTTTACTGGAACTAATTATCATAAAAAGCAAAACCCTGCAAGCAGTGGTGATTGGTGATATTTAGGTTATGTCATATCTTAGGACACTTTGAGGCATATAAGTAGAGTTGGCAAATCGGTCCGCAAGTCACCAGCGGTACCAGGTAGAGAAATACCTAAATACGTAAGCGAGACTTCTAGCAAAGACTAACATTTGATTTTAGTCTATTGTTATGCCTCGTGGTGTGTACAACGTAATTTATTCCTCTCCACTGTATTGTTTATAATTTTATTTATTGTATTTTATTCTTGATATTAATCTAATAATAAAGTATGTCAGACCTGCCCAAGCGTAAAAAACGGCTATACGCTGAAAAGTGAATAAATTTATCAGTGAATTCCCTAATTTATTCTATAATGGTGCTATAATAATTTGTAAGGTATGTGCAACAGACCTGATGTGCTGGGACAAACATGATTGTAAACGTCACGTAAATTATGTGCAACATAAAACTAAAAAAAATGGCGTGCCTTCGACAACACAGTTTATGTTCGATTTACTCTTAATGCTGTTTGCCTGTGATGTTCTACTGCACATATTCAACCATTTCAGGAGTTCTGGAATAAATTCAATCCCAAGGTGACGTTACCAAGTCGTATAACGTTGCGTAACTATGTACCAACTGTAAGCGTAGACATTGTAAATAAGATCAAATGTGTACAAGAAATACACGGCTGTGGTTATGTGTTGACGAGACGACAGATTGTAAAGAAAATGGTTTTAAATGTTGTAGTACGTGTACTGGACCCTCTTAAACTGAAATTTTTACTGTTGCTAGCTAGCAAAAGACTGGTGCCGCGACAATGCGTTTGGTAGGCCGCTAGATCAGTTGGTTGCAGGTGATGTTGTTTCCTTATTGTATAAGGCCTGAATTTGTGTGTCTTCAAAATACCCAAAGCTCGGCGTCTTGAAATCCCAGAATCAGTTTCAATTTGACGACTTGAAATTGAAG
This sequence comes from Rhamnusium bicolor, assembly GCA_029963845.1. NCBI lineage: Eukaryota > Metazoa > Arthropoda > Insecta > Coleoptera > Cerambycidae > Rhamnusium > Rhamnusium bicolor. The sequence continues at coordinate 1,004,023 of JANEYF010005871.1, forward strand.
GATTGCAATCCAATTACAGTTATAGAAGTTTCTTCAGCATCATCAAAGTTTTAATTTTTCTTCTTGGCTTGTTGAAGGACCCACGATTAATGAGATTTTCTTTTAACCTCTTAAAAATAGCTTTAGAAGATAATCTAATGTCTTCTTTCTGGATTGCGATTGATATATATTTCGGATACAATATCAGAATTGTTATTACTTTGAATAAAGCATTCCAGCATATCATATTTCTCGTAGTTTTCGGAAGACATCTTCACTATTACGATTAAATAGGGTATTATCATGATGGAAACAAAATTATTAATATGTAATTTACTGACAAACGAATAAACACTGTCATAGATGAGACACGCTTACTTGGAAAAAATATTTAAAAAAAACGCAAAAAGTAATATACTAAAAGATTATTTTCGCTATCAAATACTTACACATCAAAAGCGACCCCACATATGATATATACTTTGAAAGAGAAAAAAATTTCCTTTTTAACTAAACCATAGCCAACTATGACTGCCATTTAAAAAATACAACTTTATGCCATAACTCGACATTGCACCTTTTTTTTTTAATTTCTCAACGCCACATACGGCAAAAAATGGCCCGAAGAATGTAAAAGTTGTTTTTTTTATAACTATCAAACAACCAAGATATTGATGTGTCTAAAAGTCGAAAAAATCGAACTTTTGTTATAACTCGAAAACAAAAGACGATAGCAAATTTTTGTTTTAACCAGTGAATTTGTCTCAAAAAAAGATATCGAGAATATGTATTCCATTTTTCTGTATATTTTACAGTTACTGAGTTACCCTATAAAAACATCGAAATTTGCCCACATTGTACGGCTCGCTGAACACAAAAATTATTCTAGGAAGGGACAATTTGAAAAATCAAAAATATGTAAACACGCGTAAAATAGCAACCATATTATCAAGTGGATTTTGCAAAAGTTTTGGAAAAAGAAAGTAATACAAGAAGAAAACTAAAAGAATCCGCCCATATTTTGTTGAACTGCGATAAATGTGTATCCAATTTGTAGATTTCTGTACGAACTGGATGTCAATCCTTAGAGACGAAATAAATAGACAAAATATCAATATAACATAATGTCTCACGTGTCTATGGAAATATATTAACAGAAAACTATCATGTTTGACCCTGCTACAAAAGATACTCTTTCATCAAAGAAATTTTCGTCTAGTTTTGAGAACGGAATCTGAGAGTATTCCGAAGCGTCAACTCATAATTATCTAAAATATTTGATATTTAAGTTAGATAGACAGAGTTTGACGTGTTTATTGGTGCGTCTTTGTGAGGTTGTCCAGGTTGATTTGAACAAAAAGTTGTTGTAACTTGTTTTAACTGAAGGATTGAGATAAGAAATTTAATTGCCTTTAAATGATTCATGCATGTTAGCATATATTACTCATTCTCGTATCAGTTTGCGACAAAATCAAAATTTGGACCCCGACTCAACCACAATAAAAAAATATTCAATGGCGCCTTGGCGCCCCCGTGTGCTACGCACCCTTATGCACTGCGTCACTTTGCCCTATAATAGCTTCTGTAAATTACAATTTAAAACCGAAAAAATGCACCTTTATGTATAATTCCATTTAAATATTAAAATTAAATATAATTTCAAATATGAGACGATCTTAACGTGAATTATCCTCAATTGGACCTGACTGAATCTGGGCATGCCAGTGCCTCTAATCATTTTAGAGATATCAGTAAATCAAGGTTCATGGTTGTGATTGTGTCAAGAGGATTTGGTTCGCGGTGTAGGAGAGGACACTTCTTACTTCGAGTATATCCGCTAGTTCACTTCCGTAATATTTACGAGAGTATTTACTTACCCAAACATTCTACCAACCCAACCCATTCCATACTGCCTCCTGTCCGAATTATCCAAAACGTGATCTAAAGTATTAGACAAAATTCTCGATCTTCCTATACTTGGCCTGTTCTCTCCATGCCTTAAAACTACATCTTCATGTTCTCGCCTCCATCCACCTGAGGGTGGTCGTACATATCTCTCCCTTTCTCTATCTCTGTACGCTGGCTGAATAGCTTCTGCACCTCTGTCGATAGTGTCTCCTCCTTCCGGAGTACGTGGCGATGTTGGGATGGAGGATTTTTCGAAAAAGGATTGTTCCTCAGGAGTTGATGGAACGCTGGGTGTGTCAGGTGGAAAACTTCTAGACCACTGAGATTGTTGCGATCTTGGTCTAGGCCTGTGTCTAGTGAGAGTCTGAAAAAGAAGGTTCTAATGTAAAAAAAGAATTTATAATAATAATAATAATAATAATCAAATCAAAGTATCTCAACTTATTCCTGCATTGCCACAGTTTGAAGTAAATATGTGGTGGTAATGGAAAATGTTCCTTACCATTCCATGTTATTTGGTAAGCCACCAACATTTGGAAGAAGTGCGATGTTCAAAAATGGCCAACTAACAGAACTCAAAAAGTCTATCCAAATTACAATAAACACAAAATAAACTTCTGTTTGATTTTCACAATTTTAATAAACTTTTGACAATTGTTTCGCCACACAGTGGCTTCGTCAGATGGTGAGTACAAGACTAAATTCTTTATTACAAAGTGTGGGTATATATCAACTAATCTAGGGTAATAAAATGGAACAGTAATAAAATAAGGTACAAAATAATTTAGAAAATATTTAACAGCGGTGAACAGTTTAAATCTAGCTGGTCATTTAAAATGATATTACTATTTTTTAATTTATTAATTTCTAATGTCTCTAATAGTGACAATTTTAAGCCTTTATTTTCTATGTGCAAAATATCAAAGTTGTTATTAAAAGAATGATTTTCCTCTAGCAAATGGTTGGCATACGTCGAATCTAATTTATTGTTATTAAAACTACGTTTATGTTCCGACAACCTTTTTCCAAAATTTCTTCCCGTTTGTCCGATGTATACTTTAGGGCATGTACCACAAGTAAGCTTATAGACTCCACTTTTTTTGTTCTTTTTTAGTTTTATCTTTATTGTTCTTGATAAATTTTCCTAGAGTGTTATTAGTTTTAAATGCTATTTTAATATTATGTTTTTTTCCTAAGTTCAACTGATATTTTTTGAACTTAGGAAAAAACATAATATTAAAATAGCATTTAAAACTAATAACACTCTAGGAAAATTTATCAAGAACAATAAAGATAAAACTAAAAAAGAACAAAAAAGTGGAGTCTATAAGCTTACTTGTGGTACATGCCCTAAAGTATACATCGGACAAACGGGAAGAAATTTTGGAAAAAGGTTGTCGGAACATAAACGTAGTTTTAATAACAATAAATTAGATTCGACGTATGCCAACCATTTGCTAGAGGAAAATCATTCTTTTAATAACAACTTTGATATTTTGCACATAGAAAATAAAGGCTTAAAATTGTCACTATTAGAGACATTAGAAATTAATAAATTAAAAAAATAGTAATATCATTTTAAATGACCAGCTAGATTTAAACTGTTCACCGCTGTTAAATATTTTCTAAATTATTTTGTACCTTATTTTATTACTGTTCCATTTTATTACCCTAGATTAGTTGATATATACCCACACTTTGTAATAAAGAATTTAGTCTTGTACTCACCATCTGACGAAGCCACTGTGTGGCGAAACAATTGTCAAAAGTTTATTAAAATTGTGAAAATCAAACAGAAGTTTATTTTGTGTTTATTGTAAAATGGATTTTCATCAAGTAAAGGTCGAATCAATCAACTATCTATCCAAATTTATAAAAAGTATTGTGGGAGTTAATAAAACCGTTGTGGCGTGACTGTAAAAAGACTTACATAGTTGATGAACTGTTAAGACAACAAGTTCTTCGTTTACCACCATACCATTGTCAATTTAAACCATACATGAAATGATATGGCACGTAACGAAGGACTATGATAACAAGAGCATAAACCCTCACTTCTTTTCTAAAGCAGACTGAAGATTTGTGGTTGGCTTGAGTCCTTGTATCAGTGTATTGCTCAGATATGAAAAAAATGTTGTGTGCATTGTGAAAATCTGGTGAGGGAGGAATGGGTACGGGATATGGGATAAAGATCTTTTGAAGATATGCCTTCTTTTATCATTTCACTAACAGAATCTGATTTAGAATCAAACAATGAAGAATAATTTATTTCATCTTGTATGTATGGTCTTCTGTTCATGAACAAATTTAAAACAGAAGCAAAAAAAGAATTCGAGTATTTCCCCAGGGTTTGGCTTAGGTATGTGGATAATATTTTTGCAGTGTTTGATATAAAAAATACACTATATTGACAACTTTGTTTCTAAATTAAACAATCGTTTCGCGGCAGTTAAGTCCATATACGAAACTGAAAACTCTGGACATTTTTATATGTATTAATAATTAGAAACAGTAAAAATAAGTTACAACCTGACATATACAGAAAAGACACCAGTACCCTAAGATATATTCCTAAGGACCCTCACCATTGTATTCAATACAAAATGCTAATTTTCTAGTTCATCGCCTGTTAAGCTTCCCCCTCGATAAGGAGAGGTTTGAAAAAATGCATTGATTAAGGATATAGCTGCGAGTAACGGATATTCTGTAAGTTTAATTGATAAAATAATTAGGAAACGAAAATTTAAAGGGACACTTCGAATGTCCTCGACTTTTCAAAATGAAAGGGAAAATCCGAAATTTGTATCAATTCCATACGATCTTCAATTCACCCGTGGTATTGATAATATTTTTAAAGATATAGGTATGACAGTGGTTCATTCATTGAGAAATAAACTACAACAACTTTCAGGCATTCCAAAAGACAAAATTTACACAAACGAAAAGTTGGGGATTTACGACATTAGCTGTAATCAATAATATGTTGGCCAAACTAGACGATCAATTCAAACTAGATTCAAGGAACATATGGCTCATTTCAAATATGGTAGAATAGATAAGTCTAATGTTGCCCGTCATGCGTTTGAGAACAACCATAAATGAGATAGTAGTAGAAATTACAAAGTGCAAAGACAGTATGAATAGCGCCAGAGGGCCAATAGCTCTATTGGTTAGTGAACCACGGTTCACTGAACCGTAGCAACTGTTTAGTCATAAACAGGATACATTGTTAGCATAAGGTTAGTTTTAATCATCTCCAGATGATACCAACTTGGTTGGTGAAAGGCTTGTCGAGTGCAGTATTCGTATATGGAGTTTTGTAGAAAACTACATCAACAGTGTTAGAAACCATTTTATTTAAAGAAATATTGCTTACAGCATGCGTCACTTAAAAAATTTCAGACGTATAAATGTTATTATTAAAGTTATGAAGATCATTTTCAGACTTTTAAAGAACAGATAAGCTTTTTCAGTGATATAGCTACGTTTATCGGAAATACAGATCAAAATAATCACATAGTTTACAGAAAAACAACTGTTGTGGAGTTTAATGTGGATTTATCTCTCTTTTCATAAGAGCACTTATAATTTTTAATAAAAACTCAGTTGTTTTATAATATTGCATGTTGCATGACGTCTAAATCTATCTATCGACGCACAAAAATATGTTATAAGAAGTTGCTATTTGAAATATGAAATATGAGAGTGAAAGCCGTTTCCGATGAAACCGGAAAAGGAAATTACTTTACTTAGTGGAGCTCTATGAGGTTTTAGGTGGATGTTGACTCTACTATTTTCATTTCACAATCAGTTACTAAAAAATAACTGGATAACATGCATTTTAATAGTAAAAGATAACAGTATATATTTAAAAAATGTTAGTCTTATATACTGGGTGGCTATTAGAAAACGAATCATGTTTGAAGCTCGATAATTCCGGAGTGTTATATATATATATATATATATATATATATATATATATATATATAAATAAATGAATTTTATTAAAATTGCTTGATTATAAATTAATTTTCTCTGGACCTACATTTTATCCAATTATCATATTTTTATTAATGTTCCTGGTTTCTCCAGCATTGTTTTTATACATTGCACATATCATTACGAGAAGTATTATTAAAAGTCTCAAATACCTGTACCTACCCATATCAAGCTTTTACATTCCCCGCACTTTGTTTACTTTTACATTGTACACTTGTTATCCCTTGTCCATCTTACAAACTACGCAGTTTCTTATTTTAATATTTATGCTAAATTTGACAATTTTATCTTGATATTTTTTCAATATAACATATTAATGTTACTTTTCTTCTTGTTTTATTTTATTTTTAATTTTGATTTATGTTTTAATTATAGATTACTTTCTTTTATATGGATGTAACCACTTTTGTCTCTCCAGATAAAACCCAATGAAATCATCCAACGTTGCAGTTTTGGACCTACTATATAAAATGTTTTATCTACAAAATAGCAATTTCCCTGTCTACATTACACAGTTATGCATTTTTTAAGATAAACCTTGAATGTGACAATATTCTTTTGCATGTAACTTAATAAGGTTATTATAATTATTTTTCTGTACAAATTCATTTTATTTAAAGTTTATTTTACAAAATAGAATTCCTCAATTCATATTTCTACTATATTGTCTATATTTTTACACTTATTTAATTAATTAGTAATGTTACTTATAATTGTCTCTGTACTAAAATACACCTCATATATATATATATATATATATATATATATATATATATATATATATATATATATATATATATATATATATATATATATATATATATATATATATATATATATATATATATATATAAAATTGTGTTTGTTATACTGTTTTTTATGTAGGTGAACTTCCATCAGGAATTAGTTTTTATTAAGCCATTAATACGGCCATCTGCTGAAATGTCTTATCTATAATGTATTATAGCCTAAAAGATGAATAGATATTATTATTATTATTATTTTTTTTTTCGGAATATCCGATGCCGGTCAGTCCTTCCGTGGCCTCCGACGCTTCACGGGAGTCGCGCCGACGCATCAACTACAGCCACTCCCCACATCCCGGAGGGTTAGTGACTGTAGATACCAGAATCGTATGCCCTAAGCAGACGGAGAGAACCCAGAATGACCGCCTTCTGCATTTGACCTGCCAGCCACCCGGCTGATTTTTGGCAGGTATGATCTTCAGTTCCGAGAGCAGCGTAGGCTTTATCCCTCCGAGTACACCGATTATAAGGACGACCATTTTTACCGAGTAGCCTGGGTACAGCACTTGGAGCTCGTACCGGAGATCACGATATTTGGTCCGTTTCTCCTCCTCCTTCAAGGTGATGTTTTTCTCCGCTGGTGCCGAGAACTCGATGACATACATCACCTTGAGTTGATGGTCGAGGAGGACTATGTCAGGCTTGTTGGCTTGAATTAGCCCAGTGTTTCTATGTTCTTATAGAAGACACCATGCTGGGGTTTATCGACGTGCTGCCGAAACAGATTTTCCTGTTCGGCAGCTCTTATTCGGGCTTTCAGACGATTTGGCTGAGGTTCGGTGACTGACTCAACATCAGCACCTCGCCGGCCTCCTCGCCTGATGTCAAATGCGAGACCGAGTTCATCTGCGGCTCTTTTTGCTGCCTTGAATAATCCTGCTCCCACTCCTACAGTTTCGTGATGTTTTACGAACCGCAAGAGGGGATCTGAGCTCCTGAGTATATTACATGCCATACTCAGTACTACTCTGCCATGCGTACACTCCAGGCTCAAGAGTCCTCGGCCCCCCCGTTGACGTGGGAGGTACACACGAGGAACGGACGATCTAGGATGAATACTTCTGTGAATATTCATCATCTTGCGGGTATCTCTGTCTAATTGGCGCAGCTCATCTACCCTCCACTTTACTACTCCGAAGGAGTAGAGCAGAATCGGAACGGCAAGCATATTAGTTGCAGACACCTTGTTCTTCCCCGAAAGTTCGGAAGACCAAATCTTTCGGAGGCGGTGTCTGTACTTGCCGCGGAGAGAATCCTTTATTTGTGTCACATCTTGGATGTGCCTTTGTTGCACACCCAGGTATGTATAGGTCTCTCCGGCATCCAGATGTCTTAGGATGCTTCCGTCTGCGAGCTGCGCATCATCAGAGAATTCCCCGCATCGTCCTCTCTTGAGGTGGACGACTGCACATTTGTCCAACCCGAACTCCATACCAATTGCCCGCGTATATTCTTCGACCACCCTAAGAGCGTTTTGTAGTTCACGCTCTCCGGAGGCATAAAGTTTAAGTTCATCCATATAAAATAGATGGGTGACCTTATGCCTCCGGTCGCTGGGTGGCCCACATTGATATCCGCGGGTTTGGCGGAGCCCAACAGACAACGGCAGCAGTGAGATGCAGAAGAGGAGAGGACTCAGGGAGTCACCCTGGAAAACTCCTCTCCTAAATGCCACCTGCTCTGTCGTGACCCGCTGTGCACCTGATGTTATGGTGAAGCGGGTCTTCCAGAGCGGCAGCAGCTGTTCTATGCATCTCACTAGTGGTGCTGGTACTGCAAGACATTTGAGCAAGTACAACAATAGCTCATGTGATGTTGTATCAAATGCCTTGCGGTAATCAATCCAGGCCATCGATAGATTCCGCTTGTATTGCACAGAATCCTGTGTAATACAGCGGTCTATCAGCAGGCTGTCCTTGCAACCTGCCATGCCCTTCTTGGCACCACGCTGTTCGTGTATCTGCTGGAAGACCGGATCAACAGACCTCAGCGTCCTAGCATACAAGATACGTGTAAATATCTTGTAGCAGGAGTTAAGGCAAGTGATCGGCCTATAATTCCTCGGGTCGGAAAGATCCCCCTTTTTGGGGATAAGCACAGTACGTCCCTCGACAAACCAGTCCGGAATCTGCTGCCCCTCGTTCAACCATGAGTTGAAAACTCGCGCCAGACGGCGGTGAGTGGAAGGAAATTTCTTCCACCACCAGTTATTAATGCCGTCTGGGCCCGGGGCAGCGAAGTTCTTGGTACCAACAAGTGCTTGTTGGACTTCCTCCGTACTGATTGCCGGGCACACTTCTTCTGGCTCTTCAAGATGTCTGTGACACAGAGCCTCGAAGTGTGCAATTGATGGAGTGTCGCTATTGAATGGACGCGTCGTTTCGTAGATTCCCTTCCAGAGGGTTTCGACATCTTCTACAGTCGGCGGATTCTCGACAACACGCTGTGGCTCTTGAAAGAGGCGGGATGGATTCGTACGGAACAAATTGTTTTGTTCCATACTCCTCACCCGCCTCTTCAATGTTTTCTTTATCGCCATGAGCGCTTATTATATTATTATTATTATTATTATTATTATTATTATTATTAACATACCTTGTATTGTACATTCAATTTTACCAAAACACCTTCGATATTGCTTGGGAAACGATCAATTTTTCAACTACATAATCCGTGTTAATGGCAATTAAGACTCCTCATCCCCTCGATTTATTGAATGAAAATTGGCTACGATCACACCAAAAGACAATAAATTATTCGTGAAAACATTCTAGGCTATTGATAGAACTGTCTAAACAAGTTTATGTAAGTGCAATGATATCACAGTAGCACGTAATAGTATTCAGAAAAACTTCCCTTACTTTCCCCTTCATACTATTAATATTCTGATAATATAGATAATCAGCTGGCTTACTAGTACAAGACTCATTTACAGAGGTCTTATTTAATTGACCAATACTGAAGTAAGGCTCAGGTATTAATTGCTAATTCTCATTATCATACTGTATATGTTGTTTTAAGTTATCGACTTTAAATATCCAAGTTTACGATCCTATCACTAGAAATATTTTATGCAAGTTCTTATATTCAGTTTATTTCGATAGATTTTCATCGTTCATATAATTTGAAATTGTTTAGAGTGCATTTTCAAGAATCGACATAAGTAATCTATTCGCTGACATATTTGTTTTCAGCTTATTATTTGAAAAGTTGTTGGCTAATTTTGCGTGATCTTTATTTCCTTTTTAAAGTCGCATTTTCTTCTCAAATAATTCACGAAGTAAATTGCTATTGGTATATCAATGGACAAAAAAGAGATAATTGCTGTATGCAAAAAATCTAAATAATTGCTGCTGACGACGACATCTTGGACCATTACAATAAAAAAAATTTCCAGAGTTTATTTTTTCGTAACGCATCGTAGCTGTGAATACAAATATGGGAAAATAAATTAACATTCAATAAAACTTCGGGATATTCGGAGAAAAAATTCCAAAGGATAGGAATAAAATGTAATTTAAAATAAGATGAAATAGGCAGTTTTTGCGGGAATTTATTTTCTTTGGGTCTTTGTTCAAACTTGGACAGTTTGTTTTAACGGAAAGTACAAAAAAATACGTTATATGTCGGGGTAGAACGACAAGTAAAATATTGGATAATTTAAATGTTTCAGTTTGTTCAGTCTTCTTATCAGTATCGAAATTGTTTGGAATGAATATATATTGTTGGTTTGCCTCCAGAGACATAGAGACATGGCCTCTCATTTATAAGTATTATATGAACATAAAACTAAAGCTGACTGCAGAGTTCACACATGAGGTGGCGTTACTCAATTGTTTTTAAATAATTCTGTTTTCTCTCGAGTCAAACGTATTTTTATTTAATTTTGCAATATTGCCCTAATGAAACGTAATGGTTTCGTTTAGTACAAATGCTTATTATCATTATCAGGGTGTCCCGGAAATAGGTGCAAATTTTTGGCAAGCAGATTCTTTGACGAAAATTGAGGGGGTGTTTAATATAAACTTTTTTTATAATCAGCTCCCCTTGGCGAGTTACACCCTCTCAAAGATAATTTTATATTCTCTCCAAAACGACTTACCCCCGATATTATCAACATTTTAAAGGAACCTTTAACTTAAAGGGAGTTTTAGTGACTAAAAAATGTATTACCAGCAATTCTAGTAAAACATAAATCAAGATAAAATTTGATATAATATACATATTCTTCCCATAGAAGACTATTTTCTGAAGATATTTTCGTTAACCCCGTCTCCTTTAAAGGGATTAAACAAACTACCCTTTATGGTTTTTTAGCAAAACTTTTGAACGATTATAAGTATTGTTACGTGTTTGCTGTCCTCACAAACACCCCATTTCGTGGATTCGTTGATTGAAAGTCCAGGTAATACTTACTCACCACTTTATTAACTAATTAATAATTAACAATAACGATTATTAAATATGATTTGAATGAAACAACTACTCAGCGAGCAAATACCCCAACCTGCATTGGATCATACCTTCAAATCATGATAGATCGGTAGCCAATATCATTTATCAATTTCTAACCAGACATAGACCGATTTCGAACTTATTAGTTCTCCTCAGTATGCCATAGGTTATGGAACAGTCACTATCCGCCACAGAGACATCTATGATGTCGGTCGGATAGTAGCATTTGGACCATACGAGAAGTTTCACATACCTCTCACCAATACTTAACAATAACGAGTTAATGAAGGGCTTCAGGATTGCCTTCTGCTGAATTTAAAACTTTCTGGCAAAAATTCTTTTAGCATCCCCAGGACATAAATGTTGCACGTGCTGTAGATGATAAGCATATCTGTGGTCACCTCGTAATGTTCGTAATATTTGCGACTTCGGTATGCAGTCGATGAGCTGCTCTGTGAGATCTCTTCCTCAGATTATTATTAAAAGCTCGAAGAATACGATTCCGATTATTATTTCTACGATTTCTGTTCTGTTCATTATTCATGCGCAAGCCAAAGCGAAAATCTGGAGAAATGTTCTATTTGGAAAACGTCTTTGATACTCACTCATTGCTGCTTGGGCATTTCCGTCACAGAATCCGTAGCAATAACGAATATCTGCATATTCTTCGTTACTAAACAGCATGACTTTTAGTTAAAGTAACAATACAATTAACCTCATGGGGCGACCGTAGATCTGCCTTAACAGTATTCGTATTCGATACAAAAGTTAAGCAACGGTAGTCACAGTCAGTAATTTGATGGTAACTCAAGTGAAACTAGGCAACCTCGTCCCGTCTTCTACCGGTTTGTATATCAGAGTCTACGCAGACACTATGCAATCTTAGATGAAAGTTGTGTAGGTGATATACCATCCTTCGGAAAGGATGTAAAGCAGTTGGTCCCTTGTCTATTAAATGTTAGGCAAGTAAAAAATCCCTACTCTTTGACAGAGAGGTTCCGCAAAATTTCCAGGTTGGGGGTAACTCGTTTCCTGGCATCGGTGATTGGCCCTAGTAGCGGAAATAAGCAGACGTTAAATAAATGAATAAAAAAACTAACCTCAAAACACATACAGTTACTGAAATAGTTGCTTGATAATTAACCTTTATTTGAATGATAAATAATGTCATTTGTTTTGCAGAGCTAGCTTTTCTAATGCTCTCTTTTAAGACGATGATTTGAAATATCTGCACAAAAGATTTAACTACAAATAAATCGGAAACAGATTGCTCAAAATTTCAGAGACATTTTCTTCAGAATTCCATAGGCAATTTAGTAGTTTAGAAGGGTCTAGATATTCTTTTACCACATTTAAGAGGAATATTTGTGGCCAGTTTGGCACTGGGATATGTTCTCCTGGCCTAGAGGTCAACAAAAGTGGTCTTCATCCCCAAAGTGGGAAAAAAGGACCACACAATTGACAAATCGTTTAGGGCGATCAGTCTCTCACGTCTTTCCTGCTAAAAGCACTGGAACGGATAGTGGACAGATTTCTGTTGGAAGGGGACCTGGCCAGTTACCCATTCTACAAGGATCAGCACGCATATAGGTAAGGGAGGTCCACAAACCTTCACGCCGTCGTGCATAAGGTAGAAAGGGTCCCCTGCATAAGGAGGTCATCCTAGCAGTATTCTTCGATATTGAGGGAGCCTTCGATAACGCAAGGACTACTACTATCAGCGATGGGTACTGCTCCAGTACTGGTCAGATGGGTGAAATCTACGCTGGAAGAGAGATGAGTTAGTGCTGCTTTAGGAGACTGTCAGCTGGACGACGGAGTGAGGGGTGGCTGTCCACAAGGCAGCTGCCTATTACCCCATCTATGGTGTCTAAATAATGGATGATCTTTTAGAGCGCCTAACTTCGAAAGGATTATATGCGCAGGCATAAGTAGACGACGGGATGCTCCTATTGATTGGCCGCTTCCTAAACGTTATTTCCAACAGAACGTAGGTAGCCTGTAGAATAATGGAAAGATTGTGCGGCGAGATAGATCTCTCAGTCAGTCCATCCAAGACTGAGATGATCCTTTTCACCAAAAGAAGAAAAATATATAGGATTTTAGGGCACCAATCATGCATGGTAAACATCTGCGTTTGCGCGTGAGGTTAGATATCTGGAGGTGATCCTAGATAGTAAACTGTCATGGGGGCCGCAGATCCACATCATCAAAAAGTCGACTGCAACCTTCTGGCAATTACACCGAGCGGTAGGTAGGAACTGGGGCCTCAACCTACGGATCCTACATTGACTGTACACGGCGGTCATCAGACCGAGATGGATCTGTGGTCTGATGTCCGAGCGTGGGCAGAGCGACCATGTCCCGACAGCTGACAAAAATCCAGAGACTAGCCTGCCTAGGGATCACTGGCGCAATGAGGACGACACCGACAGCTATTATGGAGGTTCTGCTAGGCTTGCCAACGCTTCTCTCGTAGATAAAGAGGGAAGCTATGGCGGCCTATCTGAGAATGCGGGATTCTGGGAGCTGGCAGTGTTCAGGTAAAGCTGTAGGTCACGCAGAAATTGCTGGACTGGCGGAGAAGGAATTCACCATCTCTGTCCTAAAGGTGAGAGAAACGAAGGATCAGCTAAGGTTGGAAAGAAAATATACTCTCACTTTTCCCAGTAGGGACGAGCGGAGTAAAGAGAGAATTGACTTCCTCCCGGACTGTCTAGTGTGCTACACAGACGGATCTCGGGTGGCCACTAGACCGTCCTCCGGGGCGGGAATATATCTGGAAGGCAAAGGAATGCAGAAGAGCTTTGCTTTAGGTTCGTACACCATGGTCTTACAGGCAGAGGTTTACGCCATCCTAGCGGTGACAGCTAAGGCTGCGATTAAGAACGGGCGGAACAGATGGTATACATCTGCTCCGATAGGCAGGCTGCTCTAAAAACAGTGTGCTCCCCCCAGAACGAGATCAGTTCTCGTTCAGGAGTCCGAGAATGCCCTAGAAGAGCTTGCCAGGCATAAACAAGTGAGACTGGTGTGGGTACCGGGACATACCGGAGTTCCAGGCCGATGAATTGGCTAGACTTGAAGCCGAGGAACCCTGTCTCTGGCCTGAGCATATGTTAGGCATTACAAGAAGACAGCTCACAACGACCCTCAATGAGTGGGCCCACGAAACACTGAGAAAGCATTGGAGGACCAACAGGGCCTACAGGCAAACTCGAGATTTTGTGACGGGGCCGAACAAATTCATTTCGGCCTGGTAACTGGGTTGGAGTCGGAAGACTCGGAATCTTTTAATTGGTGTTCTGACAGGCCACTACAGACATAGGAGGAATTATCATTGATAGGTATGAGGAAGACCCTACATGTCCAGGATGCGGGAGTGGTGTAGGAATATCTTACCATTTCCTGGGACAGTATGAAGCGTTTGGGTGCCTGAGTATTTTCGGTTCTGAGGCGCTTCTAAGGGAGGATATGAGCTCCCTCGCAATGAGTGACATTCTCATTTTCATTAGAAGGTCGGAAAGATTCGATGAGGGAGCAAGAGAAGCACATGGCTGAGGGGACAGCTGGGGGTTGGTAAAAAGGGCCCGTCTGTGGCCTACTTGCCAGGCGTACAACATATTTGTAGAAAATGGGTATGTAACCCCCGTATCTACGTCAGTGGCTTTCTGTTACTACTTTTGACTTGAATTGTAGATACAAATTTACAATGAAAAGTTGGCGTGCTAAATTTGAAAAGGATGGCTTTTGTTTTCCCTTAGACATTAAATTATGAACTTTTTTTAACTGAAACATCTATACCCTGTATCTAAGATATAGTGTGTTTTCAAATAATGTTTATTGAGGATGCTGCAATGAATTTTATGTACTCTACATATTTCTGAAGTTTCCGCCTAGGAAACTCGACTACCTTGGATAAAATTAACGTCCAAATTTAGTTGATTAAAAACAGGGTAGGGTTGAACAATGCAGCTTTTTGATTGGCAGAGCAAATGAAATAAACTCGCTATAAAAATTATCGCTGGAATACAGCACATACCTGCAAAATGACAGTTTCTGACTGCGAACATCTCTGGACTCTGGTAGTAAAATGTTTCGATAATGTTTACGCAGAAAAAATCTGACAACCATTTAACAAAAATAATGAACGATCTTTCTGACCTTATAATGGAGCGAACAAGGATTAGAAATATTAACGACAGAATACGATGTAGAGTCCCTGTACTTTACCGATAAAAGTAAAAAGTATAAATCTTGTTGGATGCCGTATTGGCATTTCGCAAATGGAATAAATCTGATTATGCAGGACTGGGTGAGGCGTTTGTCCTAGCTCTTTAATAAATGAAAAACCGCTCAGCGAGCAATATTTTATCACCCCAGTTCTGTCGACACAGTTTTATGTCGTATGTTGGAGCCCGGCATAGTTTCAAGTAATTTAAAACATGTTTTGTAAATACCGTAGTGAAAACCAGGACTGCTATAATGAACACACTCCACTAGAGTTAATGATGGCTATTGAAGTTCATAAAGCGACATTCGTGGTTTTATATTTGTGACCTACTTAAATAAATGTAAGGGTTCTATAAAATATGGTTATGTTAACGACACTATTATGATTATGAATAAAATTGGATGATTTTTCGATTTTCAAACCTTATAACGGTTATCATTCGTTTCGTTTATATCCTTTGTAAATATAAATCATTATGGCCTATTTAGAACCTGTTGCAAGGGTCAGAGTTTATTAGTACTTCATCTTTTTGTAGTATAATTAAACCGAACGGGTTAATCAAAATATTAGATGCGCAGACTAGCTGTAAAAAAAGGATATTGTTTTGCATTTCATTTAATAGTGTAACGGTGAGATATGCACTATTTTTAAGTATGAACAACCGAACAACTTAAAGATCTGTTACCTCTTAAAAGCACAGAATCAGCTATATAGGAACAATTTTCTGAATATGTTCTTATAAACTCATAATTCCTACTAATCAGTCTTGTATCCGAAAAGGTCACAGTACCTCTTCACTACTAAGTAATATAACTGATGGAATTTTGCGAGCCAGAGACAACGCTCAGATCACCTCTTTGACATTACTTGATATGACCAAAGCTTTTGACTCTAGATATTAATTGCTTAATTGCAAAATTAAGTTACTATTGCACATCTGGAAGTACTTTTTCTTGGTTTGAAAACTATCTCCATGGCAAACAACAGTTTACTAGTGTGAATACAGGAAACTCGATACAAATATCACAATATTAATCAGTTGAACCCAGTGTTCCACAAGGGTCTATTTTGGGATCACTTCTCTTTGATATATCGAAACCACATTCAAAACTATACATGTATGCTGATGATATTCAGCTGGTATATGATTTTTTTCCTGTGTAATTTCAAATTGCTGAACTTCACGTAAATAATGATTTGACATAATATATATATATATATATATATATATATATATATATATATATATATATATATATATATATATATATATAAAAGAAAAGTTAAATTATTGGGTATGCCCGCATAGAAAATAGCTAACCGTGGACACGTGTTTCGACCTTACGGTACTCATCAGCACGGTGAGAAAAAAGTTGAAAGGATGGGCTCAACTTGTTATAAGACACAAATGGAAACACCACTGACAGGTAGCCATTTGTGTCTTCTAACAAGTTGAGCCCATCCCTTCAACTTTTTCTCACCGTGCTGATGAGTACCGTAAGGTCGAACACACGTGCCCACGGTTAGCTACCTCCTATGCGGGCATACCCAATAATTTAACTTTTCTTTTACTGTAATGTAATGATCCCGCGAGTAAATCTCATTTTTTTCTTTTTTTATATATATATATATATATATATATATATATATATATATATATATATATATATATATATATATATATATATATATATATATATATATATATATATATATATATATATATATATATATATATATATATATATATATATATATATATATATATATATATATATATATATATATATATATATATATATATATATATATATATATATATATATATATATATATATATATATATATATATTCTTGTTGTTTTTTCTTGGGAATATGATTCTTGTTTTAATAATTAATTTTTTTAAATTGTGATGAAATTCATTTATTATTATTTTTTTTCCGTAAAAACGTTTCGATATGGATTTATGCCTTTTTTCAATATTTTCTTAAATTTAGATTCTTAAATGTGGCACTAAACTACTTTATTAACGTCTTTTTCTTATGTTCTTGTACACTTTTAATAATATTTCTTTTTGTATATCATTGTTCTGGTCTGTCTATGAGCACAAACAGTTCATCGTTTGTGCTCATAGAGAGAACGGAACAATGATATACAAAAAGAAATATTATATAATTATATATATATATATATATATATATATATATATATATATATATATATATATATATATATATATATATATATATATATATATATATATATATATATATATATATATATATATATATATATATATATATATATATATATATATATATATATATATATATATATATATATATATATATATATATATATATATATATATATATATATATATATATATATATATATATACAGGGTGCGCCACTTAAAACTCCCCAGACTCGTAACTTTCTTATTATTTAAGCGTTTTAATGGTTCTATCTACATATTATGATTAACAAAATTTAAACTTTGTACTTTATTTGGGTAATTAAAATTATTATTATTATTATATTATATCGCACTTAAACTACGCAGACATTGTATTTGGTCCCTGTCTTTCACAGGATGACAAATACCGAATACAAAAAGTTGAAAATTGCTGTGTACGATATTTTACAACTAACTGTGCCCCAATATGGTCATATTACTACGCACTTACGTGCCTTCAGTTTATTGAATATGTGTGAAAGGAGATTTAATACACATTGTGGGATTTGTTTTAACCGTTTTGAGAACAGGAAAATGATTTGTTTAATAAAATACTAAGGTGCACTGTAATTCACAATGGAGATCTCAGACAAATTGAAAATAAAGTTTGTGTTCCCTGTTACAAAAATTCATCTTTTCGATCTTTTTTTTCATTTATGGCAGCATATATTATTAATAATTTGCAAATCCAATATCATAACATATCGGTGTCAACGGTTAAATCTAAATTAAAAGAAGACATAATTTTATCTAGATTAGAAAATTTTACTGTACAAATGTTCTAAATTAAAAAAGGATTTTTTTATTTGTTTTCATTTCATGCTGATATATTATATATTTTCGTACAGGGCATGTGTTGAAAAGCAACACCGTTGACACACTTCCTTTTGGAAAAAATTTCATGTCTGTACTGCTTGTTTTTTTTTTTCAATAAAATTGTATCGTATTGTATTTTAATAATGGTTCCATAAGAAAATTAATATAAAGTTTGTAATAACTTATATAACCTTTTTTTTCCAAAATCTTTTACAATTTACAATTTAATTTGTGTTTAAGAAAGCAGACTTATGCCTAACTTTTAAATGAAAATGTATTCATTCCTTGTAAATGTTATCAAGGGATCTAACAAGTATGTAAATTTTGGTTTACCTATTTGTATTTACCCTGCATTAGCGTATATCTGTATTAAAATTCATTTTGTAACCTTTGTAGTAAACAAATTTGCTTGCTAACATTATAACACTGTAATAATTTATGTTGTGATAAAATTTAAAATTAAATTCACACGACTTATTATTTTTAGAAATTTAGCACTAACTACTACATTAACAAATTATGTTTTAATTTAATAGTGTAAATGAAGTCCTTAAATGAGTAGTATAGCAAACAGGTTTCTGGGACATTTTCTTTTCTCGATGGCATATGTCCATCCACATCTTACCATTCTTGTACAAGAAGCTCAAGATGTCATCGCCAATGACCAATGGATGTAGTAATCAACAGTAGTAATGACCAGATGGTGGAAAAAAAAAGAGTATCGATGACACAAGGATCCCCGAATAATGCGTACTCCGACGTAACCTAACCTTACCTAACTTAACCAAAAGTTAGTTCTTGTACAAGAAGCTCAAATCTGAAGAACTGATTGACATTGACTAGAGGATGTAGTAATCATCAATAACTCATCAATAATCATTCCCATGATTTCAACTCGGCTAACCTGTACAAATTTCATTACATTATGCATGAGGGCCACTAATAGGGAAACAGGTATTTCTTATTTGCAATTTATGATTATTATTTGCAATAAACATGTTGCATGTGTTATATAAAATCCTTGCGTTAGACAAGAAATTACTAATTACCAAGTAAGTACGTAACATCAACATGTACTGTTAAAAACAATTTTAGATAAGAAATATATGGATGAATAAACTTATTCAGTTCCTTACTATCAACCGAAATGAATACTAGTGAGAGAAATATTGCTTCAAAAGTTTGGGAAGCTATTACCTCCCATAAAATGTAAAGATCTTTATCGAAAATGGGTTTTCAAGATAGTAATTATTTACCAAAAAATTATATAAAAACAATAAGTGTTTTTGATCTGGACACTAATTTATTACCTGAATATACAGGGTGAGTTATAACTTATTTTATTATATTGAAGGGATGGTAGAATCATTAATGGTAAGTTCATATAAAAAAAATAAAAAATCCATGTGCTATAGTTTCCGAGAAAAAAATAAAATTACTCCAACATTTTGAGATCCTATTAGCTGACCTATCTCAACCGAAAAGAAATTAAGATACGTTCGGTGACTATGACATTGACCTTGTTTTTACAATAATTGGTTCACCACTTTTTGCCACTTGTTTCCGATGGCATTTTTTTAAGATAATTCCTTCAAACGCGCCGACCGTTGATCTCGACGTAAATGAAAGTCGTATTAATGAATGCCGACCACTAACAGAGCCGACCTGAAGTGAATTTATGGAATTTTTTTTCCTGTTAATAAATAAATGTAATACATTTTTGTAAAGTTCGGTGCACTTTGTCGCCTACTGCTCCTTACGCTTTTTTTGTGATTTTTCTATGACGAATTAAATAGGGAGGGGATGAAGTTATACTGATTTTTTGCTAAACATTCATAACATAAACGTTATTGTCAGTGATTGAAAAGGTTACTATTTTTTTTATTTAATTTTTGAGAATCTACGTAGAAATTGGATAAGGAGGGCTCAGCTGTGTGTGAAGGTTGGTGGTGACAATTTTGAACATTTGTTGTAATATCGCTTCTCTTGTGACTACCTAATAAATTAAAAAAAATGCCGTGTTAATAAATTATGAAACTAATTAAATTAAAATAAATCTTGTAAATTGATAGTGAAAATAATTGCTATTGTGAAACGTGAGTCCTAATACGCCTCTGTCTCCATATTCATACGTGGTCGAATATCAAAGCCCGCCGAATAGCCGCTTACATGCTTTTTGTGAAGTTTTTTTTTTAAGTGATTCTTCATTTGAACTAAAAAAACTGGAGTAGGATAACTTTGTCGGTGATTTTCTGAAGTTTCTTGTATCTTTGCAATTTACAACGAACTTAGATAAACAAAGCATGTTGTTCGCGTCATAAGTGGATCAGATGAGCAATGCAGCGGTCCACAAAAGTTTAACAGTATTTTGGGTAAGGTAGATCAGTTTTCAACTTTCTTTTTTATTATTTTTTTTTCACAATTCGTGTTACTAATATCAACAGGAACCCCCTCCTAAAATTACACAGATAAGTTGGCGTTCACCCTAGAAATGATCCATTTATGAAGAAATATAAAGCCTGCAAAAAACTTTTTTTTTTAACGGCACGGCTACCAAGTGGCAGATGGCGATCTTAATTCAAAAACCCACGAAAGTCACTTAGGGACTTTTTGCATGGAGCCCTTCAAATGTATAAACATTCTTTTGAAAACATAATTTTTTCTAGGTACATATTTCAACATAATTTACCACATTTTATATTTTTATATCAAAAATCGTTAGAAAGGTGGGGTTAGTCTTCTCTTAAATATTAAATTATAAACTTTTTTTAATAAAACTTCAACACTGTATCCAAGTTATGGTGCATTTTCGATTTATTTTCACAGAAGAAATTTATTTTTAAGTTTTCTACACATTCCTGAAGTTTGCGCCTCCGAAACTGGACCACCCTGTATATCTGTTGTAGATGATTTATGGTGTGTAAGTTTGATAAAATTGTGGTTGAAAAGGTTCAAACAGAATTTATCAGCTGTAAACATTAAACCCCAGGGTGCAAGAAAGAATGAAGAAAAGTTGACAATGTCGATGATGTGAGAAAAATCGATTTGTTAACCGCGATGATTAGTTTGGAAGCATCTGTTGGCCTTGAATATCCACTAGGCATTGGATAAGGCAAAGGCAAAGGATAAGTTACACTTTCATCTTCACAAAATTCAAATGGTACGAAGAGGACGCAAAGAAATGGACCAGGGAAAAATAACAAAATAATAATATCAACGTTAATGATGATTTAATAAAATTTTTGTATTATTGGGCCCCAAATAATACCAAATGTAAATATCGAACAAATTACAGTCAGATAGTGATTATCATCTCTAAGTTTGCTGACCTTCCTTTGTCTCCAAGGTTACCACTACTTATTCCTCTTGATTCTTTCAGATAGAGAAGAGTTTATATCGATCTTTTTGCTAATATCCAGGAATTAAAGGACCAAATATGAGCAGAAGTTTCTGTGTGCGTCGTAATTACAAGTTCTGCATAAAAAAACCAACTCTGGACTTGATTTTAAAGGTTTTATCCTTTTTTGCTATTGACAGATTTATCAAATTAAACAGGATTCTGCGTTTAGTTGTAAAATGACCAACAATGGATTTATTTTTTGCATGTTTGCCCGACTATTGAATTTTGGTCATTCTAAACTCGAACTGATTTCCAACATTATTCTGCCATATTGTAGTAAATGGCCTGTTAATGTATGTTTAGGTTTATTTACGCATATGGTATTTATTTATATGTTTAACACGCATTTCTCAAACATAAATACGTAAAATGAACTGAATGATCACGAACAAAAAACGGTCAACATAATGGATGTTCTAACAACCTACTGCCATAAAAAGTAACAAGTTATGAAGCATTTTTAGCCCTGATACAACAAAGGCATGAAAAAACTAAATTATCGAGAGTCACGAACAACGTGCAAGACCCTGCTCCAAATTTAACATGAAGTTATTATACATTTTTCCAATAGTGTGGGGCAAATGGTAATATATCATGTTCATTAAGCTCTTGCGTTCTTTTCAGTTTTCCGTAAAAAAAATTAGTGATGTGTCCAACATTAATTTTTCTTCTACTGATGCCTGCGGTGTGGCTTATCATATCATATACCAGTTGCTTTCGCAATGTATACAATACTTTAGACGTGCTATTCTGTCAATTTAATTCAGTACCAGTATCACTGGCGGTTCTTCTATAGGGTCATTTGGTCAATGACCTCCCACATACAAATAAAAAAATAGAGCTATTCATTTTCTCAAGTTTAAAAATATATGGTATATATATTTTTAATATTCTTAAAAAATATATTAAAGTTTCTAGTTCATTCTATGCACAATACTATTCAAATATCTAGATCACAGGATTTCGTATCCCCTCCGGGCACCGAGCCTCTATTCATTACATTATTCATTTATAGAATTTAAAAATCTTGGGTCAGTCCACAACTTGTCCTCAAAGCTAGCTACGGACCGAATTTACAACGAATTAAAGTGAAATAGACTTATGCGCAAATCGTCAGAAAGTAAAAGGGACAGAAAACATAGGCCAGTGAATAGAGACGTGAAAACAAAAAAATTTAACATTAATTCTAACATTTTTGAAACTTTGTCATCTGTTGAAGTACCAAAAGAAAACTATAAAATTTTGCAACTCGATTCAAGGTCGGCAACATTGTTAAAATCGCGAAAAATTAAATTAAGCAATATCTCGACAAACAAAAATGTACCACCGCTGCAAATTTGATATAATTTGTATTACAGTATTCAAAATATAAAGGTAAATTTGCAACACCTGATGACCCGGGCAAAATAATTAATTATCAATAAGTAACATTTTTTGCACCAAATTTTGGAAACATAATATTAACATGCTTGCAAAACTACAGTGTACTTGCTAAAATCGCCTTATATGTAAGTGTAAGTTTGCAACTCTATCCGATGGCGGCGTGGTACATTTTTTACAATTTACAACTTGTAGAGTATCATTTACCTAAAATAGATTCCAAAAAATAATAACATATGTACAGGTGGATTGCAAATGATCGCATTCGTAACTGAAATGCGCTCTCCATTTTGCAGCAATCCCAGACGTCGGCAGATTGATAAAATTTGTAACAAATAATTTGTTGCAAAATTTTTACTATCAAAATAAAATTAATATCACTGCAAATTTTACATCGAACTCCATAAACGTTATTAAATGTTCATAGTCCTGTAAGGCGATTTTAGCAGGAACACTGTAGTTTTGCAAGAATGTTAATAATATGTTTGAAATATTTGATGCAAAAATGTTAATTATTGATAATTAATTATTATGCTCGGGTCATAAGGTGCTGCAAATGTAGCTTTATATTTTGATTATTGTAATACAAATTCTATCAAATTTGCAGCGGTGTTACATTTTTGTTCGTCGAGATATTGCTTAATTTAATTTTTCGCGATATTAACAATGTTGCCGACCTAGAATCAAGTTGCAATATTTTATAGTTTTCTTTTTGGTTGGTACTTCAACAGATGACAAAGTTTCAAAAATGTTAGAATTAATGTTAAATTTTTTCCCTATTCACTGGCCTAACACTGGCGGGGACAATGTCCCTGACACATTTTACGGAAACGGTAACGCACGAAGTTCAATAGTGAATAGATCAGTCTTAATGCTGACTAGGTACGCGTTGGTCGGTAAATTCTGTCGCGTTGTTTTTAATGTTTTTATTTGTAAACATTTTATTAGTAAATCTCTACTTGTCGTGAAATAAAGTAAAACAGTGTTTTTGGTGTTTACTATTAAATATGAGTGTTGTACAAAATATATTAAAACTGAAAGATGGACATTAGTTGGGTTATGAATAAAGTACAAGTAGTTTTTGTGTTTAGATACGTCTTAGACGGTGTTGTATGTGAGAGATTTTGGAAATTTATTCAGCCTCAAGGAACGACATCGCAGCATTTGACAGATGTAATTTTAAAAGAGTTAGAATGTCTGAAAATTAATGAAAGTCCTGAAAAATTGATAGCACAAAGTTACGATCGAGCATCCGTAATGAGTGGTGCTTTTGGAGGTGTACAAGCCAAAATTAAAAAAAAGTTATCCTTCAGCAAATTTTATTCATTGTTCCGCTCATCAACTAAATTTAATTTTACAAAAAGCATCAAGTAAGAATAAAAGCATAAACAATTTTTTGCTAATTTACATTGCTTTTCTTCATTCTTTGGAAAATCGCCAAAAAGAACAACCGCGTTAGATAATGTTGTTAAGGTGAGATTACCTAAAGCGGCTCCAACACGATGGAATTTTAATACAAAGTGCATAGAGACTGTTTATACCTATCGAACAGAATTATTAGATTGTTTAGAAAAAATCATTGATAATGAATTAGAAAACAACACTCTAAACCAAGCTATTGGTTTAAAAAACTACTTACAAAATGAACATTTTCTTTACTGGTTAAATTTTTTTCATTTAGTTATGCCTCATTGTGATATATTGTACAATCAATTACAAAAATGTAATATCGATGTCATAACAGTAAATAAGTGTATTGGCGTTTTTAATAGTAAAATTGAAGACATCAGAAATAAAATTTTGAATAACTATTTGGAGGAGACATCCATGCAGTCTGCCCAGAGATGTAAAACGGAAGAATCAAAAAGGAGAATTTCATTAGAAGTTTGTGATATAATTACATCTGAGATCAAGAACAGGTTTGGCTTCAGTAATCATTTAGCAGTGTCTCAGTTATTTCACGGAGATCGATTTAAAGATTATAAAAAAAGCTTTCCTCAAGATATGTTTAAATTAGTTAAAATGGAGTATCCAGTCATAAATCATTTGAAACTTAAAACTGAATTAGAAGTATTATATAACCGAGAAGATTTTTCCAGTAGTGAAGGTGCAGTTGCTTTGTTACAGCTTTTTATTAACAATAATTTGTGCAATCCTTTTTCTGAAAGTGTCAAACTGTTAAAAATCTTGTGTACTCTCTCTATGACTACCGTCGAAAGTGAACGTTGTTTTTCCACCTTAAAAAGAATAAAGACATTTTTAAGAAATACCATGGGTCAGGAAAGGTTATCTTCTTTAGCTATGCTTACCATAGAAAGGGCATTAATAAAGAAGATAAAAGACTTTAATGAAAAAGTAATTGACCACTTTGCATCTCAAAAAGACCGGAGGATCGACTTGGAATTTAAATCACTTTAAAAGGTAGGTAATACAGTAAACTTTTCTAATTGACCTCCCTATCTCTAAAAAAATACTGATTGGATCGATCCAGGATACGTTGTTCCTGTAAACTGGCCACCAAGTTCTTCAGACATAACGCCCTGTGATTGTTTTTGTGGGGAGTATTAAAAATCATGGTGTATTTTACTCCAATAAATACAGAAGAAGAGTTGTTGAGACATGTTCAAACTGCCGTAGTCTCTTTTCCAATAGCATTATTGAATTATTGAATATGGGACCACTTTGTACATTTATTTTATTTCAAAACTTAATAGGTTTAATACCTACTTACTAATGACCAAGAAGCTACATTTGCAAGAATGTTAAAATGTCTAGATTGATAGAATTTACATATTTTATATCTATGGATGTGGAGCCTTGGGGTACGCCTCTGTTGATTTCCACCAATTGATATCTGTTTTCTAGGTATGATCGAATAATATCTCGACTTACCATAAATAAGTACCCTTCACACCATTGAAGTGAAACATACTGATTATAATTTGGTCATTCACACAGTCGAGAGATGCAGTCAAATCTCTGATATTGTTTGTAAGAGTATGAATTGCATAAGACGTTGAAAAGTTGTTCCTAATACCAAATTGTTGTGGTCACAAAATATTATTTAATTCTAGATATATTGTTAATTGTTCATAGATTACCATTTGAAAAATATTTTACGTTTTTTAATTCAGCTACTAAGGCAATATGATCATTGATTACTGATCAGATACTCGTAGTCCTGATTGTATAATATCTGCATTTACACGATCAATATTAAAGTTACAAAAAATACTGTCTATGCAGTGTCCTTTTTATGAGTCTGTTCATTTATTTGCTGAAGTAAATTAAATGTCATAAATAAAATCCTCATTCAAACTGAAGAAAAAAAATCTCAGAAATTTAAAATGAAATAACATTATTAGACAATACAATTTTTTCGTCACAGAAGTCGACTAACAAAATTAAATAGCTACTTTCGTGGGACATTCGTGCGTCTTACTTAAGATAGAACGACCTTAAAACACAGCGCTTATTGGTTGTATCGAACAGCATTTTTTTTGTAATATAGAACTTTAAAGTCGTATTTCTGGAATATCTCAAATTGGGTGCAGCAAATTACGTGTTCACTTAGCGGACGTTTATGGAATTAAACGATGCACTAAATATGAATACTTGTTTATTGATATAAGTTACTTGTACAAAGTATAAATTAGCTCTGCCGATGAGGAATCCGGATTTTGTATTTATAGGATTCCTTATCGTTCACAAATACGTCAATTGATTAAGACTTTGGATGTAACAACAACTATCATGCATAAATAACATGATGATATCAAAAATATACAGATCCGGGAACGATCACACACGTGTAACTCCTCCCATCTTAAAAGGGAAGCCGGGGGTCTGCAGGAGATTCGGCTTGCGTACAAGGTTGTATGGTTGCTTGGTCCTTTGCTTTGTTGAAAAAGACTGCTAGTCCTTCTTTTGGTTTTTTACATTTGATATAGAAGAGGACTAAAACAAAAGTGATTAGGCATATTACAATAAAAATTTTCCAAGCATAATCATAATGCCAAGGTATAGGCTTGAAGTCTTCTATATGCACTGGTTGTAGATGGGTGATTAAGTTTTGTTCCCTGTAGAGACTGTCTAGGGAAATGTTATGTAGTGGAACCATTGGGAATCCTTGTAGTGAAATATTTGGTACAAGGTATGTGGTGCTGGTGGAGATTGGGTCTTCATATTCGTATATCTTTTCATCTACTGAAAATTTGCATCCAGGTGTCATGGTTATTTTTGAGTTCTGTGAGATAGTCTTTGTATTAGAAATTCCTGCTCTACAACTATATTCGATGGTCGTGCTTTTGCTGACTATTAGTATGTAGTCAGAGGATTTTAACTGAAGTACATATGGTGTCTTATAAACAGTCCTAATTACTTGACAGTTTCTAGGTTTCCTATGTCTGAAAATATCTAGAAGACAATCAGATTCGGTTTCATAGCGGACTTCAGGTGTGTAGTAAATATTCTCAACAACATTTGGTGGCGAACTAAGCCATTGGTGGTTGTCTTGTGAGTCAGTGACAAGGTATTTAGGATAATAAAAGAGAGAAACATTAAGGACGGGGATAGGTATCACATGATACAATTCAAGGCGTGGTTGTGTTGCCAAAATTGGTACTGATAAAGAAATATAATAACAAAATTTCTCATAATATAACCTTGGTTGGAAATAAGTATAATAAGACTGTATATATCCAAAACGGGGTATTTCATTAAGAGGATATAGTGTACGTAAGTGTGTTACAATATCATCTATTTCTGAAGGGCTTAATAAAAAGAAACTAATTTGATTAAGATGGAGGAGGTTTATAGTTTGTTCAATTTGTTGAACATAATAGAGTATTAGTTCAAGTTGGTTAATTATAATTTGTCTTTGAAAGTTTATACTAAGTTGATCTGAGAAGTATTTAATATTTTGTTCTAATTTTATATTGTTAGCCTCAATTTGTTTCATTATAATGTTTGTTTTGTTGGTAAATGATTTTAATAATGAAGTACGCAGATTAATTTCTGTTCCGAGTTTCTTTTCGTTTGCTAATAAAGTATTTAATTTGGAATCAAATTGTTCCATGTCTTTTCTCAGTTGCAGTGCCAAATAATTGTTTATCAATATCTCCAATGAAATTAAACAAGCCTCTCTTAATTATTCTTTTGATTGGTCTAAATTTTCGAAATTCCTGGTACAAGATTACTTTTAGACTTTCCTCTTGGTGTACGAGTGATTCTGAAATGCCTTGGGTTGAGTTTCTTTCTTTATTTTGATTGCTCATTAAGATTATTTTGTCAAAAGTCGTATATAGTGGTTGAAGGTCTAATTTATGAATAAATGTATGGTATCGATCTATTGTGTATACCTGTTTGCCAATTTTTTCAAATAGTGCGACACTATTGACGGGGTCGAAAGTTATATCGTCTGCTAGTGTTGGTAGGATTGGTAGGATCGGTAGGATCATGGTCAGGAAGGTCAGGATGTGTGTGATGAGGTTCATTATCATCCTGCAAAGAAATTTGTTTGATAAGTTTTCTCTGCTTTCTAACCTTGTTTTTATGTACTAATCCTATATCGGTTAGTATTTTATTATTTTTGTCGTTAATCACGGTTGTCTTTTTAAATCGCGGATAATCTTTTGGTCTACGTGGTTCTGTGCGTACAAAGACGTCTTGATCAGTGTGAAGCTGTTCTGGGTTTTGTAATTTGGTATTACATTTTGTTATGACCTTTTCTTTATTGCTTGTAATTCTATCCTTGATTTGTGTATGTAAGGTTTGTAAGTTTTCCCTGTGCTGGGTCGTGTATTGGTTGATAATTAATTGAGGTGAAAGGTCAAAGGGATTTGTTCTGGGACCATGAACTACTTCAAATGGTGTTATGTTTATTACTGAATGAATTGAGTTATTGTATAAAAGAACAGCAAGTGTCATCAGATAATTGATGGGTTTCTGGTGTTCTTGTTTTAAACATCTTATTGAGTCAATAAGGGTTGAGTGAAATCTTTCAACAGGGGAGTTGGAGTTGGAATGATAGGGAGTAGTAAAATGAAGTTGAATATTGTGTAAAAGGCAAAATTCTTTGATCAATTGGTTGTTGAATTCCGTTCCGTTATCAGCTGTGATTTTGTTGGGGATTCCCATGTGAGAAATAAACAGTAAAAGGGCTTCCGTGATATTAATACTATTTTTGGTTTCAAAATAATAGGCTTGACCAAACTTTGAGAAAGGATCAAAGATGGTAAGAAAATATTGTTTGTCTATTATGAATGTATCAACGTGGATATGTTCAAAAGGTTTAGAAGGAGTGTTTGATGTTTGAAGTTTGATCTTTTGAGGGTTTCTATCATATTTAGATAAAAAGGCAAGTTTGACATGTGTTGATATAATTGGTAACGTCAGTTTGAATATTGGGCCAATAATAGTTTCGTTGAATTGATTTGATGGTTTCTTTAATTCCTCTGTGACACGTTTTTCCTTGATGGTGATATTGTATTATTTGTTGTTGTTCGGGTTCCGCGAGGACATCGTCTACAATTTTATTTGATATTAGTATTTTAGTGTTCCGGTGATGGGTGAGAGAGGTTCGCAAGATTCTGGTAATCTTTCTCTCCAATGAGGGGGTCGAAACTTTTAAGCAAGTGATGTTATCTAACGATATTAAGGGTCTTAAGAACCTGAAAGTTTCATCATCATCTGAGTTACTACGGAAGGTGATGGAATGTCTAAATTTGTTAAATATTATTTTAGAATCGCATATGTTGATAGGGGTAGTATTTGATTCTGTGATAATTAGTTGACTTTTGAAATGGTTGAGGGGTTTTTCTGTATAGGGTATAGTGAAAATGGGTTCTTCATGACTAGTATGTACAGTCTGATTATCATCATGATTTTCGGGTGGCAATAATTCATTTAATTCGTCGACTGTCATTAGTTCGTTTTCATTTGGTTCTTCGTTAAGGATGTTTGGTTCTTCATTAAGGATGCTATCGATTATTGAATCTAAGTCACCGTATTGAGCTTGAATGCTTGCGTTGTCTTCATTTTCTTCATTAATGTTACATTCTATTTTAATTCTGCTAAGGGCATCAGCAACTTTATTTTGTTTACCTTGTTTGTATTTGATTTCGTAATCATATTCTTCTAATTTAAGTCTCCAACGGACTAATTTAGAGTTGGGTTCTTTTAAAAGAAAATAACCATTGTAATGGTTTATGATCAGTATATATAATAAACTTGGTTCCATAGATATAAGGGCGGAAGGTTTTACAGGCCCATACGACTGATAATAATTCTTTCTCTATAGTTGAATAATTTGTTTCTGAAGGATTAAGGGTTCGTGAAGCGTAACTGATAGGGTTGTCATTTTGCGAAAGTACAGCGCCGATAGCATAATTAGAGGCGTCTGTAGTTACTTCAAAAGGTCTGGAAAAATCAGGGTAATGTAGTATTGGGTTATTCATTAATAGTGATTTGCAAATTTTGAAACAGTTAACATATTCGTCAGTAAAAGTAATGTTTGTATCCTTTTTTAAACAACTAGTTAGTGGTTTTGTAATTTTAGCAAAGTTCTTAATAAACTTTCTGTAGTATCCCAAGAGACCTAAGAATGATTTTATTTCGGTGGTAGTTTTGGGTAAAGGGAAGTGTTGAATTGCTTTTATCTTGTCGGGATTTGGTTTGATACCATCTGGTGTTATTATGTGTCCTAAGAAGGCTACTTCTTTTCGTAAGAATTCTGTTTTATCAATTTGGATTTTGAGATTATGTTGTCTGAAGGCTTGAAATACCAATTCCAGATTTTGTAGATGTTCTTGTAATCCATTTGAGAAAACTATAACGTCATCCATATATACCATACAGATTTTGTTTTGTAGATCTCTTAAAACGTTGTCCATACATCTCTGAAACGTAGCTGGAGCATTCTTGAGACCAAAAGGCATACGGATAAATTCGTAGTGGCCATTGTCTACTGTGAAGGCTGTCTTTGCTATGGAGTCGGAGTGCATCTCAATTTGGTGGAATCCTGAAGCTAAGTCAATCGTGGAAAAGTATGAACATCGGCCTAGTCTATCGAGTATGTCTGTAATGTTAGGTATCGGATACCTATCATCAGTGGTTTTTTCATTGACTTTTCTATAGTCGATTACCAGTCGCCATTTTCGTTTTCCACTAGCGTCAATCTTCTTTGGGACGATCCATATTGGTGATGACCAAGGGCTTTGCGAGGGTCTGATTACATTATTCTTCAACATTTCGTCTATCTGTTGACTAACTTCTTGTTTGTGAATATAAGGGTAGCGATAGCTTTTTGCGTGTACTGGAATGTTGTCTTTGGTTGCAATCTCATGTTTTACTGAGTTGTTAAAACTTAAAGCGTCGTCAGGTTTTTTGAAAATGTCCGTGTACTTTTTACAAAGCTGGAAAAGTTTTGTGCGTTCTTCTTTATTTAAGTGTGATGTACGTAAAAGGGAAGTTAGGTCTGGTACCTGGCTGTTTGTATATTCGCTTCGTATAGTGTAATCATATGTATCGTATTCTGACATTGGACTGACTTTTAATTTATTCGGGTCGAAACAATGAATTTGAGTGTCGTAATTGTGTATTTCAAAACATATTTGTCCATTATTAACTTTTGAGACTGTTGCAGGAAGGTAATATTCATTTGATTGGATTTCGGTAATTAGGAGTTCTGTGTTATTGGGATAATTGGTAGGTAGAGTTAGTCTTGATATTTGATGAGGTGGAATTTTAATTAGTTGGTTTGTATTCAGGTCTTGGTACGGGGATCGATATAATATGGGTAGGCAAAAGTAGTTATTTGAAATAGTGTTATGATTAGTTGAGATGTCAATCTTCAATTTTTTTATGTCTTCAATGCCTAGAGCACCGTCGAAGAAATTATGGAAATCAAACAAGATAACTTCTAGATCTGTTTGAACATTGAATTCTGGAAAGCAAGGAATTCTAGCTTGATGATTAACAACTATTTGTCCTGATCCAGTTTTGATTTGGATTGGGTCAAAAATGATTTTATTTGGGTAGTACTTTTGAGCTGCTTCTGGTTTGATAATGGTTTTAGAACTACCTGTATCGAGGAGTAATTTGAGAGGGGGGATTATGAATCTGGATATAGGGAAGGGAACTATTAGTTAAATTGTGATTTAGTTCTAAGTAGGGTTGTCCGAATAGGTGTCCGTCGAAAAATTTGATTCTTCGATATATTCTTCATTGAATTGTGATTCATTGACTTCTTCCGATTCGTTTTGATCATAAGTTGGATTATCATAATTTGGATGATCAAAATTTGGATGATCATAATTTGGATGATCATAATTCATAATTTGGATTAATGGGGTTAATATCAAAAGGGTTATTTGGGTTAGCTCGATCATTATTAAAAGGGCTATCATAAGAATATACTCGGGGTGTAATATCGGCTTCATTGAAATTGAGATTAGTTTTAATAGAGGATATGCCTGACATTGGTGTTGGTTTGTATGGTGTGTTTGAGTGATTCTTTGGTGTACCAAAGGCTTGTTGATTAGTGGGGTAGTTATGCTTAACCGGTAGTGAGTTTCCGGGTTGCATGGATTTATTTTGCCAATAAGACTGATGTGGCTGATGTTGGAAATGTTGATTTGGTCGGGATTGTTGAAATTGTTGATATTGCTGGTATGGTAGACGGGATTGTTGGAATTGTTGGTATGGTGGACGAGATTGTTGCAATTGTTGATTTGGTCGAGATTGCTGGAATTGTGGGTATTGCTGGTATGGTGGGCGAGATTGTTGGAACTGTTGGTATGGTGGGCGAGATTGTTGGAATTGTTGATATGATGGGCGAGATTGTTGGAATTGTGGATTTGGAGTTTTGTTATTTTTATATGTAGGTTGTTCAATGGTTCGTTTATAATGTTGAAATTGTTCCTCTTTGGTAATGAACATAACTGCATCTTCTAAGTTATCTATTTCTTTTGTTCGTACCATTTGTTGAAAATTAAAGGGAAGGTTTCTAACGTAAGTATCTAAACTAAGTTTTTGAAAAACTGAACTCAAGGCTTCTTTTACTGCGCGAGAGTCTGGGTGTTGTCTCAATTTAGACATTAACAATGATTGACATTGTAAAATTCGATTACTAAAATTAACTAAGGATTCGCGTCGTGAATCGTAATGTAAATGAATTAAGTCTTGTTGCAAAGTATCTAAATCGCGAGGATCACCAAAAGTTTGGAGGAGGATTTGTTTCATACTTGCCCAAGAATTTACTTCTAATCTAGTAGAGACATTAATTCTAGCTTGACCTTGCAATTTATTTTTAATTGCTCGTAATAGAAATTTGTTCTGCACTTCATTATCTGCAGCGTAATTTGTGATTAATTCATCACTAGCATCAATAAAATCATTTAATAGAGATGGAGTACCATCAAAGTTTGGTATGACATCTATAAACATTTTTAGTAATTGATATTGTACATTTGGACTTGGAGTTGCCATTGTATTTTCAAATTAGTAATATAACTTGCAAAAACAAAAAAATAATAATAATAATAAAAGTTCAACTTAATCTAACTATAAAACTACTCGAATTATTGATATACAGTCAATAAATTCGATTTGGATATACGTTCCAAGGGTTTACGGTTTATCGATATTCAGTCGATAAATTCGGAGAGACAAAAATATGTATGCACTTGAATTATATCAATAGAAAGGAAAATGGATAAGAAAGAAGACTCACAGACTTACCAATGACTTGACCTGGGTCGATTCTTGATCCTGGTTCCTTGTGTTAGTGCCTTAATGACTGAAGTCAATCAATGGATGCGAATTCTGGATTCTGGTTCCAAAGGGCACTATCCTACCGACTGCGCCAATTACGTGTTCACTTAGCGGACGTTTATGGAATTAAACGATGCACTAAATATGAATACTTGTTTATTGATATAAGTTACTTGTACAAAGTATAAATTAGCTCTGCCGATGAGGAATCCGGATTTTGTATTTATAGGATTCCTTATCGTTCACAAATACGTCAATTGATTAAGACTTTGGATGTAACAACAACTATCATGCATAAATAACATGATGATATCAAAAATATACAGATCCGGGAACGATCACACACGTGTAACTAGCACTAGTACCCAGTGAGTGAAAAAACGAAAAATATTTTTTTAGCGACAAGAGTTATTTAGAAAGGTTGTGTAGAATCATCTCAAAAAACAAAATCCAAAATTTTGTTGCAATTGATTACAAATTCGATTTAATTTTTTTTTTTTAGTTTTTCTGGTAGATTTGTCTTTCATTATGCTCTAAGGTGAAGAATTTTTCATCTGAATATATAGGGTGGTGAACTAAAGTAGTCAAACATAAATTAGGTTCACGAATTCCGATTTTCATTTTCTGATCTGTTACTATATTTCTTGTTAATTAAAAAGAATCGTTTTTTTTATGTTGAAGTACAATGGTCAACACAGAATTTTAGCAGTTTGTCAGATTACTAAAAGAGCAATATCTAGCCTACTGCGGATAAAATTAGCCAGAAAATAGAGTGGAAATTATTGTGGCTGAAAAAGTTCTTTATATAAGTTTTTCTCTTTTTTTTATCACAATATGCCGGGTATTAGTACTATAACCAATTTAAGATATTCCACAAATACGTCTTTAAATGTTCCATACTGCAAATATAACCGCGCTGCTGTTCGACTAATAATTACGGATATACAGAGGTGGTTCCATCTTAAGAGTTCCGTCTTCAAAGCACATAACGGTTGCGCAGGTAAATTATGATAAAAACACTGTACTGGGAGGTGGACCTTACGATCCAGCTGTTGCCTCGCAATTGGTCAATGTCATTATTATTCATTGTGTGTTGTGTATAGATATTATTATTTTGTGAATTAATCAAATAAGTGAAAACATGGATTATAAGAGGGCGTAGACTGAAAACATGGGTTCCTAGAAAAATGGGTTTTGCACTGAAAAAGGTAGGTAAATATGGTGAATTAGGAAAACTATTTTCTATCCGGATACGTTGTGTAATTTTCCAAATAGTTTAGAATAGCGGTCGAGTATATCATGTATATCAAAACATTTTTTGAAACCTCCTTGTGGCGTCCTTCTACTCCTGTATTATTGTTGACTCTCCCAACCACTTGGATGTAATGATTTTCTTTGATGAAATTATGCCATTTACACGTGTATATTAAAAAAATCACCACAGTCACAGTTATCGATTTTAAGAAAAAATATGTTAGTACCAGTAATGAGACATCTGTGTGATGACACTCAGCCATTTTTACTTCCTTAAAATATACAAAAATAATTTTTAAATTTACAACTATTTGAATTTTCTCAATTTTTTCTAAGTACAATTTCGGAAAAAAAAATTATTGCATTTCTGGACGAGTCGATGAATTATAATGAAAAAACATAATTTTATGGAAAAATCTGTCCGCATGTCTGTAGTATCACGATAGCAACCACAGTTTTTGAGATAAAGCTCTCAAAATTGGTACACTTGTTCTAAAGGCTAAAGATAATGAAAAATTCGGTGATGAGCAAAATTGGCCAGCTGAAAGGAGGTCCACGGGACCCAAACTTTTTTGCATTTGTCTTTACAAAAAAATATATTCTTGATGAAAGATTATAAATCATGTCTACTATATCAAGCCAATAAAATATATTTTCCAAGTACTTAAATAGAGCTGATGTAAACTGAAATTTGTTATACATTTGACCTCATAAAATGGGGTTAGAATAAATTTGGCAGTTTGACATTTGAAATGTCTAATTTAGTTACAAAAATGTCAATGTCAATAAGAAATTATTAAAATATATGACATGAATTATTATTAACAGTATCGAATGACGCTGATAATTAGTTATTTAAGAATTTTAATGAAACATTTCCAGGTACGCTATTAAAATTTAATTGAGGTAAATGAAGAATTAAATAGAATGTTTTTTTTTATTCAGGGTGATATATACTGGTATAAGAAAGTTATGTGCTGGCCACATCAAATATTTATTTATAGAAATTTTCATAATAAATTTGTACTCAGGATAAGGCACATGAAATATGCCCCTCCCCATTTTATTGTTAATTCTAAAAATATTTTATAGTTGTATAAGAGGCCATCTTATGATGGAGTATGTTTTAAATTTGAGCTCAAATATAAAATTTAACCAAAAATGCACAAGTTAATCAAACATATTTTTCGTAAATGGCACACCTTATACATTTTTTAATAAACTGACAGAGCTCATTGAGGCGATTCCAAAAATACGTGACTGTAATATATTTGCTTCAAAAATAAGGCAGACGACTAAAAGAATAGTCAAATTTTATAATAATTCAAGCGAGATATCTATCATTTAGTTCCTCAAATGACAATTTCTATATAGAATAATAAAATTACCGAAATAACATGAAAATAAAATTAAATAAAAAAAAAATAAAGGAAATATGTAATAATTATAAAATTAGATCATTTCAATAGTACTTTCTTTATTTACGAAGTAAATATATTACAGCTATATGTATATTTTTGAAATCGCTTCAATGGGCCCTGAGTTCAAATTTAAAATCTACGAAAAAATTCCATAAAACCACTAGAAAATGTTTTTAGAATTAACGACAAAAATGAGAGGGACATTTTATGTGATTTACCCCGTACATACAAAATAAAATAGAATAAATTATGTTTACGATGACGCTTTTCTTTTTTTATTGAATACTGCTGTATTAAGTACCCCTACTACGAATGGCATCAATTAATTCACTTGCCATTTTTAAATATTGTACTGTTAATGTTCTTATTAGAATAATACTCGGTAGTAAACGGGGCTATAAATGGTAGTAAACGGGGCTATAAATCACACTGAATACACGTAGAGTCGACCGCGCGAATATTCTGTAGAGGGCGCCTGCTCCTTGTATACCAAAATTGGGAAAAGAGCCAAGCAATTAAAAATACTTAGAGTTGAAATATTAAAAAAAAATTTTTTTTGGTGGTGAATGTAATTATATTCTATGTCACTGTGTTTTTAGTTTTTCAATTTTCATATTTTGAGATTTTGAAAAATTGTAGAAAAAAATCTAAATTTTTTTTTTTCAAAAAATCCCACACAGTGATCTAGATTGAACTGTTATCTATATGTCCTCCATATTTCACATCCATATCTTCTCTAATAACGTCACAGTTATTTGGCTATACATTCATCTTTTTTACGGTCGCAGACGGAACTCTTAAGTGATACACGCTGTATTTGGTTCTTGGCTGTGTTTACATTGTGACTGTAAATGTATGTTTTGATAGCTTACAAGCTAATAATTCCATTTTTCATAATGACAAAAAGGAACAGACGATAAAAAATAAAGCTGATAAATTCCGCGTCAAAACCACCTAGACGTTTATAATCAAAGCTTCAAATAAAAAACAAATGAAAAATAGTGGACAAATGAACAAGGCCACGCCTCATCGAACAAAAGCTGATAAAATATTGCGTGCATAGGCTATTAGCCATTTGCTTGCAAATTGGTGAATAAACGTTAAATAATTTTATACGAAACAATGTACTGTTAGACGGTATAATCAATAACGGTTTTAATAGGGGTAAGCTATTTACTGGAAAGCTATAAATAATACAAAGCCTATAATTTTTACAAATAACTAGCTCGGTATATTTGTTGAATTTTA
Organism: Rhamnusium bicolor; assembly: GCA_029963845.1. Lineage (NCBI taxonomy): Eukaryota > Metazoa > Arthropoda > Insecta > Coleoptera > Cerambycidae > Rhamnusium > Rhamnusium bicolor. The sequence goes on from JANEYF010005871.1 coordinate 1,041,935, forward strand.
TGTCACATATATAATCATCAATGGAACACGTTAAATATGTAGACATGTATTCAGTACGGACAATATTTTACCGAGTTTCCATAAAATGTTTATTGCAAAATGGACACTGCAAAACGAAACTTCAGCTATCAATGTTTTAAAGTTTTAGAATATTTTAGTTTTATAAGGGCCACTCTGACCGTCTGGACTGGACGATCTATCGCTATTTGTAATTCAATTTTTTGTGTTTATCTGACAAATAATGAGATCGGGATATGAATTATGCAGCCGCATTTGAAATGTATGTTACCAACAAAAAGTTGTAAAGTATTTACTGCTTTAATAGCACTAACGAAAATATGAGTTTCATCAGAAATTGATTTATTTATTTAAGAGGGCTAATCCGACTTGTGTTTGTAAGGTAATTTTTCAAAATTTATTTCGTCCATACGGTTTGGTCAAATTACACCAAATTTGGAAGAGCGGTAGATGAAGGTGCACTAGAGGAGACATGTATCTTATTTTAATTAATTTTCACTTCATGTAGGAAAAATATACACTGTAAATATAGGTAAAATTTGAATGTGACTAGCTCCATAATTATTGACATAAATCGGTAAAATTCATACAAGGCTTCTAGAATGAACCTTCATAATTATGTTCAGCAAGTTTCATATTTCTATTCCGTACCATTTCGTTAAAAACAATTTTCTAAATAAGTACCTTTGTCAGTAGAAATGGAGCAAGGAAGTGCTGCCTCTACTGGGAATCACACCGTAACTAAGCCGGCTATAAACTGCTTGAGTGAAGGTATAGTCAAGAGCAAAATTATTCAGCGGCAGATATATAAAAACAGCAAAAACCCTCCGTGAAATTTGTAATAGTGTTTTGATTTGATATATATATTTCAAGTATGTATTTACTTACTATTTTGTTTATATTTTGTAATTATAATAATAGAAAAAAATAATAAATAATTATTTATGTACTTTTATATCATACAATTTTACTTTAATAATAGGGAACTTGCCTATAATTTTAAAAATAAAAATAATACTAAAAAACATAGCGCGTAACGTTGTAATAAAACGTGTACTTCATAAAAAAATAAGATTTCTAATTCCACGCGATCAGTATGAAGGATCTAAACAGCGATAAAATTAAAGTGGCCCGAAACGAGCTACTATTGGCTGTGACGTCACACCATACAATATTCGGTAGTCGTCGCGCCGGGAAGCAACACAATCAGATGTTTTCCAATTCCAATTTAAAATCTTTATTCACAATTAAGTAGATTATTTACAACTTGTATTGGGTACAGAGTAAAATTTATATTAATATATACATATATTATATACAGAAAAAGAAAACTAAAAATCAATTCATTCATAAAATACTTAAAAATAATAATACAAACAAATTAACAAAGTAAGACATTCTATATAAACATATGTACAATATGGTGTTATTAGACTTTGGTTGATTTGTTAGTGACTGTTCTGATATAAATATATAATTGTGTTTTATAGTACCGCTTATTGTAGTTGTACAGATATTTTAAAATGACTGAACAAGGTTTTTCAAAGGGCCAATCTGATAATTTGCCTAAAGTGGATATGTTTATGGTGGCATCTTTTATACAAAATAGTGAAAGTTTTTCCCTTGGAGAGGTCCGCGGGGTCAAGGCAGAGAAGTATGTATTTTTTTTAGCTTTTAGTAATAATTTATAAACATAAAATAGTTATGATTTGATCACGGAATAAAATGAAATAACTACAAAATGCTTAGTCGCAACTAAGCTTTTTTTAGCAGACTTAGTCTTATGTTTGAAAGAATTTAGGGTAATTCTTTACAACAGCCACTTCTATATTTTTCGTGTTTATTTTGTACACACACGTAAAGTGTCTCTATAGAAGACATTTGCTGCAAAGGAAATGTTGCGCAAATGTATAATTACCTATCGTAGGTATTTTCGTACTATGTTTTGGGGAAAGGGAAATAAGTGATTGTGTCGTGTTATCATTCACATAATAGATAAATGTAAGATTTGAATAGAATAAATTAAAGGGCAAGGGAAAGGTATTTGCAATATACTATATATACTAGAGGTAAACATTTTACTCTTCGCAGACAGTAGTGTTATTGAACTTTTATATAATTGTTGCACATTCTGTAGGATACTCTTCGCAGTTTTTTGAAAAGAATCTTGTGTTTGTCTTATAAACTTCATTCTTACAATACCTAATGTATTGACTACATATTTAATTTTCTTTCCCGATGGTGCCGACTGTATTGGCGAAATGCGTGGCAGTATATTTTATAGTATAAACTAAGATTCATTCTTACAATACCTAATATATTGATCACATATTTAATTTTCAACTTTCCTTCATCTCCCGTGATGCCGACTGCGTAGGCGAAATTTGTGGTAGCATATTTTACAGCATTTTGGTGTCTATAGAAAATTACTTCAATTTTAGTAGCACATTGAAAATTGCAGCCCTCTGTAGATTCATATTTTTAAACAAAATATAACTTTTTTATTTACTATTTGATTTTTTTCAAAAACAATGGATTTCTTCCTCTAGCTAACACTAACTTATAGCCCAAATTTCAATTCGATCGGACTTTTCTTTCTTTAGTTATCGTGCTTACAAGAAACGTGACGGACGGACAGACGGACGGACAGATGGACAGACGGACGGACAGATGAACAGACGGACATTTTGAAAGTTGTTCAGAATTCGATGACGAACGAAATGATTTTTTCTTTGCGAGCGATATTAACGATTTTAGAAATGTCCCGATCAAATGCAATATACTCTTCGTTATCGTATTTGCGAAGAGTATAATAATAAATAGCTGTTTACTTTAGCACCAGGAAATTACCTTTACTTAGTATCACTAAATTATATTCTATCTACTAATCTTATTTTCTAACATTGTATACACATTCTTTCTTTAATCCTACCATAATTAAAATTCAATAATTCGGAATTCGGAATATTTTATTGCTTGCCTGCGAAAAACTAGTAGATAGATATATAGTATTTAATAATGTACTTACATTAAAATGATCACACACATGTAGAGACCTACATGTCTGTGAAATGTCTTTTTCATTTCTTCTACACGCTTTTTGCCATTTTGATCGACGAATCTTATCTTCTGGCAATATTATAAATACTTTATCTGGCACTTTCATTGTAGTATTCTTACACAACGGTACAATGCAATATTTAAAATAAGGAGTTTTTGTTTCCATTTTAAGTATACACTTAAAATTTATCTGAAATCAAGCGGTCGAGTGCTGGGATCTCCGTCGTCGTTTGTAAATTGTATGGTGTGATGTCACGAGTACTCCCGCGCTTTTGAACCTGTTTGAAACGGTTCGCTAGCGCGCGAAACTTGCTCTGCTAGCCCTTGTAAACAATTTTTTGTGTTTATATAAAATGAATAGATTATAGAATGTTTTATGAAAATTAAAGAATGAGAAGAGAAAAATGTAAATTGATAAAAATGAAGAGGGGAATATGGTGGGGTACAACTAACACACAACATACAATTACTTATACAATATTACTTTATCCATCAATAAATTACGTAATAGTACCCATAATGGACTTCCTAAATCATTTTTCCAGTAGAAACTGCATACACTAAATATTAAACTGTATTATGGAGTATAATATTATATAATTAAAATAAAATAATTAGGACGGTTATTTCTATTCTTTAATAATTTACGTGTCAGTAATTCCACTGTAACATTGGTCGAAACCCAAAAAGACAGCAGTTTTTATTTATTAATTAATAATAAATAAAAAGAAAGTAATTATTATTATATTTCAGTTTATATTTCGAGTTGTATGTAATCTGTTTCGCTGAGAGCTTGGTTCCCTACTATATTTATTAACCAGAGTGTACATATCGACCAGAACAATAGATTTTATGGCTTTACTCTATCCCGTCGTAATGTGCTGCTAGTTCACGTACTCTGGAACCAAAATTCTTTTCTGCACGACGTTCATTTATTTTATATACGTCTGTCACTTTCAGAACTTCCTAGAGAGAGACACAGTCAACGGAGGCTTTTTCTTAACTAGGCCCCTTAATATTAGAAATTAAATTCCTGCTAGCAGTGCTAACAAATCGAACTACTCGTAAATACTGTAATGTACGCTGCTTTCTCTCAATCTACCAGTTTACTTCAAACGAATACATTATAAATAAAACCACCGTATGCATTTACATCTATCAAAGAATGTTTAAAAAGAAAATGTAAATAGTTTTCGGACTTGGGTAAGTAATTATTCTGATCTTCGAGTTTTTTGTGGAGTTATAGGTCGAATGGGAAAATCAACAACACTTATTGAATTTAATGCCGACGTTTCGAAAAATTTATTTTATCATTTTCAGGGCTCAATTCATAATGTTGTTTGTGTCTAAAATATCTACAGGAGTTTGTTACGAAACACGATCTCATAATTATTATAAAATAAATCTTATAATAAATTATATTACAAGTTAATTACTATAGTAACTATTTTAACGTGTGTGTATTGTCTTACTCATTTCATAAGTTTTAACTTTTGTTAAAAAAACATTTTAATTTATTATAAGATTTATTTTATAATAATTATGAGATAGTGTTTCGTAACAAATCCTGTATTTTAAACACAAACAACATCATGAATTGAGCCTTGAAAATGAAAAAAATAAATTTTTCGAAACGTCGGCATTAAATTCAATAAGTGTTGTTGATTTTCCCATTCGACCTATAACCCCACAAAAACTCGAAGATCAAAATTTAAAAAGAAGGTCGCTACACTCTTGTATTATAGTACGTAATTATACCATTTCTATAGAGGAGTTCCTACGCCGATAGATCTGCTGATCATAGAGTTTACTGAATGACGAAAGTCGCCTGGAAATTTTCGACTAATACCTAGTAGACCCCCTACCGCCCTTTCAACCACTTGCTTTGTTTGCTCCCTTTTCAAACCTCCTCGATCTTCTGATAAAGGTCAGGATATCATTTCATGAAAGAAATCTTACCTCTTTCGGAAGCACCCCCGTGCCGAGATTTCTGACCATGGTCGGCCGAACGCTTCATGCTGCACTAAGAAATGGTGTTAGTGTTAACCGAGACTCAAAGTACCGACCCTCAGAGTCTTAGAGCTCCGATTATATAACCAGGCCGTCCCTGTTACTAAGTACCAAGTTCGTCTACGATCCCTGCTTGATCCACAATGCTCTTCTTTTAATGTTCTATGAGCCGACTCATTGAGGGCAGTAGTGACCTATCTCCATGTGATACTCGGAATGGGTTCAGGTCTGAGAGACTGAATTTCTCCACTTCGCGTCTAATCAATTCAACTGCTTTTACGTTTCCTGGAACCCCTATGTCCCACAACTCACACAAGCATTACCTCTTTATGACTGGAAAACTCTTTAGGAGCTTCCCTGCTGCACTGCAGAATGAGGGCTGACTTCATCCTAGGAGACGCCTGGCTACCGAATTTTAGACTTTAAATCATTATCTTTCCCTTGAGGATGAAAAATCAGTTAGTCGACACAGGGGTGGGTGGGAGTTTTCATAAACATAAGGTTTTTTCAACTGATTGCAGACAATTTATCTTCTTAACCCCTCATAACGTCTAGATCAAGTTGAAAATAAAACCAAATGTTTCTTTTTCTTTCTTTTTCTCCCACATGAATAATTCTTCGTTATCTAAAAAATATAATTAGTTACCCAGTATGTTATTGGAAAAATAAGCCTCCGTGCTTGTGATTTTACGTCAAAAGATTAGTAGTCAAAGGGTGTTTTTTCACAACTAATATGAGACACAAAAATATGTTTCGGAAACAAATCTGTTTCCTTCTTTAAAGTTATTTATCTCAAGTATGAGCCTGTACGCGTCAAGGTTCGCAATGGGGTTTTATGCGCGGCTCAGTTACAAGTCTGTACGAGGCTTTAATATGATAGCACTAATAAATACCTATAATTTTTTATATTTTATACTGTCATTCTGATCTGAATACGTTAGTATAAAAGTTTTAGGTAGATAATAAATGAAACACAACACTTCCAATACATGTTAACGTAGAAACTATTAAAACAACTACTCAATCTGGAAGCAAGAATTGCAATGAATTAAATAACATTATTCTTAGCATTAGAAGCAAAAAAATATTGAGATGAAAACAATATTGGCTCATCAAACCAAAAAATTTTTACACAAGAAATGATTACATAGTGGGGCAATAATGCGTCCGACTTCGATATCTCGAGTTCTATGTTAGCTAGAAACTTGATTTAAAAACATAAGTAAACTAGACAAAAAAGTCTATAATAGGAAATTGTTTTCGATTATACAGGGTGAGCCAAGACGATTCTACAGGGTCAAGTAAATTTTTTTTTAAATGAAATGCCATGTATATCAGAACATTTTTCGAAACCTCTTTGTGGCCTCCTTTCACTCTTGTATTATTATTGACTTTCACCCAACCACTAGGATGTAATGATTTTTTTTGTAGAAATCATATTATTTACACGTGTATATTGAAAATATTACTACAATCACAACAATTGATTTTAAGAAAAAATATGTTAGTACCAGTTATGAGACATCTCTGTGATGACACTCAGCCATTTTCACTTCCTAAAAGTAGACAGGGTGGCCAAAAAGGATTTTTAAATTTACAACTTTTTGAACTGAATTTTCTCAATATTTTCAAATGGAACACCCTGTATATTTTTGGACGATGTGATGTAGGATAGAAAAACGAACATTTTTTGTACATACATTCCTATGGCTATTTGTGACCATTTTTAATTTATTGAACAATAACTGCAAAATTCTGCAATAAAAATTAAAAATGAGGGTTTTTGAAATAATTCAAAAAAAGATATTATAATAAGCATGTTACATGATGCCCATGAAAATATCACACCAACAACAACCCAAAGTTTGAAGAAAAGGATAATAAATGTTTTTAGTAGTATCACTCCAGCAATTTAATGAACAGTAGAAACATCATTCCAAAGACGCATAGAAATGTGTGTCAATCCAAATTGGCAACATGTGGAGCACTTTTTATAATACCTTCTCTTGAATTACAAAAAAAAAAAGAAACAATTTTTATTGCTGAATTTTGCAGTTATTGTTCAATAAATCGAAAATGGTTACAAATTGCCATAGGGATGTATGTAAAAAAATTTTCATTTTTCAATTCTACATCACATCGTCCACAAATATACAGGGTGTTCCATTTGAAAAAATTGAGAAATTTCAGTTCAAAAATTGTAAATTTAAAAATTCTTTTTGGCCACCCTGTATACTTTTAGGAAGTGAAAATGGCTAAGTGTAATCACATAGATGTCTCATAACTGGTACTAACATATTCTTTCTTAAAATCGATAATTGTGACGTAGTGACTTTTTTAATATACACGTATAAATGGCACAATTTCAACAAAAAAAATCATTACATCCAAGTGGTTGGGAGAGAGTCAATAATAATACAGGAGTGGAAGAAGGCTACAAAAAGGTTTCAAAAAATGTTCCGATATATACGGCATTCCGTTAAAAAAATTTTTAGTTGACCCTGTAGAATAGTTTTGGCTCACCCTGTATATTCGAAAATAATGTCCGGTTATAGTCTTTTTTGTCTAGTTTATTTACGTTTTTAAATCAACTTACTAGCTATCATAGAACTCGACATATCGAAGTCGGACGCACTATTGCCCCACCCTGTATATCGTCTTATATTTTTCCAGAACTCCTCAGGGGGTTGGTAAACATGAACATATTATTTATATAAATATTTAAATCATGTAATTTAAAATATGAGCATTTGTCTTTTAACATTAAATTGAAAGATTAATTTGGCAATTATAATAACATTCGTCATTTAACCTAACCTAAATAGTTATATTCTTTTCATACATTTTCAAAAATTTGACATTTTATTTGCTTCGTATTTATGCATTTCTAGGAAAAATAATAAAATAGTTATTGGGCATTACATAAACGTCCTTTCAAACCTAACAACAATAATAAATACCCACAGTTTTTTATATTTTGTACGGTCATTCTTATCTGAATGTGCTAGTATAAACATTTTAGGTGGATAATAAATCAAATATAACACTTTCAATACATTTTATCGTAGAAACTGTTAAAACAACCACTCAATCTAGAAGCAAGAATAAAAGACGATATAATATATCGGACTAGGGGGTTTTCGTTTTTGTATTGTAACTTGAGGGAATCATTTCATAAGTGTAAACATTTTTCTTTTTGGTGAGTTAATATTTTTTTAATCTCAATATTTTGTTCCTGTTAATACTAAGAATACTGTTATTTATTTCAATGCAATTGTTGCTTCTAAATTGATTAATATCGAAATCACGAGTGAATGCCGGTACGCCATTGTTATAATTCATATGAATCACTGAATCACTGAGTTAGTCAAATTCATGCTTGTTGAAATGACTAGATATAAATAAACTTTACTCGTTGACAGGTGAAAAAGTAAAAACATAACCTCAATTTGTCCGCTAAAAGTCAGAATAATTTAAGGATTTCGTCAGTCTTTATATTTGACCTAATTTCATGTTTTTATATAATTTGGCAAAATGTTGATTGCTTGTAGATATTTATAATTATATTTAAATTAATTAACATCAATAAAAATTAAAAAAATGTCCGATGGCATTCTAGAAAAAGGATTTGTTTGTATTTTTAAGAATCATTAATATTACACACTGAAACATACCTTTTGTTTTGGAGATTACCTATTGTTGGTTCTGAAAAGATTTGTTTTTCAGATACAAAAATCAATAAAATAATGAACAATCAGTAACAATCAAACTCAAAAATAAGAAACACAAACAGGAAATCATGAAATATGTGGCAACGACGCTAGTCAAAAGCGTTCGATCAGACCGATAGATATTATTTTCGCTTGTTACTGAGACTTACAAAATCAAGCCCTCTTTTTCTTTTTCGTCAAGGAAGATAGGTTTTCGTAGAATGCATCAGCAACGTTAGTCTGAGATATTAACAGTCACATATAATGGACTTCCTTGCGCTCTCTCTTTCTTTTATTATTTTGTAAACAAAGAACGCTTGTACATCGTACGTTGCAAATTAAAAATAAATATGTGACGTAACTGCATTCTTTCGTGATTTCGATAGTAGTTAGTTGTTTTAATAGTATCTGCGATAAAATGTATTGTTTGATTTATTATCTACCTAAAACTTTATACTAACGCATTCAGATAAGAATGATAGTATAAAATATAAAGATCGGTAAATAGCAGATATATTTAGTTAACCGACAGAGTACGACTATATATTCGTGTTTTATACGGTAGGCATAGTCTTGGCAAACGTTGTAGTAAAGGGACGAAGTGAGGCGAGGGTCCCGTCGGATAAAGCGAGAGATATGATGTGTTAGCTGACTCTCGACCATATTCTACTATATCACTTGTCGCCACTATACCTATAAGTTTATAATTTCTCAAACTATGTACATATTAAACAAAGTAGACCAGGCAAATTAAGGGTTTTTCAAAACGATAATTTCCAACCATTCCCGACCAATACCATTCGATTCAGTATGTTTTTTGAATTCTCATGGTCAATTTTGCCGTACGTTATATGAGCAAGAATTTAATTTATAAACAATTAAAGTTGTGAAAATGATGAAAATCGATGTTTCTGAATATTCAACTTCAAGCTCTGCGAAAACGGCAACAGATAGAGAAAAATTGCTCAGAACATTTTTTATAGAGCGTTAAATTCCCTTCAAAAAAGTCCACGACGGCATATCTCTACGATGAATAGTTAAGGCGTTACAATGAGTTAAATATTTATTATTTTTCTGCTGTATATCAGTCAGCTGTACAAGTAACGCGCATGCGCGATCAACAGACTCTTACGCCGCGTAATGGCCGCCTGCGCAGAACATTTTAAAGTAGACTTGCTGTAAATCTTTCATAGTTTTCTTATTTTTAGAACGTTAGCAAATGTATTTTTATCACTTCTTTGGTCTAGATATAATTATTATATACTTTTATGCATACTCAAAGACCTGGAAAATTGTTATTAAGTTATAATACCAAGTACTATAGTGCCCTATGCCCGAGGGTATCTACATATACACTCCTAGCATTCTTGAGAAGCAGGTGTTCCAAACTAGACTACTATACAGCTGACCAGTACGCAGTAGAAAAATAATAAACATTTAACTCATTGTAACGCATTAACTATTCATCGTAGAGATATGCCGTCGTGGACTTTTTTGAGGGGAATTTAACGCTCTATAAAAAATGTTCTGAGCAATTTTTCTCTATCTGTTGCCGTTTTCGCAGCGTTTGTAGTTGAATATTTAGAAACATCGATTTTCATCATTTTCACAACTTTAATTGTTTATAAATTAAATTCTTGCTCATATAACTTACGGCAAAATTGACCATGAGAATTCAAAAAAAAAACTGAATCGAATGGTATTGGTCGGGAATGGTTGGAAATTATCGTGAAAATGGGCCTGATTTTTGCTTAATTTGATTGGTCTAAAGATTCGATTCGACGGGTTTCGATTAGCTCACGTGCACACTTCAACGGATTTTGCTACAAAGTATTCTAATTAGCAGAGCAGTTACGTCGTCAGTAATGCAAATCTGTTGCCAATTTTTAATGTAGTCATAAACAGAGCGTCCACTAGGTCGGGTCGGTGAGGTGGAGCAGCGCAAATTCGCTCCCAAATAAAATACATATAGATGCGTCTATTAGTGTGGATTTATAAACTCTGCAGATTCCGTTTCCGTCGGCAGTTGCCGTTCCCATCGAAAGTTAAAATATATGATTCACATTGTATTGTTCATAAACGGAATTTGCCGCTGCCGTTCGCAATTTCATGGATTAACTGTAAACGGGAACGACAACTGTGGACAAGAATGGCAACTGCAGAGTTTATAAATAAATCCACTGTTAGGGTCGTAGTGCGGAGCGAAGCGGTTTCATATAGTGGATGAACAATCCCTTGAAAATTCAGCGCTGCGTAGTGTCGTGCCGCTCCGCCACACTGACCTAGTGGACACTCACCTTTATGCGCTTATGTAGAAATAAATAGATCATAGGTAAATAGGTCGCGGTGGTGTCAACTACATTTGTTTATTTTCAGGTAACCAGAACCGCTCTGGTAATTGAAATACATTCTTTTGTAATTTGTACATTTTTACTGATCTTTTAATGCTAGCTGGTGTGTTGTAGGCAATATCAAACTGGCTGTAAAGAATTGCAATTTTAGGAAATTTTATGTTTTAGGTTTTATCGTATCTCGCACTGTTTGCGAGATATTGACATCCAAAACCAAAAAGATGGAAAACTAAACAAATTTTCGATTTTTTTTTGAAAACTTGCCATTATTGGAAAAAATAACCAAGACATTCTTGACGTAGAGATCATTTTCTATCGTTTCCACCAAAATTATCTGGGTGACCTACAATTGGACACTGAATTGAACTAGTCTGGGGCAGACCAAACCTGATAAATCAAAAAAATAGGCTAATGAATACTTGGTCTTTCTTACAAAGTCATTCTGTACATATATAGGACTTTTGAAAACATTGATAAACATTTAATAAAATAAAAATATTCATTGATGAGTGGATTCACAGACAACTGTGGTGGAATGTACAAAGACTTTATTTTAAAACAAATACGAAGGTAGATGTTTTTTGTTAATATTTATTGAGATTTATCGAAAATAAGAAATTTAATGTAAAACGGTGGAATAAAAAGATATTAAAGAGGTATTAAAAGAATATTTCACGATAGTCGTTTATGATTTGTGCCTCGGGTATTACGCTTTGTTGTCCCGGATAAAGTCAGATTTCTTTATATTTTTTATTACACGATGCATAAAAAAAAGAAATTAATCATAAAACAAATAAGATTTTATATGTAATCTAAAATGAAAACCGAATTATTGTCAAGGAAATTGATTTGAGATGGAAATATAAAATTCCAAAGAAAAAAATATTTATTGGGTCTTTTACATGGCATTTATCTATGGCATCATATTATCGTCTTTTATTTTGCAATGTCATTAAATGAAATAAATTTTAGCGAGTCTATTTTAACCATTGGTATTCTGTAAGTCTAATATAACAGAAATCAGTTAAATTTTTAGCCACCTTTGATTAAATTTAGTGGGGCCTATTGATATCCCTTTAAAATAAGAGTTAATAGTTAATAAAATATTAATGTAACTAATAATATACAATTTGCTTTCTAATAATAAATACAGCGGAAAAAAGGTTAATACTGGTTACAAAAAAAATTTTTTTTCAAAAATTCTTCGAATATACATATATTAAAAATATTATATGATATAAATGCGTTCAAATCAGCTCTCCAAGAAGTTAGACATTTCTCTAAATGTATAAAAGCAATTTGGGACAAGGCTAGGATATTTAGTCTCTGGATTCAAATCGACTAGGATTTTACCAGTTGACTTCTACAAATTTCTAGAAGACGCATATGAATCATATGATGTGCGAAAATTTTAGAAACTTAATCGAGAAAATAAAGAAAACCGTTGATTATGATTTTTTTCTAGCACGTATGTGCTATAAATACCAGAGGAAAGACCTGGTCCAAACAGCAAATGGCAAATAACATGAGAACCAGCAGATAATAGGGAGCTATTTATATGTGGCAAGCTATCAGAAAATGTTTTTATTTAAATAAGAAATGTCTTTTGAGTTTCTTGTATAATTTTTCAATTTTTACTTGTTAATAAATATATGTTTAATATTTTTGGAAATAAGTGTTAAATTTTTTATTGGGTCTTTTGAATTTACAGATGATTTTAAACCTATGATAACTTTGTCATTTAATATCTTGACTAAATGATAGAAATTTTGAGCGAAATTTGGACGATTTGAATTGTAGACATCTGCAACATGTTCATAATAACCGTATAATGTAGTCAATTACATATTACAGGAGTTTCATGTTTCGCCTATAATTTCCCCCAGGAGGAATAGTGCACATGCTAAATTAAAAAAATATAAATATTTTCAGTTCAAAATTCGAAACAGCTTAAGTAATACTATAAAAAAATAATTGTTTTGTCTACAATAAACTCCTTTGTCCAGTATTACACTCTTCTGCCCTAATTCTTGTGACACAATAATGACACATATTATGTATATATATTTTTTTCTTTTCTTGACCGTTAATATCAAATAATATCTGATAGTTTTTTTTTGGGGATTTTGATCAGATATAACTAATATTATTATTACGAAACTCAGTTGCGTTAAAACAGACAATCCAATAACACTAAACATGTAACAAAATTTAAAACAAATACCTAATAATTAATAGTTTCTCTGATGATGGTTTAATAAACCAAAACGTTAGAAAAAAATAATAAAATTAGTTATATCTGACCGAAATCCCAAAAAAAAAAAACTACCAGATAATAATGATACACTATTGCGATCTTTTTTAAAATACAGTTTTGCTTTCTAAATACAAAACTAAGCTATTACAGAACTACCAAAACTTCTAACAATTTTAACCTTAAACACAACATGTGATTAACTTTATTCATATCTTCTTCCTTCTGATGGGGCCACTGCATATAAAAACCTATCATAGACATGTATAAAATGTTCATACAACTGAATTAGCGGCTCCGTTAAAATTCAACCGATAACACAATTCTGCTAAAATTTGACACTACAGAATTTAAAATTCAAATTCGGTATTTGTATTTGAACAGTCCCCCCAGGAATCGTAAAAGACCACCTTATAGGTGGTTACTAAAGGCGTATTCTTATTGGTTCTTAAAATGTAAAGTAAATTGTCGATTATGGAAAATTGCCGGAAGAGGCACAGCCGAAGAAGATAATAAATTTTTAATCATTTATTTTAATCGAAAAATCCGATCGTAATCAACTTCACGCCACTTTGACACAATCTAATAAGGATATCATGACAATTTATTTCATATTGATCATTATTTTGTTTATAACTGTTTAGCTTCCGAAAATGTAGTCGCCTAGCAATCAGAATAAAAAGTAATATCTATTATAAATATCTAATGTAGCCAGCACATAACTTTCTCATACCAGTATGTATCATCCTGATCTAAAAACATCATTCTGTTTAATTCTCCACTTTCTCAATTAAATTTTAAAAACGTACCTTGAAATGTTTCATAAAATTTTTTATTAATTAATTATCAGCGTCCTTTGCTAATGTCAATAATAATTCATGTCATATATTTTAATAATTTCTTCTTATTGACATTGACATTTTTGTATCTAAATTAGATATTTCAAATGTCAAACTACCAGATTTATCCTAACCCCATTTCATGAGGTCAAATGCGTAAAAAAATTTCAGTTTACAGCAGCTTTAGAGCCTTTGTAAGTTACACCATGCCCTTCACTGACGCCAGTTAATTTCTTAAAACGAGCCGGCTTTTTATCACTATCAGTAATTTAGCGAATCATAGAATATATTTTTGTTACTGTCTATTAATATGATCAAATCATTTTGGCCCTTATTTTAAGCAGTTTGTGACAAAACTAACAACAGCCTACTTAACAACATATTCCTGTTATAATTTATGCGATTTTCCGACGCGATTTAAATAAAGAATATTATTTAATTAGGTATTCAAAGCCTGTCCCTTTTTCGGAAACGTACGAACGAAACTCTTCAAAAACATCAAACGCGCGTTAAACGAAAGGGAAGTATAGATTTTCATCTCTCTTGTACAATTCGATCATTTTTATAGGCCGCCGAGGCCTTAATCGAGTAAATGCCTCAACACGTACCAGGTAGTCAAAAGCGTATTAAAACTTATTAACTAATTTTTTTTTCAGTGAGCGATACGTACGTTGAAATGCGATAAGCGTAAAAATAATGGCTCATTTACCACAACATGATAAATAAACCACAATGGTTGTTTTTGTAAGGATTTCCAAAAAGCATTTTACTGTAATGTTAACCGTTAATAATTTATGCGGAAATTACATTTTCCTTTGTAATTTAATTAATAGAGAGCGGATGTTTTTGGGACACGCCAGGGTCGTCCTCAAAATTTTCACAGGGGTAAAGCAATCTGGAGCTTTCGGACTTTATATTGTTTTATTAAATTAAACTGTTGCCGGCGTTTGGTTAAACATTTCTGGCATCTTTAGGGCTAGAATCAAGGACCTTATTTAAACATCACTAAGTGGATGTAAATAAATTTTTACAGTTTTAGTACCTACAAAATAATTTAAATTTAAACAATGACATCATGGCTTGACAACATTTTCGAAGGAGAACACAAAATAGATACATACATATATATATATATATATATATATATATATATATATATATATATATATATATATATATATATATATATATATATATATGATTAAATATGATTTGAAGGAAACAACTACTCAGCGGGCAAATACCCCCGACCTGCATTGAATTACACCTTCAAATCATGATAGATCGATAGCCAATATCATTTGTCAATTCCTAACCAGACATAGATCGATTTCGAACTTATTTGTTCTCTTCAGTATGCCATAGGTTATGGAACAGACAAATGATAGTGGCCAACCTGCTAGTTATATACTAACTATGGTGAAGTGAATAGTGGTGAGAGGTATGAAACTTCTCATATGGTCTGAATGCTACTATCCGACCGACATCCTCGATGTCTCTGTGGTGGATAGCGACTTGCATCACAGCAAGTACCGAGAGCGGCGACCCCTAGCCCAGGTGGACTAAACTAATGTGATTAAATATGATTTGAAGGAAACAACTACTCAGCGGGCAAATACCCCGACCTGCATTGAATTACACCTTCAAATCATGATAGATGGAAAGCCAATATCATTTGTCAATTCCTAACCAGACATAGATCGATTTCGAACTTATTTGTTCTCTTCAGTATGCCATAGGTTATGGAACAGACAAATGATAGTGGCCAACCTGCTAGTTATATACTAACTAAGGTGAAGTGAATAGTGGTGAGATGTCGGTCAGATAGTAGCATTCAGACCATATGAGAAGTTTCATACCTCTCAGCACTTTTCACTTCACCTTAGTTAGTATATAACTAGCAGGTTGGCCACTATCATTTGTCTGTTCCATAACCTATGGCATACTGAAGAGAACAAATAAGTTCGAAATCGATCTATGTATGGTTAGGAATTGACAAATGATATTGGCTTTCCATCTATCATGATTTGAAGGTGTAATTCAATGCAGGTCGGGGTATTTGCCCGCTGAGTAGTTGTTTCCTTCAAATCATATTTAATATATATATATATATATATATATATATATATATATATATATATATATATATATATATATATATATATATATATATATACATATATATTGTGTATTGTATATTGTCACTAAAGTAAATAGGAAGTCAAAATCCACAAATGACAGAAAAATTATCAAACGGTTGCGGGAAAACGATTGTTTTTACTTAAAAGCTGATAAGGGCAATAAGATTGTAATTTTAGATGAAGAGGACTATTATGAAACTTTCTAGAAATCCATTACCAAAAATGATTACTGATGTAAGAAATGTATTTAAATCCTGCAACAACCTTATTACTCCAGCTTTAAATAGGAGGTTATATGTATCTACCCCCGATTTACTGGTGTGCTAGTAAGATGAAAGTTTTCCCTCCAGTAGTTCAACGATTGTCGCGTGATCTTCTGTCTCTACTTCGCCACTTCGACTCCCAGGCGTAATATTTGTCCACGCCTCTTCGACACCCTGTATACGTAATAATAATAACTATATTATTTAATTGTAGTAATTAAACTTGAGTATCCTGAAAGATTGAAATTATATAAAACACAATGCAAAGTAAAGATCTTTCAGTTTGTTTAGAAAATCTGTTTGCATGATGTTGCCAGGCATTGAGCAACTTCGCTCCAGTTTAACTGCTTTGTATCTTTAAAGTGTTACAAGGAGGGTCTACATTTAAAATAATTAGTTACTTGATAATTAACTTAAATACAACTAATTAAGAGCACAAAATTCTTTCTAGCAATAATCATTCGAGCGACACAGTGTCCTTTTCCAATTTTATTTTAACATAAAACTTGAAAGAGCTCTGACGACGTAAATAACCAGTGACACAACAGTCAGACAACGTTTAAAAACTTTTCAAATTATCATGAAAAGGTATAAATATACAGCTCCCAGCTACACCTGATGCCGCGTTTGCTAAGAAAACTTTTCAGGGAAGCATATAGGCGAACGGAGAACCTCTCACCCGCGACATTAAACACTCTAGGGACTTCTAAATTCATTTTGCCTACCACTTACATGTTCTGGGAGACTTTATATTTTTCCTAACCTTCCTAATGCTGCTGTTTTTGCTCGCCATAAATTTCATATGATCCAGGCAATTGCACCAGAATTTCGCAAAAGGCGGTAATGAATGAATGAATGAATGAATGAATGCTTTATTGGTCTTAGAAATACACCGTGGTGTTTTGACACGTCAGAAAATATAAATAAAATAATATAGTTACATATGTATATAAATGCAAATTAAATATATATACCTACATAACATAGAGATACCAACATAAATGTAGATAAATACTTATAAATCTAATGTACACAAATACACTTATAAATGTAAGTAAAAATAAAATGTCAATAAAATATAAAACTAACATGCACATCTACACATAAAAATGTAGGTAAATATAAATAAACATAAGAAAAAATATATAGCAATAGTGAAACTTAATGCTAATATAGTCAAGAAATTATATAAAGACAAAACAATATTTCACACATAATTAAAATCTGACACACTGTAGTACGCATTAGCTAAAAGATGTCTTTTTAATTCAGATTTGAACTGTCTATTTGGTAAGGATTTTACATTATCTGAAAGTGAGTTGAATAGAGCAATTCCGAAATTATTTTTTTTTCGTAAAAGCTAATCTTTGGTGTGGTATCGCTATATCATTTCGATTACGAGTATTATACCCGTGAGTTTCTCCATTCTTCACATATTTGCTCAAATTCATTCTCCTTTATATGAGATTATTTCAGATGGTAACGTTAATATGTTAAATTTTATAAACGATGATTTACAACTTTCAAGTTGATTCAAACCCGCCAAAATTATTACTGCTCTCTTTTGTATAACAAAAATACTATGAATTTGGTTAGATGTACCCGTTTATCAAACCATATGTCATTGCACTGTGAAACAAAGCATGGTATGCAATAAGTGCGGCTTCTAAGTTCACTCTGTTTTTTATTTGTCTGACTGCATATATTTCTCTTGACAACTTCGTGGACAAATCGTTGATATGTGAATACCAGGTTAATGTACTGTCTAAAGTTAAACCTGAAAATTTTATGATCTGAGAGGTATTACTCTTGGTAGAAAAAGTCAGTGTGTTTGTTTTGTTTGTCTTTAAGCATAGCTTGTTTGCATTTAACCAGTCAGAGGCTTTATTTACGATTTCTAATTTCGAGCCAGCAACATTACTGCCGGTATCTCCTAAATGTTTCGCAAAAGTAGTGTCATCTACAAAAAGAACAGTAAAATCTGAAATAACATCAGGTAAGTCGTTTATATATATTAAAAATAGCAGTGGTCCCAGCACACTACCCTGCGGAACACCATGTTGTACTGACAACATGTTGCTAAGCTCATCTTTATGATATATACACTGATGTCTATTTGATAAGTAGGATGACATTAGTTCAAAAGCCACACCTCTGAACCCGTAAAACTCAAGCTAATTTAGTAGAATTTCTTTAGAACCGCAGTCACATGCTTTGCTCAGGTCGAGAAAAACTGCCAATGTTGATTTTCGATTTTCAAATCCTTCGCTTATGAAATTAACAAGCTTCAAGACAGCTTTGGAGTATTTCTCCCTTTTCTGTATCCAAATTTTCTGTCTGTGAAAACAGTGTGTGATTCCAAATAATTTATTATTCTACAGGTTATGATTTTCTCAAAAATTTTAGCCAAAATAGGAAGTAGTGCTATTGGCTTGTAGTTAACTATATCCACAACATCGTCTGATTTTAACAAGGGAATGATTTTTGCTTTTTTTTAATTTACTTGGGAATGTTCCTGTTACAAAGATGAGATTTATAATGTAAGTTAGAGGTCCTGATAACGACAGTAAGTTTTTTTATACATATCCACTGAGTGATTATATATGTCGGTAGCCTTCGAATTTTTTTAAAGATCTTAATGCGTTTTGCACTTCCGTTTCCAAAACCGGATGGAAATAGTTATTATACGAGTTAATTGTTTGGAAATGTTTAGGTTAATATGTTTATTAACATCTACAGTTAGTTTTATAGTTACGAAAACAAAGAGTTAAATATAGATTAATTTATTTAACCAAGATACAAAAACTGTTTTTGGCAGGTCAAAAGAACAAATTGATAAGTATAATACACAAGAACATTATACACAAATAGCAGTATAAAATACGATATAGTATTTATGTCTTAAGATATTTGACAAACTACATATAAAAAATATAACCTAAGCAAAAGATATAAGTATGTAAAATATTACACAAAAGATAAAAGATATGAGGTAACATATAACATGAAACATAGTCCAGATCATAACAAACAAGCAGAAAAGAAATAAATAAATAAAGGCAGACCTGAAACGATTTAATTCGTTTAAGTAGTGCAAATTTGTGTATTGAAAATTCTTCAAACCTAACTTTTCCACAAAAAACTGCAAAATAGCGGCCATTTTGCAAGATAATGGTTATAGGGCAATTCTGATAGATAGAAATTTTTAAATATGCAGGGTGTATATGAAATAGGGGAACAAACTTCGGACACTTATTGTACTTGCAAACAAGTCAAAAAAGTTCCTGTAAACATAGGTCTGCAAATGCAATTAATATTTCAAGAAACCTTTGAGATACAGCGATGAGACTTGGTATAGTAGAGTAAAAAACCGATTCTATCGTTCAATCCGTTCGCAATTCATTGTTAAAATTTGTCGACCACTACAAATTGTTACATATCCCATAAGATAGTAATTCTACTAGGTTGTACAAAAATCGTATGGTGCAGGGGGGTTGTAGGGGGTGTTTTCAAAAAAATATATAAAAAACAAATTTGTTTAAAATTAAAATATTGTTACGTGTTTGCTATCCACACAAACACGTCTTCTCGTAGATTCGTTGATTGAAAGTCCAGGTAACACTTACTCACTACTTTATTTACTAATTAACAATTAGCAACAATAGATTAATTACTGTCTTAGCTATAATCACACTTGAACACTTATAAGTCTCTTTTTTATTTCTTCTGTACTCGTTCACGTTCAACTTAAGATTAACTCTCGGCCCACCGTCCGTCTTATTTATACATCCACTCATACGGTCTAGAGCATTCCAAAATATTCCCGGCCGTTCTCGTATAATTCCAGTATCATCTAACCAGTCTATACAGTCCAGTGGCGTAACACTGCCCCCTCCTTAAGCCTGAACGTCCCTATCAGGGAATTCGTTATTCCCTGCATACTTGGCTAGTCTCTCTATATGCACCACCTTCATCTTGGATTTTTTTTGCTAAATATCTCCCTTATAAAACAAGTAATTTGAAAAATAAAAAAATCAGTATTTTCCTCATGAAATGATGCACAACTTTTATTCCAAACATATTTTCGAGAAATGCAGCCGTTACGAAGATAGGGTTAGTTAAACGGAAAAATGATGAGTTAGCAAATTAGATGTTTCGAGAAAATCGTCTTGAATGATTTCTTTCTCCATATGATGTAATGTAAAATATAATTTTCAATAATTATTTTATTGCATTTATAATGACAATTTTTGTTCCACACTAATGTAACCGGTACATAATTTTATGTAGATTCTTATTATATAAATAACTCAAAACCACCCTTTTTTTCCATAATAACCCCTTACAGCCCCCCTGCACCATACAATTTTTGTACAACCAGGTGGAATTATTTTCACAAAGCGTAAGTAACAGTTTGCGGGGGTTTCCAAGTTTTAACAATCGATTGAAGACGGAATCGCAAAAGAAAGCACTTTTGCGAGGCAGAAAACTCTACTAGTACACGATTTGGAAATAATAAGGGTTATTATTGTACAGTATTATCAAAACGAGTCAATCACAGGCGTGAGAAACCAGAAGGCTACATTTTCTTCCCGTATTTATTTATACTCTAATTTTTTTGACAATTTGATACCGGAATATGATTTCCAAGTTAAAATTACACAAAAAAGGTACTCTTCATAAATTGCCGTAGTACCAATCGTTTGGGAGATAATACAGCTCTAAAAGAAGCACTGCACAATGAAAAGCTGAAACTGGGTAGTGAAATTGCCTAGCATAACAAAACTTTTTTCTCCTCACATGCTTTAATTGATTTATTAGACATTTACTAACTGCACACTTAAAAATATTTGTTTCATACAAGAAAATTATTTCTCTTGCGTAAATTTGTTTGTTCGAAATATAACTTCCTTCAACTCAAATACAGTTATTCAGTTTGACTGAAACCGTTTTGTCTATGCATAACGAAAATTTTCTTAAAAAATTTCTTTGAATTAATTAAACGTGTTTTAGTTCGACAAATTTCATTTTAAGTTTAAGTAACATTGAAACATTTTTATATATTTCATTTAATTATATGTTTTCTTCTTGTGAAACTTTTTAGTCGCAGCAATATTCAGTCAATATCAATTATTGCCATGAGCATGACAGATCTAAAATTTATAAATTTTGACATTTCACATTTACTGTTTACCTTGTAAATTCCTAAAAGTTGTGCTTTTTGCAAATAAAATCAATAAAAACGTGTGATAGTGAGAGTGAAATTGAGAATTTAACTCCACCAGAATTTGTGGAACAGGCCAAAAGAACCGCAAACAATTGCTTGTAAAATCAGCAAAAACATAAAAAAAATTTTACTCTCGGTTTACGGATTGGAGGGACAAAAATAAGGTTATGAGCTTTTCAGAAAATGTCTATTTGTTTTATGACTTGTCGTAGAAAAAATAGTGTATGCAACTCACATTTAACGGCTATTAAGACACTCGTATTCATTACGATACTCGCCTACGGTTCGTTTCGTAATTCTCATATCCGTGTCTTAATAGCTATCATTAAATAGTCGTTGCATAATATACTATTATTGATTGAGCTCTGAAACGATAACAAAACTTACAAAAATCATTTGGTATGGTAAACATACGTGGGATTTATCAATCGGTTCCCAGGGATGGCTTTTACAGATATAATATAATATATTACAAACACCTACCGAAACATTCCCAAACTACAAAAACATATTAAGTGCATTTTATTTCATTCTACAGTGTTCATGGTAACTTAGTTTTGTCATAGGAAATGCACTATATTAAACTAAAACGTAATGCGTAATAGATTCTTTTAAATTACAGTATATTGGTAATTTACATTACTGAAAGCTAACGTGGCGAGGGGAAAATACATAACACGATCAAACAGTATCTTTCATAACGTGGATTCATTCGGACGTAGGTACTAAAAAGGCGCCCTTAAAATGTCACAACGTACTAAACCGACGGAAGCTATAGTAAATTCTTGGATTCGCGATATTGCCGATTTACAATTTGATTGTAGACAATTGTATTGCATTAGATGTAACAAAGCAATTTCGTGGTCATCCAACACAAATAATAATGACACATTTCCTCAGAAAACCATAAACGGAGCGTAGATGGTTTTACTTACGGTGACATGCAACCTAATTTTAACTTAGATTTAGTGGAATTTATGATAGGATGTAACATACCGTAGTCGAAACTAGACAATCCACTTTTTAGACAATTTTTGGAAAAATGCATTAGTGACAAATATAGCAATGTTAACGTGCCTTCGGAGTCTACACTATGAAAAAAATATCCCAGATTTGTTATGATCACAGGTGTAATAGATCTTTTAAACAGCAGAGAAGTAAATTTTGCTACACCGGGCAGAATGTGGTGACTTTGCGAAAGTATACATATTTTAAGTATGCTCCAGTTACATCTGTCGACGTCGAACAGTCTTTTTCGCAATACAAATGGATATTAACGAAAGGCACCGATGTTTAACTACAAAACATTTAGAACAGATATTAAGAATATACTTTTATTCTTTTAACCGGCAATGTGTGGTTTGCCGTTAAGTATATCCCCCTATACCTCCAGTTATTTTTGAGTGATTGTTTATAATAAACTGACTTTATCAACTTTGGATATTACGGAATTCGCAAAAAAAATTTCAAGGGAAGATATCGTTTCATATATGAATGCAAATCTGACAGATAACCACCTAAAGCCAACCCTGGTTTTACATATCCGATTGGTAAATCCTACCTATGATGATAAACGAGACTAATGCAAATAGTTACATACAAAAAATTTCAATCGTTCATCTTTAAAACTAAAGAAAAAAGGGGGTGTACCATGATTCTGTTACACACGGTATATACCGATTTTGCTAACGTATTCGATCGACCTGACCATGGGATTTTACTGAACAAATTTGATACTTCCAGACTATATGACCCTCTTGTGCAGCTTTTCTCTTCATACTTGAAAAACATATTATCGACATCATGAAAGAATGCCATTATGTCATCGTTATAATTCATATTAATCAAATCAGCACTGCGTCAGTCAAATTCATGCTTGTTGAAATGACGTCCAGATATAAACAAACACTACTCGTTGACAGGTGAAAAAGTAAAAACATAACCTACAATTTGTCCGCCAAAAGTCAAAATAAAATAACGATTTCGTTAGTCTTTACATTTGAACTAATTTTATATTTTCATATAATTTGGCAAAGTGTAGATTGCTTATAGATATTAACAATTACATTTAAATTAATTAACATCATTAAAAATAAAAAATACCGTCTGGTGGCGTTTTACAAAAAGGATTTTGTATGTATTTTTAAGAATCAGTATTATCTTGAAGATTAACTATCGTTAGTTCTGAAAAGAATTGTTTTTTATATACAAAAATCAATAAAATAAAGAAAACGGTAATAAGCAAACTCAAAAATAAACATACCTAAATTTGGCAGTTGATATGCAGAAACAGGAAACCATGAAACATGTGACAATGACGCTAGTTAAAAGCGTTCGATCAGATTGATCGATATTATTCTCGCTTGTTACTGAGATGTACGAAATCGGGCCTTCTGTTTTTTTTTTCGTCAAGGAAGTTAGGTTTTCGTATAACGCTTCAACAACGTTAGTCTGAATTAACAGTCACATATAATGGCCTTCCTTGCGCTGTATACAATACAATCTCTAATCTACAACGTACGTTGTAGATTAGAGATAAATTTGTGACGTAACGGATTTATGTCGTGATTTAGATTATAATTAGTTCTTTCAGTATCGTGGTTATAGGTAAGAGAAATTTCTGCAATTAACTGAGGGTACCGCAAGGTTTGACTCTTGGACTTCTTTTTATCATGTTTATTAATGATATTATGCCAGACCGATTTGTACATAATCTGATTTACGCCGATGATCTTAAGCTACTGTGTAAAGTAAATTCTTACGAAGAGTGTGAACTACTGCAAGATGCACTTAACAAAATATATTCGTGGTGTACACATAACCACCAAGTGCTTCCAAATGTAATATTATTTCACAAAAAAAATCCCATTGCATTTACCTAGAAATTGGGCGGTACATCACTGAACATGCCTGATTATATAAGAGACCTTAAAGTAATTTTTGATTCTAAACTAACATTCATAAAGCATATTGAAGCAGGGCCCGATTTAGAGGCGGACAATCCGGACCCCTGTCCGGGGAGGTGAACCTCCCTGAACCAAATATTGATAAATTAATTATTCTCAATTAATATAAATTTTACACTATTTGTTGATTTTTTCCCTAACTAAAACTGAGTACTATGCAAGAACTGCAAGACATAACATGCATGGACATGTTTTGCGCTATATAGAGAGTCATCTAAGAGCAATTGTGTTATTATTACAATTGCGTCGATGCCGGTGATAACATATGCTTGAAGTACCTAAGTTTATAAATATTAAAAATATTTAACAGTATAGTTCAGGATAGTGACTTTTGTGTGTTTTGTCAATTTTTAAAGGTAAGTACTTCTGCAAATACCTATATTAAGTGGTAAAGAATTAAAATTAGTTAAAAATATTTTCCACAATATGTACTTATACATAGTTTCTGTATGTTTGTTGTGACGGATTTTTATTAATTTATTTGGGGGTAAATGATATGGCAAAAGAATCCTTGGAAGCAGCCAATTTTTTTAATATGGTCCAAACAATATATTTATTTTTTTCTTCTTCTACTTTTCGATGGGCAATAAACAATTTAAATTATTATTTTCAATAGTCATAATGGTATAAAATTTTAAACTGTATTAATCCCATAAGCAAGCTTATGCAAACAAAAGATATTGATTTGAAAAAAAGCACTTGATCTTCTAGAGAACTGCAAAAATTTCTTTAAAAATCTTCGATTAGATAAGTCTCTCGATGAAATTATTATCGACGCAAGAGAATTGGCTTACTAAATTAACACTGAGCCAATTTTGATTCAACAACTCCGCGACACCGCATAAGAAGAAAAAAATGGCTGAACTTTTCATATGAGGCAAGGGACGAACCAATCGAAGAACCCAAAGAAAAATAAAAAATAGAATTTTTCTTCTATTGATCAAGCATTAAATGCACTAGATAGTCGATTTGAACAACTGAATCACCATCGTACCCATTTTTAATCTCTATATAATAATATAATCCATTTTCGAGCGTTTACAATAACATACATTCTTCGTTAGATCGAAATTAGAATATCGTCGCTGTCAAGTCAAAAACTACTATGTGGAGATTACCAAATTGTACAGGAGATACGAAAAACCATAACGTAGCTATATCTACTTGCATGCATAGTAGATTTTAAGGTCGTAAATAAATTCGATTAAGAACGATATCATACGTAATTGGTTTTACTATAGCACGCAGAAAGGCTAGGGCAATTAAATGGTATCTATATCACAAAAATGGCAAAATCTCCAGATAACAGATTTTAACTCGACGACGACGATATCCATCAATAGTTTACAATAGTCAATCTACGTGACTAATGTAGCATCGTTTGAAAGAATACAAAAACGAATTTTGAAATCTGCAGTATATGTATCAGATACACGTTCTAACAGCTACTTTTGAAAATGGCATAACAAGTGCCAGAGGTAATCCCATGCAATCAGTCTCAGCACAAACAGTATCGACATCTCAGTTCACCTTAGTCACTTGCGTGAGGATTCTCGACTCGATAGCCCGCCTAGCCATTCTGAGGACTGTACGGATATTCCACGGGTCATGATCTCAGCACGGCACAACAATGTTTTTAATCTTCCTGAAACCTCAAATTGTACAGATTATAAATAAATTTTAAGTGTTCGTGAAGCTTGAATTTTTTTTCTTATATAACACTCTTCTTAGTAACGAGATATCTGTTGCACACTGTATATTGCGTACATGTGTATCGAAAATCATCTCTCTTGTAATTTTTCCATAATTCCGTCTAAAGGGCTTGGACTAATATCGTTTGTAGGATTATAATCATTTGTAGGATTATAATAAGGGGGATGATAATTTAGTTTTCTGGAGCTAATGGATGTTTTAATATGATCGATAAGGGACGTCTTTATGGCGTTATTAAATCTGGAATATAACAAAAACGGAATTTTTTGTCCCCGACCGAGTTTCATCGTTTCCAGCTAATGTTCTCAGTCTCCCTCGCAAAGTGAAGAGAAAAAACTAATGTGTCTTAATTCAATTTATTTTCGCTGGTAGTAAACAAATTAGGTGGAATCGGTTACAATGATTTATTTATGTTTTTCAGGAAACGCTTCCAGTTGATGATGCTCATTTAATGATTTAATAAATTTTGGAAACGCATTAACCTAGTCAACGAAAGTCAAATGAGTCACATAAATTCTCCATATACATTAAGAGGATTTTAACCTCTGAAGGGGATTCGGTAATCGTTATTTTCTTGTCATTATTTAGATGTACGGATATTTTTGATAATAAGCATAATTTAGCTGCCTAGATATGTAGTTATGCAACGGGGAAAAAATTGTGGAATTAATTCGATGTTTCTCCTTTCTATTTTTTCGGAAAAAAACGAAAGGAAAGTGAAATAACCTACACAACATAATCTGTCAGTAATTTTTACGAGCCCGCTTTAAAAAGTTATGATGTTATTGATATATTTTTTTAACAGTGTGTCCTATATATTTGACAGATAGGGATAACGTTTTTTATTACAAATACACCTCAATAAAAATAGTCGAGCATTTTTCCCAAAAAATATAACAAATTATTCCATATATCCTTCTTACTTTACAAGTGAAGTGTGTGCCTATGTGAAAAAGAAATCTTTTTGATTGCATTTCTAGACAAATCTAGGTGAAATGTGATGAAAAAAACATAATTTTAACAAACAACATTCGGACTATGCGTCTGTATGTATTGCGATAGCACTTACACTTTTCCAGTAATAGTCGGAGGAGAGCTGGCGTCCAAAATGTGCAAGAGTTTTCTCAAAGCTAATTTTTTGAGTTTAGGTTACTTTTTAGTGATGGAAAGTAACTGTAGAGTCAGCACTTCCGGTACCGGGACACCTGGCGCTGGGACGCTCGCAAAGGTGTAATATTAATTAACGTCTCTAAACTGCTTTCTCAAAGCTCAAAATTTATAGAAAACGAGCAAATATAATATAAAACAAGAATCCAACAGTCAGACAGCAAAATATAGGGACACGTGGCGTCAGCGCTACTTCATACCTGTCAAAAAAATGACGTGTGTCAAAGTGATTTCTCAAAGCTGAAATTCTCCAAAACATTAATTAAAACTATAAAGTTAATAAAGGAGACAGAGAGACTCATTTATGATAGGACCACGTCAGTCAGTAGTCGATAGATGTGAGAACGGTAACTGCGCGCATTAGTACGCCTTTTCTCAATACATATCGTTTATTTTATAACTCAATGGAATGTGGGTTACCAGGGCCGGCCCGATGGGCAGGCGAGCCATGCGGTCGCCTGGGGCGCTGAATCTTGGGGGGCGCTGACTTGCCGCAAGTCGGTTGTAGTTTCTGAATAATTAAATTTAACTTTTAATCAAAAGCACGCACTCCAAATAAGTCCGTACCTGCCCGCCAATCGGTAAGCGTGCTGTATGATAACAAAAAATCAAAGTAATAGCGGCCGGCGGAGTACAAAGTGTTGGCGTGGCTATGATGTTTACGTTTTATCGTTTTTATATAGAGCACCGACTGCCGGTCTTCTTCGACCGAATTCTGAATTTTCTGTATTTAGTTTTATTATTAATTCTCTAATTAAAAACAAAGAATAAACTACTCTTTGCTAAAGAAGCGAATTGTTGAAATCAGTCTATTATATTAATATTATTACTATAACAGTATAGTACGGTACGCGTTTAAGTTTCCAGTGCTTCAGTTAGCATATTAATATATGTATAATAGATATAACATATCGTGTCATCTTTTGTTGCAGCTTGCCAGCTTGTACTAGCTTTCTTCGGACTTTGTATATTAGTTATTAAAAACTAAATTTGCGTTGTGTATTGTGTGTGTTGACGTTATAAAATTGAGAAATTTGTTTGTCAATTATATGGCTTGAAAAATACTTGTGATGTAAATGAGGCTCGCTTTTTACTTTTCAATAAGACTTACGCATTCGAAGACACCAACGACCCTTTCAAAATTACCACGAAAATCGTCGATGGTTCCAATTTACCGCCATGCAAGACGGAATTGAAAAAACAAATACAAAGGGCTGTGTATATATAGAACATTTGGAGTCATGCTGATGAAAAAAGTGCCCACTGCAATGATTCCAGAGGAAAACGGTTGGCAGTTGATCGATGGCCGATATGATTTCAGTTGGTACGAAGACGATCAGCTACCTAATTTCATTTCTGACGTTTTGATTCAACCGGATGATACACCTGCAGGTAATTTTTGCCAGTCGACTCGCAAATGTGATTCAAAACCTTACTTATTAATGTAATGTATTGCTTAACGCTGAATTTTTGATTTGTACACAGATTCGGAATCAACCACCACTGATGACGCCGAAGAATATGGTGCAATCGCATTTTATTCCGATGAAGATAGTGGCGAAGAACACGACGACGGCAAAGATTCTGACGATTAGATGTTTTTTTTTTTCAATGAATCAATGATTCTTTTTTTTTTCCTGTTATAAAATAATTAAAATTATTTTTTGTATAAAATAACTGATATCTATATAATAACTGATATATAACAATTACAATTATTAAGAAACAATTAAAATTATTTTTTTATATAAAATAAATGATATGTATTGAGAAAAGGCGTACTAATGCGCGCAGTTACCGTTCTCACATCTATCGACTGCTGACTGACGTGGTCCTATCATAAATGAGACTGACTGTCTCCTTTATTAACTTTATAGTTTTAATTAATGTTTTGGAGAATTTCAGCTTTGAGAAATCACTTTGACACACGTCATTTTTTTGACAGGTATGAAGTAGCGCTGACGCCACGTGTCCCTATATTTTGCTGTCTGACTGTTGGATTCTTGTTTTATATTATATTTGCTCGTTTTCTATAAATTTTGAGCTTTGAGAAAGCAGTTTAGAGACGTTAATTAATATTACACCTTTGCGAGCGTCCCAGCGCCAGGTGTCCCGGTACCGGAAGTGCTGACTACAGTTATCTTCCATCACTAAAAAGTAACCTAATCTCAAAAAATTTGCTTTGAGAAAACTCTTGCACATTTTGGACGCCAGCTCTTGGACTATAACGCTTATATTTCAAAATTAGGAAACAGAGGAGTTCACTGTAGAGCAAAATAAGCCTTCTGGCAGGAGTCTGTGGAGCATTAATTTCTTTATTTTGAACAAAAAAAAACCTTAATTTTCATTTCTTGAAAGTTTAGTGACCTGATATATGTTAATATTACAACTTGGTGGGAGTAGGTTAATCAAAAACAGAAAAACTACTTTTTTTAATTTAATCAACGTTTCGCCATAGTAATTTACGTCCGGTAAGTGACTTGTTGACGAGTTGTTTTACGGACGAGGCGACGCAAGAGCCGAGTCTGAAATATAAAGAGTACTGTAATAAGCAGAGGTAGGATTTACCAATCGAATATAACGTAAAACCAGGGTTGGCTTTAGGTGGTTATGTGTCAGATTTGTTAGCGAATTCCGTATTATCCAAAGTTGATAAAATCAGTTTATTATAAATACTCACTTAAAGAGAACTGGAGGTATAGGGGGATGTACTTAATAGTAAACTACACACACACACAAGTACTTTTCACTGCCGGTTACAAGAATAAAAATATATTATTAATTCTGGTCTAAATTTTGCCGAACCTCTTCTCTGTTGAAGAGTAGGGATTTTTTTTACTTTTACATTTAATAGACAAGGGATCAACTGCTTCACATCCCTTTCGTAGGATGGTATATCACCTACACAACCCTCGCCTAAGATTGAATAGCTTCTGCGTATAAGATGATATATAAACCGTTAGAAGACGAGACGAGATCGCCGAGTTTCACTTGAGCTATCATCAAATTACTGACTGCGACTACCGTTGCTTAATTTTCGTATCTAAGACAATTACTGTTAAGGCAGATCTACGCTCGTTCCCTAACAGTAACAGTTATTACTGTCAAAGTTGAGCTCCACCGTTAAGACCAGCGTCGCTCGTAACATGAGCGTCGCTCTCAACATGAGCATGGCTGTCAGATTAGGCGTCGATGCCAAATTAGGCTGGTCTGTCAAAATGACAGTAACAAGCGTTGCCGTCAAAACTAGCGTGGCTATTAGAATAAGTTGAGGTTAGGTTTGAGCCGACACTAGCAAACTTCTTCAGAGGTTAGGATATACTGACGCGTCAGTATCTTTTACAATTCAACTACAGGATAAATTTCTGACATTGAATACGTCTGTATCGAAATTTTCGAGGTTAGAAATCTTTCACACTGACGTAAAATTAGAATTTATGAGGTTAAAGAATGTAAAGGGTAGAAGGCCTGGAGAATACTCCTGAGAAGTCTATGGGAATTTTCCTTTCAATTAAAATTTAACAAATATCAGAAAGACCAGACTGAAATAAGTTCGCTTTGAAGTTAGAAAACTTCAAAGTGAATTGATATGTGAGGTTATGAAATTCTTTGGGGCTAAACGGTTTAAAGTTAAAAAACTTGTCCCTCAAAAGCGGAGCACGAGCTGAGCCTGCAACGAACACGATTCGTGATATTTGCACGGCCTCGGTGAGCAGCTCGCTAGTCGCTCATAAGAATAACACAAAGTTGGTACGTCGAAAAATATTTTCATCGCAATAAAATAGTAGAAATATGTAAATTGTATAATTGTATAATTGTATTATTGTGTTGTTGTATAATTGTATAATTTATAAGTGTACAATTGCATAATTGTATAATTGTATAATTAAATAATTTTCATTCAATATTTGTGGCATGTTCGACTTGCTTCACAGGTCGAAGGATGATCGCAGTGAATTTATGGTGCGTTCACTAATCACTGCCCCATATGATCACTGCGATTAACACAGACTCAGCCCGCGCTCGGCTCGCTCTCGACTCGCCCTCGACTCGCCATAGCTATATACACCTTAACATCAAAGTGCATAAAAACATAATTGTTTAATCTAACAAAATGCAGTTGTACCTACTAGATATCGGCTGTCATTGTCAAATTAATTTAAATTATTTTATATTGCTTTTAAATTATCGATCCTATTGTCACGATACTTTAACAGTATATTACAAATTGTAAACAAATGAATATTTATTTTTGAATAATTAATATTGTTAAATGTATTATTATGCTTTTAAATTCTGCCCAGACATGTAAAGGGTGTGGTGAAAGTAACTGACACATTTCCGAGTAAAACTACTCTGCATTTTATTAATATTCTAATAATACATGTACGAGAAGAGAATAATAAAGTTTTTATTTATTATTTTTTTTTAAATTACTTTAAGCAGAGATTATCACAATACGTGTAAATTCAAATTTAGATATTTTGCATCACGTTAAATTTTTCATAAATTTTATGTATTTTTCAAAAATACAGATTGTTCTTAAAAAGTGACTATGCCTAGTAATTAAATAGCAAAAAAAATGAGAATCAAACTGGTAACCAAAATACAGTTGCTATTTAAAAAAAATGTAGTGATGGTGGCTTTGAAAAATCAATGTCATATCTGTGGTCACGTCATAAATGAAAAAATATAGTGTGTCCCGAAATTAGCGTGCAATATCTTCAGCGAATTGAACAACCAAAAATAAGAAAACAAGTTCCCATAAATATGGGTCGAAAAAATGCTTTCTAATAAAATTTTTATTTATTATTTTTTTTAATTACTTTAAGCATGAGATTATCACGATACGTGTAAATTCAAATTTAGATATTTTGCATCACGTTTAATTTTTTGTAAATTTTATATATACCTACTTATTTTTCAAAAATACAGATTGTTCTTAAAAAGTGACTGCCTGCAAAAAAAAAATGGAAATCAAATTGGTGACCAAAATACAGTCGTTATTTAAAAAAAAATGTAGTGATGGTGGCTTTGAAAAATCAATGTCATATCTGTGGTCACGTCGTAAATGAAAAAAATATACAGTGTGTCCCGAAATTAGCGTGCAATATCTCCAGCGAATTCAACAAACAAAAATAAGAAAACAAGTTCCCACAAAAATGGGTAAAAAATGCTTTCTAATAGTAGAGGTGCTAGATATATAAATGTTGCAAATTGTGACAAGAATATCCCCATGGCCAAGAATGCAGTTTATAGTTATACAGTGAAAATAAGATGGAGATGTGTCGCCCAAAGTGATGGGAACCCAAGATGGCACCTATAATTCAAAATAGCTACACGTGTTGAAACTTTGTTACAATTTTTTTTACACATCATACAAAAGAGTGTTTGCTATCGATTTATATGTTTTTGTATTTCATTTTTCTAAAATAGCCTGATTCAATATTGGAGGACCTATATGGTGGTCCTTCTTTGCACAAGAAGATATTCTTATCGCAATTTCAGGATTCGACTGGGATTAAGCTATTCCATAGTTTCATTGAGGAACGACCAGTAAACAATTCTTCAACAATACTTCAACCTTTAAAAAAAAAACTAATTCTCCTCTTCATAGCACTAGCAAGAACGATACTACATGACTTTAAAAACAGATATGAAGCTGTTTTCCAGACTCTTAATAGTTACAGAGAATCGTCAGTTAAATAGGCAATGCTGTAATTTGTGATATTTTGTATGATTTAGGCATTAATAAATACCCATTTTTTCTTAGTTAAGAGAATATATTGAAGTACCCGTTCTTTCACTTTTCCCATTATATGTGACAAAAGTGCACCTATATTGACTCTTAGCCTACTTTTGACATGAAGAATGAAATCCTGGATATCAAGAACATATAAATCGATACTAAACACTCTTTTTTTATGATGTTTAAAAACAAAATTTCAAAACGTGTAGCCATTTTGAATTATAGCCGCCATATTGGGTTTCCATCACTTTGGGCAATGCCCCCCATCTTATTTTTATTGCATAACTATAAAGTATATTCTTACCGATGGTCATATTCGTATCAGAATTTGCAGTTTTTTAATGAATTTTGTTGCGTAACACCTCCACTACAAGAGAGTTACAGCCATTTAAAGGGGGAGCCCCGATAATGGTTTTCTCTAAATATCTCAAAAATGGGCGAAGGTAGAATTATAAACTTTGGTATATTGGATATCTATTAAATTCGTTATCTAATTATGCAAAAATCGTTTAAAAGTGCCCCAATATTTTTGTATATAAATTTTTTAAGCTTTGATATTAAATTTTAAAATCTAAATTTTACAAATAAATAAATATGTTGTTTTACCTTGATAAAATGCCCCGTTTGCGAGAAAAGTCGATTTAAATATTTTATTACATCTTAGGCATGTGTGTGGTGAAATAATGTGATTACTGGGAAGGTCATGAAAACAAAAGATTGTTTACATGGATTTTAACAGAAAATGGATATTTTTTATTAAAACCGTTTTATCCAATCAATTTACTACGTTTTTGTTGATATTAACATATTTTTCACTAATTTTCAAATTTACCGTTAAAAAACGGTATATGATTTTAAAATGAAACATAACCCCAATAATTACTATAGATTTGTTTATATATTAGTGTTAAAATTTTAAAAGTATAAACTAGGTGACAATTATAATATAGTCAAGTACAGGGTGGACAAATTTCGATGTTTGTATAGAGTAACTCGGTAACTGTAGGAGATACAAAACAATGGAAGACACTCTCTTGATCTCTTTTTTTTGGAGACAAATTCACTGGCGAAAACAAAAATTTGCTATCGTCTTTTGTTTTCGAGTTATAAACAAAAGTTCGATTTTTCGACTTTCAGACATACAAGCTGTAACAAATTCGCTTCTCAGGGATCTCGGAAACGGTAAGTTGCAGAATTTGGCGATCAGGAATATGTCGTTGAGAAAACGAAAATGTCTCTTGCTGTTCTTGACATTTTTGAAAAAAAAAGTAAAATTTTGAATTTTCGTTTTTATTTTTTCTTGACGTTATTTGAAGAGTAATCGAAAAACTAAATACACATTTTCATTGGCACTTTTTATTCTTTACAAGATAACGTAAACCGTTTTTTTATAAGACGTTTCGCCTTTTCGCTACCCTCAACAAGTACGTTATTTTAAATACCGACCTGTATTTTTTATTGCATTTTTTTGTAGCATTTGACCCTCCGACTTCATTGATGTATCAAACTTTTATGTTGCTAAACGTTTCGTAACTGTAAACCATCATCAAGAAAAAAAACACTTTTTTTCGGATTAACGTTACTTTACTATTTTTCATAACTAATAATTAATTAATTTATTAACAATAAAACTATAAAAATTAAATTAACAGGTAGGAACACAGTAATGGCACAATAAATAAATTTTAACAAAGAACAGCAACAATAATGATAAATAACTAACAACCAAAAATAATGTATAATAAGGCGGCTTTGGATATATAGAATGACAAATAAAATAATAACGGGTAACTGTCAGATTTCGCTTGTCTATGACTGTCTATGAGTTATTTTAATTCATTCTGGTTAACTATTATTCAAAAATGCCCTTTTCGGATTTTGAAAAGCGTGATATGCTGAAATGTTATTACATGTGTAATCGAAATTCACGGAGAGCTAGTGATACGTATGAGGAACAATTTCCTGAAAGAGTACAGCCCCACTGATCCCTATTTCAAAAGTTAGATCGAAATCTTGGGGAATTTGGTTCACTTAAGAAAGCCAGGACACCATATGGCAATAAAATTACACAAAATGAAAATGATGCTATCTTGAATCAGATGCGTACTTAAAGATTCTTAGATATTTGCGCAAAGTTAGCTAATATTTGCTCAAAGGAGATTATTCATATTATGTTGTATAGGTGTTATGATCTAAAATGTGATGTGATTGTAATATTACATAATATTTTTTAAATTATATTATGTTTCCTATTTTAGATAAATAATGACCCATCGAAATCGACCAGAGAAATAGCCAATGCCATTAATTTACCAAATACCTCACATATGAAAGTCTGGCGAGTATTAAAAAATAACAACATGAAAGCCTATAAAATACATATCTCTCATTGTTTGCGACAAGGTGATCAAGAAAGACGTTTACAATTATTCTGTATCTGGTTGAGGCAGCAAATTGACAGAGGGAACAATTTTTTAAATAAAATAATTTGGATTGATGAATCTAAATTTACCAGTTGTGGCATCTTTAATGGAAATACGGAACATATTTGGGCGGTAGAAAATCCACGAATTAATCGACCAATTCGAGCTCAAGTTCGATTTGGTCTCAACGTATGGGCTGGCATCTATGGCGATGGAATTCTCGGACCGTTTATTTATCAAGAAAATTTAAATGGTGCAGGTTATCTTGAATTTATGAGAACAACATTTTCAGATTATTTAGACGAATTGCCACTGAACAGATTGCCAAATTTATAGTTTCAGCAATATGGGGCACCACCTCATAATACTAGAGACGTAAGACAATTTCTCCATCAACAATTCCCTGAAAAAGGATTGGTAATCGTGGAGTGGTCGAGTGGCCAGCGAGGTCACCGGACCTTTCACCTTTGGACTAGTACCTGTGGGGTCACTTAAAAAAATAAAATGTATAAAACGGTGCCAAATGATGTTGCGAATTAAGAGCAAATATTGTAAATGGATTTAATTCTTTACGAAGACGTGATATTCAGAGGGCAGTGCAAAATTTTGTCGAAGAATAGATTTATGTAAGAATGTAAATGGAAATCTGTTTGAATACTTATTATAAATTGTACATTATAACAATTTATACTATTTTCATCACTCTGTTCGTAGTTATTAGGTTGTTAATTGTTATTTATCATTATTGTTGTTCGTTGTTAAAATTTATTTACTGTGTTATTACTTGTGCTTCTACCTGTTAATTAAATCTTTATTGTTAATAATTATTAATTATGAAGAATAATAAAGTAACGTTAATCTGAAAGAAAAGTGTTTTTTTTTTCTTGATGATAGTTTACAGTTACAAACGTTTAGCAACATAAAAGTTTAATACATCAACGAAGTCGGAGGTTCAAATGCTACAAAACAATGCAATAAAAAATATAAGTCCGTATTTAAAATAACGTATTTGATGATGGTCGTGAAAAGACGAAACGTCTTATAAATAAAATTTTTACGCTATCTTGTAAAGGATAAAAAGTGACAATGAAAAAGTGTTTTTAGTTTTTCGATTACTTACTCTTCAAATAACGCCAAGAAAAAATAAAAACGAAAATTCAAAATTTTACTTTTTTTTCAAAAATCTTAAGAACGGCAAGAGATATTTTCGATTTCTCAACGGCATATTCCTGATCGTCAAATTCTGCAACTTTGCCCTAATTTAACCGATGCTATATCTCTTACCGTTTCCGAGATTCCTGTAGTGAGAAGCGAATTTGTTACAGCCTGTATGTCAATATCTTATCTATTTAATATTTAATAATTTGTTTCTCTTTCAAACTATATATCATATGTGGGGTCGCTTTTGATGTGTAAGTATTTAATTGCGAAAATAATCTTTTAGTAGATAGCCATACCATAGCCAAC
Organism: Rhamnusium bicolor; assembly: GCA_029963845.1. Lineage (NCBI taxonomy): Eukaryota > Metazoa > Arthropoda > Insecta > Coleoptera > Cerambycidae > Rhamnusium > Rhamnusium bicolor. The sequence continues at coordinate 1,079,293 of JANEYF010005871.1, forward strand.
TATCATTTCCATTTAAAAAATACAACTTCATGCCGTAACTCGAAATTGTACCTTTTTTTAAATTTTCTCGATGCCACTCTATTGTACAGAAAAAAGTCTGAAGAATGTAAAAGTTGTTTTTTCATAACTCTACAAACAACCAAGATATTGAGATGTGTCTAAAAGTCGAAAAATCGAACTTCTGTTTATAACTCGAAAACAAAAGACGATAGTAAATTTTTGTTTTCGCCAGTGAATTTGTCTCCAAAAAAAAGAGATCGAGAGAGTGTCTTCCATTTTTTTGTATCCCTTACAGTTACCGAGCTACCCTATACAAACATTGAAATTTGCCCACCCTGTACTGTACATGTTTATATAAAATGTCCTTACCGTGACAACATACGATAGTCCATCCCAAGTCATCCTGGCCACCGAGTCTTTTCTTCTGATGGAAACGTCCCCGTAATGTTCCTGGGTGCCATCAGGAATGTCGCTAGGTCCAGGTAGTACGTCTGGCCTCTCCGTTGTTAACTGTCCGGACATTTGACTTGGGGAAATTTCTGAAATTGTTCTACGGTACGATCTACCGCTCGGTGTTCTATATTCTTCTTTTAGTGGTCCCATGGTTCTAAAATTAAATACATTTTTGGTAAAAGAAAGCCACTGCTTTTATTAGGATCAGATTATTACTAGATTTATTTCAGTTGTCCCAAAATTGACAATTAAAAATTTTAATAAAATCTGTACCAGATTATGAAATATGAAATAACTGTTTTAGGTCTCTCAGTTATGAAAAACTATAAGTAAATCCCATATGAATAAAAACTCAATGTATACTAATTATGCGACAGATAGATAGATATATCTTTATTTTTCGTATTACAGGGTGAGGCAATTTTTTTTCTGCAAAATCAATAGAACAAGTCGAAATAAAGACAGTTTACTCAAGACCCTTAGTTCCCAAACTTTACCGTTTTTGAAGTTTCACTTTATTTTTGGTTCATCTTTTAAATTATCGACTTTATTGTGATATCACAATCAGAATAGAATTAGAATTTCTTTATTGACCATTTTTGATACAATTTGTATATATGGTAAGTCATATAAGAGAATATATTGTATAATATAAAAATGTATAATGTCTCATATGTCATGTAGAGTATAAATTAAATATATACAAAATGCATGACATATAAAGCATGTATACATAATATAAATTTAAATAACAAACATTATAGATATCAAACAAACAATCAAATATCACATTATTATTACATTAGCATATGCACTCACACACACACACACACACGCACGCACGCACGCACGCACGCACGCACGCACGCACGCACGCACACACACACACCCACACACACACACACACACACACACACACACACACACACACACACACACACACACACACACACACACACACACACACACACACACACACACACACACACACACACACACACACACACACACACACACACACACACACACACACGCGCGCGCGCGCGCACACACGCACACGCAGACGCACACAGACACACATACACACGGACACACGGACACACGAACACACGGACACACGGACACACGGACACACGGACACACGGACACACGGACACACGGACACACGGACACACAGACACACAGACACACAGACACACAGACACACAGACACACAGACACAAAGACACATAGACACACATACACAGACACATACACATACACATACACTATATATACACAACATACACATACACTATATACACAACATACAAATATAAATACCGTATACGAATACACATATGCTTAAACGACCTCAGTGTTCCCTAATTAAAAAGTCTTGTACACTGTAGAACACACATAAAGTAACATCCTTAACCAACATTTTGAATTTATTATAGTTCTGTATATATCAAGAGGGAGACTGCTAAATAGCAAAATGCAGTTATAATGAGGAGAATGTTTGTAATTTGCTGTGTGGTGTGTAGGAATGCTAAGTAGTTTCCACGCACTGTAGGGTACGAATGGTAATTTTTCCTTTGTGTAAATCCATATTTTTCATTGTATATGTCAAACATTTTAATATAAATATACAGGGCGTAGTTAGTATTTTTTTGTTCCTAAATATATCTTTACAACTCTCGCCATAATTTATGTAAAATGTAAGTTTCATAAGTCTTTTTTTGATTAATAAAGACTCTGTCTCTGTCCCTTCAACCACCCCATGCAATATTATTAGAAATATATTATAATATAATATTATAAGAAATATGTGAAAACGTAATATACGGTCACTAATCATGCTTCATCTAGTGTAATTCCCATTTGTAATAGAGCAAAATAGGCCTTATTAAGCAGAAGAACATACATGTTCGATATGTTTGCTCCATGATAGTTTGTTATCCAGATAAGTCCCATACAATTTTGTGCTCTGAAATAAAATAATCTGATCATGTAACATTAAATCATATGGTAATAATTGTTTTTGCAATCCAAAATTTACAATTACTTTTTTGTTTTCATCTAAGATCAACCTGTCTCTCTCCGCCCAAATACTGACCCTTGAAAAGTTTGACTAAGTGAGTGGAGTTCATTTATTGTGTCTGTCGGTAATGTTACAGTTATATCATCACCAAACAATGTTAGATGACTGGTGGTTAAATGAGTTGACAAATTGTTGATATATAACATAAAAAGTAGTGGCCCCAAGACCGAGCCTTGGGAACTCCTTATTTTATATCCTATGGTTCCGACTTCACAGAACTAAGTCGAACTTTATGTTTTTAAATCAAGTTTCTAGCTCTCATAGAACTCGACATATCGAAGTCGGACACACTATTGCCTCACCCTGTATATCATTGGAATCGTAAGAAAGCGTAGATTTTAAAAACGGAAAAGATATACAGGGTATTATATTTAAAAAAAAAACATACGTTACACTCTTATTACTTCTATATGCGATGCGCAACGGTTTTTTTGAATATACATTTTTAAATAACTTTTATATAGAACTTTTTTCTAAAGTGAAAAATAAAAGAGTTATGATCGGGAACATCTTCGATTGATAACCCTGTATATGACTAATGACATAAGGTTAGACAGTAGGATATACGATACGTTTTAGAGTTGAGCCACACCCGATCAACAGTAAGCAAAATGGAAAGTAAATACAGATAATCTGGGTCAGGGATTTCTCCATGAATGGTCGTCTAAAGGTAAACAAAAATACAAGAATCAATGTTTTATTGCCAATCCAAGACAATGCACATTCTACAACTCATATAAGTTGAAGGTGTATTGGTGTCCATGTGGATATTTGTCGTTAAAAAAATGGCAAATTTCAATTTGATCTCTGGTTCCAAAACCACCTGAAACTTTATGTTGAACTTATAACGTAAACAATTGATTTAAATCAAAATCCTGTTTTATTATTGTTGATAATAAACACAAAATAAACTTATGTTTGATTTTCACAATTTTTATTTAACTTATGACAATTGTTTCGCACCACAGTGGCTTCATCAGATGGTGAATACAAGACTAAATTCTTTATTACAAAGTGTGGGTATATATATCAACTAACTATTCTAGGGTAATAAAATGGAACTGTAATAAAATAAGGTACAAAATAATTTAGAAAATATTTAACAATGGTGAATAGTTTAAATCTAGCTGGTCATTTAAAATAATATTACTATTTTTTAATTTATTAATTTCTAATGTCTCTAATAGTGACAATTTTAAGCCTTTATTTTCTATGTGTAAAATATCGAAATTATTATTAAAAGAATGATTGTCCTCTAGCAAATGGTTGGCATACGTCGAATCTAATTTATTGTTATTAAAACTGCGTTTATGTTCCGACAATCTTTTTCCAAAATTTCTTCCCGTTTGTCCGATGTATACTTTAGGGCATGTACCACATGTAAGCTTATAGACTCCACTTTTTTGTTCTTTTTTAGTTTTATCTTTATTGTTCTTAATAAATTTTTCTAGAGTGTTATTAGTTTTAAATGCTATTTTCATACACAGATATTACGATACATAATAGTTCAACACATCCTGTAAAACATAAACACGCTGCCTATATTAGTATGATAAACAGATTAACCAAATTTCCTTTAACTGAAGATAATTACAACAACGAATTAAATTTTATTAAACAAATAGCAGTGAATAATAGTTTTAAAGAAACTTTGGTTAACAATTTACTTAAAAAGAAAAATTATAATATAGCAATAGAGTCAGTTTATCCAAAAGTAGAAATCAGTGAATTAAGTGATTTAAGATATAAAACCCTTACTTATATAGGCCAACCTACCGAAAAAAATATCAGTTAAACTTAAGAAAAAACATAATATTAAAATAGCATTTAAAACTAATAACACTCTAGGAAAATTTATTAAGAACAATAAAGAACTAAAAAAAGAACAAAAAAGTGGAGTCTATAAGCTTACATGTGGTACATGCCCTAAAGTATACATCGGACAAACGGGAAGAAATTTTGGAAAAAGATTGTCGGAACATAAACGCAGTTTTAATAACAATAAATTAGATTCGACGTATGCCAACCATTTGCTAGAGGACAATCATTCTTTTAATAATAATTTCGATATTTTACACATAGAAAATAAAGGCTTAAAATTGTCACTATTAGAGACATTAGAAATTAATAAATTAAAAAATGGTAATATTATTTTAAATGACCAGCTAGATTTAAACTGTTCACCATTGTTAAATATTTTCTAAATTATTTTGTACCTTATTTTATTACCGTTCCATTTTATTACCCTAGAATAGTTAGTTGATATATATACCCACACTTTGTAATAAAGAATTTAGTCTTGTACTCACCATCTGATGAAGCCACTGTGTGGCGAAACAATTGTCCTAAGTTAAATAAAAATTGTGAAAATCAAACATAAGTTTATTTTGTGTTTATTTGTAAAATGGATTTTCATCAAGTAAAGGTCGAATCAATCAACTATTGTTGATAATCTGATATTTTTTTATTTTCTGTTATGCATCTGAAGAAAATTATTAGATATTGAGTGGAAAAACCTTACATAATTTTAATACTTAATGTTATAACAAGGAATTTTAGTGTACCGGGTACAAATTAATATATTCAAAATTACAAATTATTGTAATCAAAACAGGATGTTTAAATTATCCCTTATATAATATTTTATACACTGAACTGAATCTGGGGTTGGCTGCTTGTACATTATCAAAATTATTAAAAAAAAATGAAATTTTTTGCTTTTAAATGTTTCAAAAATATTTTATTAAAACTTTACACGTGTTTCGGCATTTTAAGCCTTTTTCAACAATACAGATGATACTAGATTTTAAATCGTGTTCTTTACTTATTATAACATCTGGGCTGTACAATACAATTGTAAAGTATTAAATTTTATGGTATGAAACGATGGAAATTTCTTTATCTTATATTTTTTGGCTAAAATGTCGTGACCGGTAAAAATAATTTGATCATTTGCTATATTTTCATTATTTTTTTACTGATTTTTTAATTTCTAAAATTTCTAATAAATCTAATTTTTTAACTTTATTTTCTGAGTGAAGCAAGTCGATCTTATCCAAATCTATGAAATGATTAGTAATCATTTCATGATTACTTTATATACAGTGCGTTGACATGCCGTTGCTATGTATATTGTTCAAAATAGATTTTTTTTTGTTCCTCGACCCGTTTGTTTGCTATTAATGAGTTCTCCGATTTCTCCTCTGGTAGCTGAAATTTACATGGCTTCTTCGAAAATAATCTGTTTCAGTCAAAAAATGTTCTGGTGGGAAATGTATTTTTCTGGACACGATATGTAGATGACGTGTTTTGTATTTGGAAAAGACAGAACGTTAATTAAACTAGTTTTCAAATCTACTAAATTCATTTAATCAAAAAATCCAATTTACGTTAGAAATTGAAAATAAAAATAGCTTAAACTTTTTAGACGTTAACATAAAAATAATAATAATAAATTCTTAGAATTTGATATATATCGCAAACCCACTTGTACCGACATGGTAATTCACAATAGTTCCAAACAGTCACTACAAATAAAACACTCACCATTCCACAGTTTCATTAACCGCCTATTAACATTTCCTTTAAGATGAGAAAATTTTGAAAAAGAAGTAAAAATAATTAAAAACATTGCCGAAAATAATGGATACCAAGAGAGTTTGACTGATAATTTAATATCTGCGAAACAAAAGAAAAATATTCTTAATGAGTTTTATGTTGGTCATAAAACCTTCCAGAATAATTATAAATGTATCAATTATAGACCTAAGATTAGCAATAAAGTTAGTAATAAGTTGAACAGTTTAGGATGTAAAATGATTTCCGTAAATAACAATAACATTGGAGGAATTCTCTTAAATAATAAAGATCAACCAGATAAATTACAAAAAACTGGAATATATGAGCTACAATGTTCTGACTGTGATGCTATATATATTGGACAAACTGGTCGAAATGTAAACAAACGGGTCGAGGAAAATAAAAAATATTTTGAACATAATACATAGCCCCGACATGTCAACACACTGTATAGAAAGTAATCATTTCATAGATTTGGATAAGATCGACTTGTTTTACTCAGAAAATAAGGTAAAAAATTTGATTTATTAGAAATATTAGAAATTAAAAAAAAGCAGAAAAAAATAATAAGAACATAACAAATGATCAAATAATTTTTACCGGTCATGAAATTTTAGACAAAATAGTGTAAGTTAAAGAAATTACCATCGTTTCATACCATAAAATTTAATACTTTACAATTGCTTTTGAACGTATTTTCTGATGGTGTTGGACGACTTAGATAGAACACCCTATATGCTCTTTTTGCTGCACGTTTATTTTTGTTATTTTGTATATAACAAGTAAAAATTTGGACTTTTTCTTCCTCACTGTAAACCATTTTGATTATTTCATTAAATAAATGTCACATCAAACATATTAGTTGTCATGTTCATAATAATAATAATAATGATAATAATAATAATAAATGTCTTTATTGTGTAAAATAAAAGGTTAGTGGTACAGTATGCACTGATATCAAAACTACTAACCTAGGATACCATTGGTATAGTATTAGTACAGTATATAATATGCAATATTACAATATGTATATATCTAACGTATATCTAGTTAAGTACATGTATCTACAGTATATGAACATATAATATATATCAAAAACAGTATTTATCTATATGATGTCTAGATTTTATCACTATTTTATCACCGTCTAAAACAATTTTAAATCTATGTTTAATTCGCCGCTCAAAATCAGAGACTTTAGTTGACGTTTTAGTACATTTGTTGATTTATTGTGTAGCTGTGGAGGTAGATTGTTATAGACATACGTCGAGAGGTAGGTAAAGGATGATCGAAATGTTTCATATTTAGGCCTTATTGTATGCAATTGGTCGTTTGTATATTTCAAGTTTCGGTTATGCATAACATTTCTCGCAATTAGTTTATCATAGAGATAAATAGGTTTTTGCGTTAGGATGACATTATTTAATAGTGAGATAAAATGTAGGAAGCGCCTCTCATTTATTTTTAGTAGTTGTAACTCCCTGATATGTGGTGTTAATATGCTCGTAGATAGGACTATTTGTTACAAATCTAATACAGATATTCTGGATTTTTTTGAAGTTTGTTTGCTTCTGATGAATTTAAGCAAGGCCCATAAACATAATCACAGTAGTTGACGTGTGATAAGACTAAGGACTCACATAACAGTAGTTTAGTGGCCCTATCAAGGATATTTCTAAAACTTGAAATCTGTTTAAAAGAGCAGAACCATTTTTAAGGACTTCTGATATATGAGGAATAAAGTTTAAATTTTTATCAAAGGTTAGCCCCAAGTCTTCACCTTGTCAACTTGTTCTATAATTATAATGTCAATTGATAATTGAAAGTGAGTAAGAACTATTAATTTATTTGCAGTGCCAAAGATTATATTTTTACTTTTATTTGGATTTAATAGGAGTGAATTCTGAAGAGTCCAATTTTTTATTTCATTTAAATCATGATTAATTTTGGTTTGGGCTTCCTCAGGCTTCGTCACATCAAAAGCAAGGTAAAGTTGTATATCGTCAGCGTACATGTGCAGGGAACAGTACTTCGTGACTTGTGGCAAGTCTGCGGTGTAGATGTTAAAAAGCAAGGGCCCCAAGATCGAGCCTTGGGGCACTCCCGAGAGTAGCAAACGTTCGTTAGAGAGTCTTCTTCCACTTGTGGTGTTAAGACATGTATATTGAAAACGATCTAGTAGGTAAGACGTGAGCCACATTAACATATTATCCTCTATACCGTAGAATTTTAACTTTTTTTATTAGCAGTTCAGTATTTAAGGAATCGAAAGCTTTTGACATATCTAATAAGGTCAAGGAAGTTACTTTATCAGAATTAATTGACGTCAAGACATCATCGAGAATAGCGATCAACGCCGAGGATGTTCCGTGATTCTTTCGAAAGCTGGACTGTATTTTGGGAATAACATTATTGTCTAGCAAATAAGGTGTTAGTTGCCCGTGGATGACCGCCTCCGCTATTTTTGAGGGAACTGAAAGTAAGCTATAGCTCACTTTAATAATGTTAACTTTTCCATATTTACAGTAACTAGTTTAACTAAGATATTCGACGTATAATAACTCAAAAACGGTATATGGTATATTTTTTAAATCAGGAACAAAGGACCATTCCAATAATATACAGGGTATCCCATTTAAAAAATATATTATTTTTTTTCCATAGGCAATAATAACGATGATAAGGGGTGGGTAATTTATAATGAATAACTCTGTACATGATCATTAAACGAATTATTGGGAGAAAATCTAACAACGGAACATCATTTCAAGTTTCAATGTCCAATTTATTTCGTTTTTTCTTTTGCTTTTACATTAGTGAGCATAGAATAAACTCTTCAGCTCGTACTACCTAGAGGGAGCAGGGAACTCAAGAATACGAGTTGTTTTGCAGATATTTATAAAAAATTCACAGTTGAAAGTGGAAGAAATAAATAATTTAAACTAAAAAATATTTTTTTGTTAAATAAATAGACATTTCACATGCAAGGTAAAAAAATCCCTAGAATTTCCCTACATCCCTAGTTACAAGAATTTTCAAAAATTGTCCCTACAACTAGGGATAATTCCCTAGATCTGGCATCACTGCTCGTATCAGGCTGGAGCAAACTTCAATCCTCTAGTTGTACTAGTTATGAAGTCCACTCAAGGTGCCGTTGTTTTTTAAATTCATCACGAGAATTTATTAATTTCCTTTTACCTAAACAATATCTAAAATTACAATTTTTGGGGATTATGTGTAACTAGGAGATGGTTAATAAACATTTCTTTCTATTCCACTGAAAACTTTTCTCATTTTTAATTTTGTAGTCTAGGGAAATTTTAATTTAGTTACAACGCATATTAGTCCTTTACTTATTTGATGTGTACATTTTAGTAAACGTATTTATTTATATTTCTTAATTAATTTATTCAGAACTATGTATTAGACTAGTCTGATTTGGTTTTGAAACAATATTCTTATTTTTTAATAATTTTAGTTCCCGATTATTTATGGTTTAAAAATAATACATTTGTTACAATATTAGAATTTTTGCATTATTAAAAAAATAAGAATTATATTTTAAAACCAAATCAAACTAGTATAATATATTATTCTAGACAAAAAAATGAAGAATACAATTTTTTTCTTGAGCAACCGTTTTGCAGATAAAAATTATTTTTCCTTGAAAAAATATTTTTTGTTGGCCTCTATCTCAAACACCTTTGAATCCATTTCGATGAAGTCTTGTACAAAGGGGTTTTCAAACATGCTGATCAAGAATATCTGATTAGATTTTTTCTAAAAAAATCGAAACATTCAGAAAATCCACCCACACGTTTGCCTCTGTAAAGGCACGCCAATGATGATTCTCAAATTTTACTCTGTCGATAAGTTCGATTTGAAGGCAGTGATCAACCACCCAAATTTCAAAAAGATGACATTAGTAGTTTTTGAGCTACAAGAGTGGCTACATGAAACCTGCGACATACTGTATATTAACTTGTTCAAAAAAACATGACTCATGTTCTTTATAAAAAACAGGCCAATTCCTTGTTTAGAGTATGGAAGATTTTCTTGCTCAATACTTAAATTATTTTTCAAGTTTAGATGCCTACAACACAAAATTAAGTAAAAGAGAAGAGCGCGTTAGCTTTATGCAAACTTTCAAGTATGATTTTTGATTCATCTAGCTAGTAAAACAGATTACATCCCACCTAATACTGTAAGCACAAAAAGACAACTCAAATTTAACAACCTCATATGAGAAAGCTAATGCTTTATTCATATAAAGGACCTTTATACAAATAACGCGACTTGGTGAGAACTTTAGGGAATTCACAAGTAATTATGCAAATTTTAGTTAGCAGCAAACTCTCTATATATGGATATTATTTCCGCTAGACGCCTTTTATGCTTAAGTTTTTTAGCATTAATAACATTTGCAAGTATAAAGAACCCGAAATAAAGTTGTCAAGAAATATACTATGTTTGGTTTATATAATTTCTCTTAATTACACATCTATGGTTACATTAATACTGTATGAAATGAACAGTACAAAAAGTAACTAACTGAAGTACAAAAAATAACTAACTAGTTTTGTTAATATACAGAGATCAATAAAAAACACGACCAAGGGCACTTATGAATTTTTGAGCACATATCTTTGATCATACTGTCATTGTTATACCAGATTGAAATGTCAGGGGTTGTCAAAGTTTCAGTTAAATTGGTTACTGATTTTTTGAACATTTTTGACTTTAAAATGCTTACCTTAGAACAAAAAACATGTCTACTGGAATCTAACTTTAGACTAAACTTATTCGCACCATGACTGTTACGAGAAATTTAGAAAGTGTTTTAAAATTTTGGCATCCACTGGTTTCTAGGATGGTGACGACTTTCCGAGAATCAGGCACTAAAAAAGAATAAATGGTTCTGGAAGACCAAGTAAAAGAACGTAGTCAGTGATTGATAATGTTTGATGTATGATGGGAAACGATCCTTCTAAATTTTTGAGGAGGTTGAACCAAGAGACGAATTTGTCTCATGGCATCTGCCAAATAATTTTAAAGAACGATATGTATTTATTTCTCTAAATAATTAATTTACAACATCAAATATTGCCAACAGATTTCATCCCGCGAATGGATTTTAATGAATAGTTCTTGAAGAATTCATGATATTCTGAACACCATCATCTTTAAATCTAACTTATGAGAAAGATGTTACACATGATAAAAGATCTTTCACTAACCTAGTGCAAATTGCGGAAAATCTCAATAATGTTTTCATGGAAGAACCTCAAAATTATTTCAAATATAAATTTTGGCGATGAAAAAGAAACAAAACACATTACCACCATAGAAAATAGTTTCTACTTAGACGAATTCTCAGAAATTGAGGTGCATATCATTAATCATAAACTAAACAACCAATTTTCATCTGGCCCAGATGAACTACCTAGTGCTGTTATTAAAAAATATGCAACTCATATCTTAAAACCATTAAAATATCTGGTTAACCTATTACTATCTTCAGGATTCTTTCCAAATAAACATGAAGTTAGTAAAGTCACTTCTCACCGTAAAAAACAAGATTGAACAAACGTGCTCAGTTTGTGGAAATATCTTATAAAACGGATGAAAAATATAGATGAAATATCTTTGATATGAGGGTAGGAGTACCTCAGGGCTCTATTCTGGGCCCTGTGTTATTCTTGCTCTTTTTCATTCATGTTCCTGACTTTATAAAAAACTATTTTATGATCATGTATAATAATAATAATAATAATATGCTTTATTAACCCCACTTACAGGACAAAGTGTCAGTACAAAATATACGTAAAATATTATACTTAAATCTTATACTTATATTAAACTTTTAATTTATCAACTTAGGTTATAAACTTAAATTCATAATGCTGCTATAAAAAAAAAAATACAAAATTTGAAGCTGAGTGTAGTAAACGTAAAAGTACCTACATGATATATAATATGGTAAATCGTATAGTAAACATTAATCTCAATAGGCATTAAAGTAGTTTAGATATAGTTGAGAAGGAAGGAAATAATAATAATAATAATTAAGGTAGATAATATAAGACAATAATTAATTTGTGTAAGGATTCTGTAGTTGTAGATAATATGATTTATCTTTTTTTGTGTAAGTTACTACATTATATTTGATGGCATTGATGCCAGTTTTGTTAAGAATACACCAATTATTGACTTATGCGCTTGAAAATTTTTAAATCATCTGCAAATATCAGGGAATCGCATTATAGTTCAATATACAGATCATCCATAAATAACAAAAATAATAAGAGACCGAGATTGGAGCCTTGTGGTATTCCAGATGGTGCCAAGTATGTCGATAATTTATGTCCATTGTAAAATACAAATTGCTTTTTCTCTGTTAGATATGATCGAAAAAAGTTTACTAGATTTAGGTTAAAGCCTAACTTTTCCAACTCTTGTAGCAGTAGCTGATGATCAATGCGGTCGATGGCTTTGGTAAAATCCGTATATAAAGTATCTACTTGACCCTATTCGTGTATGACTTTGACTGAACGACACTAGGTTCGTAATAGTAGATCTGTTAGACATGAATCCCTGCTGACATGGCGATAATATGTTCTTTGTGGACAAATATATTCGATTGTATCAAATAATTTCCAGCACCTTTGCAAAATTACACAGAAGAGATATTTGTCTATAATTGTTTACACAGGACATATTGCCTGTTTTAAAAATTGGAAAAGCTTTTGCTACATTCCATTGATTGGGAAAAACTGACGTTTTAATGGAAATGTTAAACAGGATGAATAATGGTATGGAGAGTGCATCAGTCTTTCACCAGAAATGATGGTATAAGATCCGGACCAGATGTCATTTTATTCTTTAATTTTTTATAGCATACTTTATTTCTGACAAAGAAAGGTTTTTATTATGATAGTTTCTAAATTGTTGTTGTATCGGGTCACATCGTTATTTTGCGTGCTACTACTTGGAGCACTATACACTGAACTAAGGTATTCGGCAAATACGTATATAATTTCTTGTGGATTATCGTATTTTTATCCTTATATGACATTTTTCCAGGTATTCTTGTTTGTTGTCTTTTCGATTGTATGAAGGGCCAGAAGTGTTTTGGATTGGAGGATGTTGAGGTCTGTATACTAGAGATATATTGATGATATGCTAAATCGATCTGTTGTTTTATTGAAGCTCTAAGTTGTTTATATTGTTCGAGATAATATTTGAATTTTGTTTTTTGAATTTGCTGAAACATTTGTCTTTCTGTTTGATGTTATTGATTATTTCACTGGTATACAATTTTAGATAAATGTTTTTATATGTTCTGTACTGAGGAACGTGTTGATCTATAATGTAATGAAATCTGCTGTAGAATTCTTCAAGAGCTAAATTGATATCTGAAGATTTGTAGATTATACTAATCGGTTATATAGATTAACTGGCTTTCCTAAAATTGTAGGCTTTCTGATTATTAGGGGATGTAAAGTTTGTACATTTTAAGTGAAGCTTTGTTTTGACGAGAGGAGCTGAGTGAAAAATATCCTCTTTTACAAGTGGCGCATTATCGTGTAGAATCTCACACTTTAGATTCGAGAAAACAAGATCGAGCAGACGGTCTGAATTATTGAGTATTTTGTTATGTTGTTGAATATCGAAGAATGTATGCCGATGATGCTTGAAACTTCATCACAGATAGGAATACTGAAGAAATTAAGACAAAATATAACCCATAATAGACGAACTTACTATTTATATCAAACTTATTTGGAACATAGATAACGGCTTCCTTAATCATTTTACAGTTATTTAAATAGGATGGTCTTATTTCGAAATATTAACAAAACAGGTTATGCACATTTCCATACAAACCATAATAAAAATAATATAATTTTGAGATAGTTAACAAGATCTCAGTAGAAAGGAATCTTTCAAATTTCTTGACAAAATCTATTATGCAGTCCCGCCTCAATTTTATGAAATAGGCTTTTGAGGTTCTTGTGGAAAAATGTAAAAGTTTTTAAAACACAAAAGTGTATTATTGGCAGAATCCTGTTGGGACGTATTTCATAAAAAAACATGCAACGTATCATGTTGGGAGCGGCCGTATAATATAACAAAATATTTGGCGCCATAGTAGCGCACAGTTGGCTTAAGCATCAAGCGCAGTTAGCCGAAGTCTAGCGGGCGTCTGGGTTCGAACCCCAGCTCCGGTGTGCCAAAATTTTTTCAAAGCACCACACGGCTACTGATTTTGAAGGTCATCTAATTTATGTGGTGTTTGTTATTTTCATGTTTTTATTAACATCTCTTGGCATTCGTTGGCGCATTTTGGTCAGTGTCTCATTCCGATGACCACCGAATAGTGTGAGCATTGCATCTTTTACAGCCAAGATGAGAGTTGAAAAAGTCTGGTCCGTTCACATGAACTGGTCTAATATTATGGAGCTTTTTGTCATCCTATTGTTTGTTGGATGCCTGTCTTTGGTTTTCCGGTCCCATAAATTCCTGAAGTACCGCAACCATTGAATGTAAAGTTATTTGATGCTGACATCTAATTTAACCCGTTGAGATTATAATACATAACAAATGTTGTCTATTTACGGTAGTAAAGAGAGAAGTAGTTGGATTTGTAATGAAACAATACGAGGTCAGTATTTTCTCCAGCAATCTGCACATATAAATAAAGTTTTTCTAGGTTGTACTGTAGCTTTGTTTGACTACCTCAGTATCAGCATCTCCATTAACGTGAATTACAGACAACCCTTCCTTAATAAGTTGGACACCTAGAAATGAGGTATTCGTTGTTTATTTATAACTATTGTTGGAATTTTGTACTTGTGAGTTGTCTTTATAAATGGTCCTTTTTCTCACAAAACCAGTCCTATATGTTCGAGAAGCAGAGCCGACAAGAATTTGCTATGTACAGGGTGTAACAAAAAAGCATGTCATAAACTCAATGGCAGATTCTAGGCAACAAATAGTGACGATATGACAATTTAAAAATGAAAAATTTCCTCTAACTCTGGAGTCCTTGTAAGATATCTTCTTTAAATTTGGTACAATATAGCACTATTAGTAGTTCAATATTTTAAGTAATTATGATCAGTTTATCTCGATTCAAAAGACGAGAAGTGAGGGTCATGTGACTCATTTACCCCCCATTTTTTTTATGAGCACACCTATGGAAAACAAATTAATTTTTTTGAAAATAAAATTCAATTTTAAAAGTTTTTTTACTCATATCTTTTTTCCCATGTGCTTTAATTTTCAAGGAAAATTAAGATTAAAACTGTAAATCCTGCAATTTTGCATGTAATAAAATCGTTCAACCTTTCGATAACTTAATAACTTCAACCATATTATGTGATGAAAATAGTTCATGGTATACCAAAATTTTCATAATAATTAATAATAATAATGTCTTATTCACAGACATTTCTTTTGCAAAATCTCAGATTTTGTATGTTTATTTTACTGATCAGTAAAAGGAAATAAGAGAAAATGTACAATAACTAGAGTAGGTGCGTTAGAAAACAACTGACAGTCGCTGATAGTAAACAATGTACCATTGTTTTGTTTATGTCAAATTGTTTACTCATTTTTTATTAATACTGCTTCTTAGTTAGTGCTCAATTTTCTAAAAAAATAAAATGGCAAATTACACTTTTGCAGAGATGAGTGATATGCATTTAGTATTAGGTAAGTTGGGATATTAAATAATTTAATTATGTATCATTAAAGCATCCGATTTTAAGGTGAGTGCCATAGCAATGGAGCTCTTGCAGCTAGACGTTACGCTGCAAAGTACCTGAATAGGCACACAGCAGATCGACGTACTTTTTTGGTAATAGACCGTAGATTAAGGGAAAGTGGTAGCTCTAAAGAATTCAGAGTAGGAAACTGTGGGCGACCTCGAATACGCGATCCCGACGCCGCGGAAAGGTTATTAGACCTCATTGACGAAAATCTTGATAGAAGTACTAGGCATTTAGCTGCTGAGGTAGGAATGCCCCATATGGCAGTCTGGAGAGTGTTACATAAACAACAGCTGTACCCCTACCATGTTCAAACTGTTCAAGCATTACAACCGGAGATTATGCCCTAGGCTTGTATTTTGTAGATGATTGCGACAAAAGAATTTAGAAAATGATAACTTCGTTAAGAATATTTTGCCAACGGATGAAGCTACTTTTACTAGAAATGGCGTGACAAATCATCACAATTCACATTTATGGGCCGACGAAAATCCGAGAGCAAAAAACGAGACGCATTATCAGAACAATTTTTCAGTTAACGTATGGGCAGGAATTGTGGACCATTTTTTAATTGGACCATTTTTTCTACCACCGTCTATCGGAGACAGAATATTTAAATTTTCTCCGAAATGATCTCCCCAATCTCCTTCAAGAAATACCATTACTGATACAAGAAAACATGTGTTTCCTTCAAGATGGGGCACCCTCTCATTACAGTCGTGAGGTCAGAAACTTTTTGGGGGAACAATTTCCAGAACGTTGGATTGGGCGACGAGCAGAAGCACCCATAAAGTGGCCTACCCGCTCGCCAGACTTTAACCCCCTTTTGTTTTTGGAGTTATATGAAAAAAGGTCTACTCTGTGCAAGTTGATAGTGTCGAACATTTCAGAGAGAGAATTATAAATACTGCAGATAGTTTTCGCCAGAAACAGCAAATTTTTAATAAAATCAGATTTTCATTTTTGAAATGATGTGTTAAATGTATTGATAAGGCGGAGGTCACTTTGAGCACTTGCTAAAGTAATAAAATAAAGCCTGAATAAATTTCTGTTCAATTTATGAAATTTTAAATTATTTAATTAGGTAGTTGTGTTGTTTATTTATTTATAAAGTAATTATTTAAAATAAATTGTTTACAATAAGTTCCAAAAAAGTTATTTTGTTAAAATTAAGTTGCTTGCTTATTCAGAGGACACTATTTCATTCGATTTAAAAGTGTTAACACAAAAAATTTGTTCAATTCTGCTTTAGAGTCTTTTAATTCACAATTCCAATAAGCTAAATGCTTGAAAACTAAAGCACGTAGAAAAAAGGTATGAGTAAAAAACTTTTAAAATTAAATTTTATTTTCAAATGTCATTGGTGTACCCATAAAAAAATTGGGGGGGGGTAAATGGGTCACATGACCCCACTTCTCGTCTTTTGAATCGACATAAACTGATCTTAATTACTTAAAATATTGAACTACTACTAGTGTTATATTGTACCAAATTTATTGAAGATATCTTACAAGGACTCCAGAGTTAGAGCAAATTTTTCATTTTTTATTTTCGGCCCATAAAAATTTTTGGAAGCATTTTCGCATAGAGGTAAGTTAAGTCATATTGTCACTATTTGTTGCCTAGAGTCTGCCATTGAGTTTATGACATGCTGTTTGTTACACCCTGTATTGTGAAAAAGGACCATCTATTGTGTAAGTGATGAAATAGATTAGGAATGTTCTGATATATATTTTCCAATATAAGCTGTTGTTGAATTTATGTGGAATAGCATATGGTAAGTGAGCTGTGTCTGCCTTTAAAGGCATAGAGCCATATTTAATTAAAAATGGAGGAAAATTACAATGCTCATGTATAGTATAAGTAGTACAGTACTTGTCATAATTGGCATTTTCTAATTTCATGAATCACCTTTGTAGAAATATTCATGCTCTTTAATTCCATATTTTTGTAATTTTTCCACTGAGGTGGCTCTTAACGAGAAAAATAAAAAAAACCTTTTGTATTCTATTTGGAGTAAACTTAGGATATTATTATATTATTCAATATATTTTCCTGCACTAGATGATGAAAAACTGTCTACTGTAGTTTTTATTATCTCAAACCAACAATTATTTTGAACGTAATTTCAATACATTGTTTTGCACGAAATTGAGACCTATTATTATTATTATTTCCTTATGTTTAAATATAAAAAGTAATGCGTATAATATGTACTTTTGAACAATGAAGAGAAACAAGGTAAAACTTTTTAAATAAGCCAGCTACATTTTCTTATATACTTGTTTTATACGATAACTTATATGTGTACATATAAAATTCCCTAAGATATTCTTGACTTTATACATATTTGATGTGATTTAATAAAATTTTATGATTTTATATATGGGTTTATAAGCCAATGAAACATTTTAAAAGTTTAAATATTTTTATTGACTATAAAGTGTACAATTCCTCCCGTCTTTGATAACCTAATACAGAAATATCTACATAAGGATTATTGGCCAAGCAAAGTTTGTAATTTTACGACTTCACCGTGAACGCCAGTGATAAAATTTTATTTAGATTTTTTATTCGATCAGTATTAAAATTAACTTAAAATATTCAGTTTATGGGACTGTTTGTTTTAAATTTTGCTGTAAAAGTTCTATTGCCAACCTAATTATGGGGGAAATTCTTTTAGTTACGTATGTACTTTTTAAACAAAATTGACAGAATATTGAGTAGAGATTCCTTTAAACATGTTTTGGTTGAAATTGTTGTCATACAGTAGCGGATTTAGGATTTGGCTAAGGGGAGAGGGCGCAACAGTGGTGTATTTAGGGAGATTAGTAGTAATATCCCCAGCAGCAATTTTGCGACCTCCACCCACACCTGCACAGAAACGCAAATATAGATTCTGTGACAGAAATTAACGTTGTATTAAGTGTAAAAAATGATCACCACGTCATCCACGACCTCTGGTCCACTAGACAACGTCGCTTATCACTTGTTTGTGACTAAAGTAACATAGACACACTAAAGCAATATAGACACAAAAAAATGTTAGCTTTAAACATTTGCCAATCGACTTTCTTTTTAAACGTTTATGTTAATGACAGGAGCACGCCGGTTAACAATGAAGGTGGCAAGAAATCATTTTCCATCATACCATGATGTCAATAAATAATACAAAAAATATCAACTTTAAACACGTATAGCATTGACACTTGTTTTTTAACATAATTGAAATATTTCTGTCAAGCGTTATGCTGCTGGTGCGTCTACAGGAGTCTACTTTGTGACGTGTTAGCTTAAATACGGCAGATTTTTCACAACAAGTTGGCTTTCACACTATGTGGATTCTATGTATTTTGACAAAATGATTTTGCTATCAAAAAATATTGTTCATAAATACATTAAGTACTTACCAGACGCCAGTCTACCCCAATTACTACTACTACTACTACTACTATTTATATTGAATTGTACAGTGAGATAAAAAAGAGGCTACTTATATCTGTTTCTGACAATTTGCAATAAACCCTCAAATAATCGTAAAATAAGCAGGAATATGACTTAGAAATGCTGAGAAATGACGAGTGCAGTATATAGTGTTATGGTGTTTCGTGGAAAACGTCAGTGTTAGCAATGCTAAATAAATTAAATTACTTCAAAAAAATTTCATTACTGCATTTAATAAAATGTTATCATATTCTCTAACGCCTACAGAATAATCTAGTGAGCTTTCTTTTATTCGTTTTGTACTTCTCTTTAATATTTCATAAAAGTCATTATTTTCACGTGGTTAGCCATTATTAAATGCGAGCCTTAATAAATTTCAAGTATCTTGTAATATACTGCGAAAGAAAAACTTTCTCATATTTTAGAAATAAGCAAAAAATAATTAGAGCGTGCCCACATTTTTCACAATAGCAGGCACTTAATTTAAAATTAATTAACAAAAAAAATAGAAAATAAATAACGACCGGCTATAAATTAGATTAATTCAAAGGACAGTCAATATAATCTTAAAAGTAAACGAGAATCAAATAAAAATTCAGATGAAATTTTAATTTCCGATTTTGGAGGGTGAAAAATGACCGCAGATACCGTGTTATATGTCCGTTTTAGCTTTTCATTTACTAATGTGAAATTTTAGGTGGAAAATTATGTGCATATTTTTAGTTCTAGATTTATAGACACAAAATTGTTGAAATAATGTGATTAGTACTTACTGTACACGGTGTTTAATTTTCGTTGTAATTTCTAGATATCTCATTTATTACTAAAAACAGACTAATGTGCAGTTTATGCATTTATGTATTACTTCTTTATGCTGATTCTTAAGATGAAATGAAAAATTTAAGTTTTTTGTTTTCGAGTATCACATTATTTCTAAGCCAACTTGACAAAATTTTGAATCATCTTAGTAAAAACGGCTGCGACAGATATTTAAAGTTTATCTCCATTTTTGCGCTATTTGTAATCAAAATCTATCTTGTGAAACGTCGTTATAATGGGAACTTATAGTAGATTACGAATATATAAAAGATTCCATTTAAAAAACAAAGTTAACCACACTTTAGTTAGAAAAATGCGCATTGACCTACTACCAATTTTAAATTTTTTTTGAAATTGTGGAAATTGTATGATGTTACATACGGTTTGGGACAACCGGTATAGACTATAAAAATTTAAGATATTTTTAAATAATTATTTACTCACCTGGAAGCCATTCTTTTCCGCCTGTCCAACCACCTCAACTGTTGTTCATTCTCATTCTCCTCATCGACCCCAAAGAAAGTAGCCGTTTCCTTTTTGATGTAATTTTTAATAATCTCCTTTTTACTCAGCGATCTATTGAGTGGTGGTCTTTCCCTGTTCGGTATCCTCTCGCTTTGCGAATACCCCACAGGTCTTTGGGGCGGAGGCCGTATCCGTTCCGGAGGAGGGGCGGCTGGCAAAGAAACCGCCCTTTGAACAACGGGTGTTCTAGTAGGCGGCGGTGTTGGTTGCAACGGTTGCTTGGTGGAGTTTTCGGGAACATGGTCTCCGCTTTCAGGTTTTTGTATTGGTTCAGTTTGATCATTGGAGGTCACGGTAGGGGTAGTTGAGCGTTGAGAAGATTGCTGTTGCGCAGGTGGCGGTTGCGGTTGTTCTGGTGGTTGTGGAGTTAAGTGTTGTTGCTGTTGTTGAGTTTGAGGTGGTGTGCCTCTCCTGAAACAAATATAGTTGACAGTTAATATGAAAATATTCCTATTTATATGAAAATAAGAGCAAATTCGAAAAACTGTGTTTTTAAATTTTAATGGCTTATTACTATTATGTACGGTAGAGCAAAAATAAATATAGTTTAAAAAAAACTAAAAAACACGCTTTTAAAGCACATCAAACTAAAAAGTGAAAAATAATTATTAATATAAACTGAAAACAATAATGAACGAAAAATACTAGTATTATTGTGAAAAAAGCGTGGGGCGCTTTGTGCCATATTTTTCGTATATCGAGCAACCCACGCTTTTTTCACAATAATACTAGTATTTTTCGTTCATTATTGTTTTCAGTTTATATTAATAATTATTTTTCACTTTTTAGTTTGATGTGCTTTAAAAGCGTGTTTTTTAGTTTTTTTAAACTATATTTATATTGCTTATTGATGCTGATATTATAACATATTACGATCCAACAGATACTTCTGAAAAAAAAATATATTTTTTTTTCAGCCATAGACGAGATTTGAACTCACGCCCGAGGAGTCCGTCGTGTCGCGTCGACTAAGACTTGTGCCTTAGCCCGCTCGGCCATCGAACGAACTGAGAATCATGGAATGTACTACAGTAATAAGCCACTTGCTCTCACGCAGAGGATACGTGAGGAAAGGAAATTATTTAATTCTGGCGATCCTGTTCAGGATAATGATATAAACTTATCAAATTATTGTATTGTTACCGGTTCTTCGTAAGTGTACAAAGTTTCAATTAAATCTGTCCGTTTAAAGTGGGTGAAAATCGAGTCCAAACAGTCGTTTACAAACAAACAAACAAACATACAAGTGAAGCTAATAAAATCGTGTTAAAAAAACGATACAATGAGGATTTTTCTTGCAGAAATTACTGCTATTGGTATTGGAAAATCCCATGCTTTCTTTAGGAAGCACTTTTGGAGCAGTGTTTATTTTGATTTTTTTTTTATTTTTCAGTGTAAAACCCTCACTAAAACCAATGGGTGAAATACGGTAGTAGAGCAAATTCAGAACACCATCATCGAATGGCGGACCCACTCAAAAATACCAGGAGTATTTCTTGTAATTTCGCATGACATTTTCCGGTTTCTTAGATATTCTTCTTTCTGAACTGGAGTTCTGTAGACTAATGATTGTAAGTGCCCGCAATGTAATAATAAATCTAGAGAATTAATATCGGACGACCTGGGTGTCCAAGGTTGTGGTCCAGCATACCCGATCCATCGATCAGCATAATTTTGATCTAAATATTCACGTTCAACTAGGCTGAAGTGTGGTGAAACACCATCATGCACAAACCAAAATCGACGTCTTTCCCTTCTTGGGACATCTTCTAAGAGGTCGGGTAGAACATATTCTATAAATTGTCGATATTGATTACAATTAGGCCTGGGAGGCAGAAAATGAGTCCGAATAAGAAAATCCCCAACAATCCGAACCCAAACATTTACTGAAAACTACTCTAGGAAATTGTTTTCAGACCACATGTGATTGTGTGAAAATTTATTATTGCCTTACGGGAAAAACATGCCTCTTCGGTAAACAACACCTGGGATAAAAACCTTGGATTTATTACTAATTTATTTTGCATCTAAATGCAAAAGCTACTCTCTGGGGAAAATCCTTCGGCAAAAGAACTTTCACACGTTGTATGTGATAGGGATAAAGTTGTTTTCTTAAAATTTGCCATACGAATACACGGGCAATGTTTAATTGAACCGCAATGTTTAATTGAACCGCAATGTGTGTACTAATTTCGGGAATTTCTTCAATTCCATTAAGGACAGCTGCTTCTATTTGAACTGTACTTACTGTTCTGGGTCTTCCTACAAGGTCAGTAGACCTCTTAAAACTACCCGTCTTACAAAGTCGGGAGTGAATAATAATAAAAGTTTTTAGACACACGAAATTCCAGATATCTTTCTTGATACATTCGTCTTGCTGTACGAGTGTTACCATGAGTCACCATATACAAACTACATGTTTGCTGTTTCAGAATTCAACCATTTAAACCAAAAAAAAAAAAAAAAATCAGTAAATCTGTTACATGCACTACCAAAAAGCCACAAAAGAGCGCTTTTCTAACAAGTTTTAACAACTGTCATGTTATTTACGTTATTAAATAAATTAATTCATATTCTTTATCTAGGCGTATTTTGTTATTTTTATGAGAATTATCATTCATATTATTTGACTACTATGTATCACTGTACCTTTGTTACATTTTTCTTTAGATTACGGTAATTTCAGTTTTAATTAGGACCTTGTAGATTGTTTCAAAAGTTAATAACATTCTTTCATGGGTACTATTATACGTATGTGCTGAATTTGACTAAATTATCCTTAAAACAAAGCATAATTTTATTTTTAGCCAAATAACTTCTAAACCGTAAAAGATAATGAAAAACATCAAGAGCGAAACGTTTAAGACCAAAATAGCAAACTAGATTTTGTTCTCAAACTTAGTCAGTGTTGTAACAAAATTTGGGGGCTTGAAGGGGCATGACCCTAAAAAACTTATCATCTTGTGTCTCGAAAACCTAGACATTTAGGATATCTGTTTATATTTATTTATTTATTTATTTATTTATTTATTTATTTGCATACAATGCTCAACAGGTAAACCCATTTCTAGAGCAGGAAAATACACAAAACAAAAAATACAATACAATATAAGTAGGTATATAGAAAAGATATTTAAAAAAGAAAAAAAAACATTGTATAAGAATAACAATAAAACATTGTATAAAAATAACAATACAATAATTTCAGACAGTTTAAGACGGAAAAAGAAAAAAGAGAAACAAAGACTTAGTTATTATAGCATTTTTTTAATAAAATTAAGGGTGCAATGAAAAATATCAAACTGGCCACAGTTGTTATTGTAATTGTTGCACATAGTAAATAGAGGAGAGAATCTAAGAATATTCGAGTGCGAAAATGAGACGTAAAAAGTTTGTGTTCTCCGAAAATTCACACTAGGCACATGAAAATTTAATTTCCCTAATAATTCTTGGCAGTCAATTTGATTGTGTAAGATTTTATATAGATATACTTGAGAAAAACATTCGCGTCTATTTTCAAGAGATGTCATGGAAAACTTAGTAAACAACTCTTGTTGGGGAACACCGATAGACGGGTATTCTCCCTCAGACTTAAGCCATAATAGTTTTAAGAATCGTCTTTGCACTTTCTCCAAAGAGTCTACGTGATTTCTGTGGTGAGTGTTCCAAACAAGAGACGCATATTCAAGTTTAGACCTAACAAAAGCAAAGTATAAAGATTTAAGTGTACTGATATTCGAGAAGTCTCTGCTAGTTCTAATAAGGAACCCAAGAGTCTTAAGAGATTGAGTCACTAAATTATTTATGTGAGGTATAAATGAAAGTTCACCATCGAATATTACGCCAAGGTCAGCAAGAGTAGAAGGTCGTTGAAGGACCGCGTTGTCAATACTGTAATTAAACATAACAGCCTCGGATTTAGTTGTGTAGGTCATAACATTACACTTAGACACATTCAGATTTAAGTTGTTTTCAACGCACCAATTAAATAAGTTTGAAAGTCTGTTTTGCAGAAAAACGCAGTCCTCCAAACACGAAATTACTTTAAAAATTTTGACATCATCAGCGTAAAGTAGACATGACACATCAATAACATTAACAATATCGTTAATAAATATGTTGAACAACAGGGGACCGAGAATTGACCCCTGTGGGACTCCGGATTTAGCAATATATTCGACAGACTGGAAACCATTATACGCAACATATTGCCTTCTATCCGAAAGATAAGCATGACAAAATAATAACAGAGATGGCGAAAAACCAAAAACAGACATTTTGTTTAGCAGTATGGAGTGATCCAGTCGGTCGAATGCTTTCGAGAGATCTATATATATTACGTCAAGTTGCCTGCGTTGATCAATAGCTTCAGAAATAGACTGGGTTACGCATAACAGATTAGATGTGGTAGAACGTCCTTTCATAAAACCATGTTGGTACACCGATATTTGGTTGCTAACGCTATAGTAAATGTTATCATGGAGTAAAATTTCAAGGGCCTTTGAAAAATTACATATGATAGATATTGGTCTAAAGTTGCTAATATCATGTTTATCACCCTTCTTAAAAACCGGACACAGTTTTGAACATTTCCAGATTTCAGGGAGGCAACAGTTTGTGACACATAGATTAAATAAAAACGTAGGCGGGCGTGCAAAAATACTAGCACAGTCTTTTACTAAAAATGCAGGAACACCATCAGGCCCGGTCGTTAACTTAGGTTTTAGTTTTTTCAGAGCGTTAAGTACCTCATTTTCATCAAAGCACCTGATATTAATTGTGGAACTGTTGATTGCCTGATTGTGCGTAAAATCTAAGTTGGTAGAAGGTGGTAAAAATGAGTTATTGAAAAAATCTGCAAAAGCATTAAGTATCTCTTCAGGATTGTCGAGATGCTTATCATCATAAGACATCTGAATAGAGATGTTGGTACATTTATTTTTGTTTTTAACGAATGACCAAAATTTACCAGGCTCCCTTGCAATATTTTTTCGGCTTCCTTGACATAGTTAGCGTAAGCAACTTCAATATCAATTTTTATTGTATGTCTAAGTTGTTTGAAATTATTCTGCGCAACACAGTCATCTGTTCGCTTAAACTTACGCCAATATCTTGCTTTAAGCTTAATATTTTTTATTATATTGCCATTAAACCAAGGCGGATACAGTCTCTTTTGCGGTGCATTAAATTTAGGGACACACATATCAAAGATATTATACAGTCGATCATAAAACGCCTTGCAAGCAGGCAAGATATCATCGTAAGATTCAACGAAAGACCAGTCTTCATTCAACAATAAATCATACAGCACCTGAAAATTTGCTTTCCGAAAGTTAAAGCTATTGTTTGCGTTAGTCGGAAAGTTGGTTTTAATGTTAGAGTAATAGTTAGAATCCAGTAAAATGCTTAGAGCAGGGTGGTAATTGTCCTCACGCGTTAAAATATCATCAGATTTTTCGACAATACATTTGCTATTACATATAATTAAATCAAGAAGTTTATCATTTAGGTTATACACAAAGTTCTATTTCTGAAGATTTAATACGTTCAACAAATTATTTAGAGCTAATATCTTACCGTCAATCTGAGAATCTACTAAATAAGATGCATATTTCGGAATATTAAAATCCCCTAAAAGTAACACATTATTATTTTGAACATATGGAAGAAATGAAATAAAGTCGAATAATTTTTCATACTCGTCTGCATTTATACGTGGAGGAATATAAATAACAAATATGTAAACTGCGCAGTAATGAAAATTAATCCTCACACCTAATATATCAATAAGGGGAGATATTTGTGCCTCAACTAAATTTAAAGTTAAGACAGAGGAGTTGAAACTGCCATCAACCGCTAGCAGTACCCCACCACCTCTTGCAAAACCTGTAGCCGTAAAATTTCGATCAGCACGCATAATACGAAATTTATTGTTAGATATTTCATTATCAAGTACAGAAGAGTCAAGCCAAGTTTCCGTAAGAGCCACAATATCAAAATGCGAACAAGCAAAGGAGTTATAGATATCAGATAATACATTTTTAATACTGCGAGTGTTCTGATAATAAATAGACAATTGCTTTGCACTTCGATTACTATCCGAGTCTGAGATACTTGATGCTGCGGAGTGGATAACTGGCGCAGAGGTAGTGGGAGAAGAAATATCGGATAATTGCTATTGACCGTGACTAGATGATAAGATATCATTTCTAATTCTCTCACAAGCACGTCTGTATACTGTGCATAATTTAGTATCCCAAGCCGCGTGATCTACTTTAACTTTGATACTTTGCTTTTCATTGAGTTTAACGCAGTTAGAACAAGTTAAAGACATTGACTTACAGTTTTTAACATCATGACTTTGTCCGCACCTCGGACATGAAATAGGATTATTACATGTTTTAGAAGAATGATGAAATTCGCTACAGTTATAACACCGATATGCCTCAAATGCATCAAATACAGCACAACTGTCATAGTTTACAAATAAATTACCCACTCTAGAAACTCTTTCATAAGTGTTTTATCAAGTTGGAGAACTGCCTGAAATATGTCTTTGTTTTTCTTAGTTGGAAATAATTTAATTAGTTTACACACAGAATCTGTTGAAATAAGGCCACTATTACATTTAACAATACATTTAAGCAATTCATCATCTTGATACTTTTCAATAATTCCTACAATTCGAACTCTAGGATATACGCCATGAATTTCTTTGATTACAAAAGATTCAGAGAGATTTTCCTCGACCATCTTTTTGAATTTCTCATTCTCGTCCTTATTAACACAGCTAACTAATATGCCACCGTTTTTAACATTTACTACTTTGGACAGCTGGATATTAGAGTCAACAGGATTAATTTTCTGACGCAAATCGCATCTAGTTTGAGAATACTCTTGACCTTGATTTTTAGGTTGAATAATGACTGCAGGATTAGTTTTATTTTTCAGAATCTCAGAGTATTTAGGTTTGACTTCAGGACTTTTAGGTTCATCACACTTACAAAATTTATTTCCAGTGAGTTTTAAAATATCTGATTTCAAACATTCAACTGTGGTATTTAGAGTAGAAATAGCATTCAGAACTTTTTCTTCTATCAATTTATTTATTTCAGCCTCAGGTACCAGGACACAGCAGTTAATGCACTCCTCACAATTCCATGAGAGCCCTTTGATTTTATTAAGCAAATCTGAGAATTCCAGCGATTTACTAATACACACTGAATGAAATTGTTTTTTGCACTTACTGCAAAAAACACAGGAATCTCTCCTGCTTATCGTATTTGTACATATACCGCAAATTATAGTCATGTTGGAAATACTTTAAGATTCTTCATAACAGTTAATAATCACCATATAATGTAAGATTTTACCTCTAAAAGATTGTCAATTACAACACAGTTCAACACAGTATAATAAAAATTCAACTAACTTTAATTTGAAACAACGATTTACGGATTTAATACAGAGCACTGTCTAAGTCGACCATTCGCGACCAATATCAATGATGATATATATATGAATTTTTGTCTTAAAATTATTCAAGGAATTACTGCTTAAAGTTTGTCTACGTACTTAATTAACGCCCTTTATATTTATACTTACTTTTCTTTATTTTAATATTTAATTATGTCTGCGGTTGTATCCTCAAATAAATATATATATACTTTTAATAAATTATAACTTTTTCCAATGAAACTAAGAAACAATACTATGCACCTATTTTTAAGTGCCTTTTATGGTAGCAAAACTAAAATAGAAATATTAAAAACACTAAACCAAAAATGCAAATGTTTTTATTGCCATTAATAACAAATGTAAGGTTTCTTTAATGCTAAAATAGACACTATAAATTTCATAGAAGATTGTAATTTCTTGTTAAAATTCCACAACTGAATTCTGCATACAAATCAAATTTTAAAATGAAATTTACAACCCAAAGCAGGAGTCAGTTTGCCAATAGTTAGACGTGATAGCATGCTCGTAACTAACTTTCAGCGATCTGAAATAAATCATGAGGATAACAGATCGATATTGAAATAATTGAAGGTGAAATGAATGGGTGTAGTAACAGAGTCGGTGATATCCAGTAACTTAGTTTGTCGAATGGATTAAAATGAAATTGTACATCATGAGGTATTTTCACGTTAATAACTTAGTACCTAGATCCTTGTGCAATTTTTACCGTTATAAAGATTAATAATGTAATTAATTTTATGAAAAATAATGAGGGAATAGGAGAAGTGTGTAAATTAATTAAAATCGGAAATTTTAAGCATGCCTTTGCTATAAATATTTTCCAAGAATGTAATTTTAGATTACGTTAACCAGGGAAAATCAAAGATATTGCATTATTAAAATAATGGCTATTGTTGGGGGTAATAATGGTAAAATAGTAAAAGAAAGAATTTTTGAAAAAAATATCTGATATGACCAGCACATAACTTTCTTATACCATCCTGATCTAAAAAACATTCTATTTAATTCTTCACTTACTTAAATTAAATTTTAATAGCGTACCTTGAAATGTTTCATTAAAGTTTTTAACTAATTAGTGACCTCCTTTTAGCTGTCCAATTTTGTTCATCACTAGAGTTGGGTTGGCAAAAATTCGCCGCAGGACATAGGCGTACGCACCGTAATAAGTGTAAGAAAAGGAATTAACTAGTAAAAAAGCATTAAACTGTTACAATTTATAACAAAGAATGCACAACTTACCCTCTTAACTAGCTTGGTTATCACAAACTGGAAAAGATGTGTAAACACTTTGCAGCATCATATATGTCTCCGAGAGTAATGTTCGACGCGCGACGTGGTAAAAAAATATGCTTATATTTTGAGAACGACCGTTCGACATCTATTGATGCAATACAAGCATACTTAAAATAGTCTTTGAACTCACTTAATGGATCTGCAGATGCACCATCAATACCATCATTAATTTATCTTAATCTGGTAAAACCAGTGTCTTGATTTAACACGTGCGAACTTTTCTCCAACGGGCTCATTTTTTGCGTCACCTATAGAGTGTAGCAGTCGATTTACTTCGTCCACTATTTGCAGTGACTCCGCTAACGACAACGCACTGTTTTATAAGTTTTGTATAGCGTCAAGTAATCCTTTATAGTTCTTGTGAATAGTTTTTAAAGCTGTTTCAACAGAAACATCTTCGTAGTTTGTCTGGCTTTCCTTAATAGCTGTAGCCTCGTCTAGATTGAATTATAGTATCACAGCTTTTATGTTGTAAAT
This sequence comes from Rhamnusium bicolor, assembly GCA_029963845.1. Lineage (NCBI taxonomy): Eukaryota > Metazoa > Arthropoda > Insecta > Coleoptera > Cerambycidae > Rhamnusium > Rhamnusium bicolor. Next base: position 1,109,218 of record JANEYF010005871.1, read on the forward strand.
ATTCAGCATAATAAAAAGCTGCCTCCAACCATGTTCCCCAACATGTAAGAATCGGCTGTGGTGGTTCGGGAATACCGGGACACTTGCTGTGAAATTCGCGAAGACGTTTAGGAGATTTAAAAAACACTTTTTTAGTACTTGCTATTAATGCATCTACCTCTGGAAAACCTTGTCGAATAGTTGCTGCCATGAGGTGTAAAGCATGCAATTTATACGTAACATATACTAACCTACAACCATGTTCTTGAAGAGGCCTACTAAATGCATTGTTACGACACCATCGCCGGTCACAAACATCAACACTTGACTTTTTGACCGGTCAAATTTGTCTAACATCTCTAGCACCACCCGTGCAATTGTTTGGCCAGTACACTCAGTTAGTCTTTTGCTAGCTAGTAACAGTGGAAATGTTGGTTTAAGAGGGTGTAGTACACGTACTATAACATTTACAATAGAATTTTTTTTACAATCTGTCGTCTCGTCAACACATAACCACAGCCGTGGATTTTTTAGTACACATTTGATCTTATTTACAATGTCTTCGCTTACAGTTGGTACATAGTTACGCAACGTTGTGTGCCTTGGTAACGTCACCTTGGGATCGTATTTATTCCAGAACTCCTGAAATGATTGTTTATCGAGTATGTGCAGCGGAACATCACAGGCAATCAGCATTAAGAGTAAATCGAACATAAACTGTGTTGTCGATGGCACGCCATTCTTTTTTAGTTTTATGTTGCACAGAATTTACGTGACGTTTACGTTCATGTTTGTCCCAGCACATCAGGTCAGTCTCGCACACCTTACAAATTATTATAGCACCATTGTAGAATAAATCCGGGAATTCACTGATAAATTTATTCACTTTGTTATCGTATCGTTTTTTACCCTTGGGCAAGTCTGACATACTTTATTATTAAATTAATATCAAGAGTAAAATACAAATAAAATTATCAACAATACAACGGTGAGAAATAAATTACGTTATTGACACCTCGACTCATAACAGTAGACCAAAATAGTAAATAAGTCTCGCTTACATACTTGGGTGTTCCTCTACCTCCGCCCATGAATTGCGGATCGAAATGTCAACTCTACATCACAGAATTTATAATTGTCTTTGGCCTACATACCTACATACGGCAACAAAGCGTTTGGTATGAATCTAAAAGTTCGCTTACTATTTGCTTGTAGTTCTCATCCTTCTTGTTCCCTAAAAATCCCCTGACTATGTTTACAAATGAGTTTCAAGCTCTGAGTTTATGTCTGTTGAGTGTTTCTTTAAAATCTGCATCGTCAAGCAATTTTATAATTTGACAATCAATAAAAATGCCGTCTTTAATTTTGGCGTCACTTAATTGGGGAAAAAGTTCTCTTAAATATTTAAATCCTTCACCCTCTTTATTCATAGCCTTCACACAATTTTTCATTAGCCCAGGTTTAATATAGAGATGGCAAAAGAACATTTTTAGGATCTACAAGGGGCACATATTTAACATTACCAGTTCCTGGTTCAAATTATTTCCTTTCCAGCCAAATTCTTTTCACATAATGTTCTTTTACTACAAGACTATCCCACAAATAAAGAAAACAGTAATCCTTGAAGCCCTATTAAAATGACTATTACTTTTAAATCCCCACCATTTGCGATTTGTATTTGTTGTAATTAATTTTACTTAAAATGGAGCTTATACTGTCATAATCCCCTTTAATTGTTACTGAATGGGCAATTGGCATAGATGGTTTTAAATTTCCATTCTGTAATAATACAGCCTTGATACTGTATTTGGAGGAATCTAAGAATAAGCGCCACTCTGAAGAAGAATGCTCGATATTAAGTTCCTGCATTAAACCATCAATCAATACACGCGCATAGTGAATTTTCCATATCATAAAATGCGGAAATGTTGCATTTCTTTTTCTAAAAGTCGTAATCTTTGTTTCTTTAGCTAGTAAGTTCCACTTTTTAAGTTGGGAACCACGAAATTCTGCTTGTTGTTTTGACAGCCCCAAGTCACATCCCAAATCTTCCAAAAGAACGCTCCCACCTAGTCCAATTTTTACCTATAAATCTTGTAAATATAAATTTATGCAAAAACGACAGAACTTCCTATATTTTACAGCTTCATTGCCATGTGGACAGATTATTTTAAAATCAAAATTACATTTCATAAGAACGTAATCTTGTATTTGGCTGGAAATGAGGATATTGAAAATTACGAATGAAATGTAATTTTGATTTTAAAATAATCTGTCCAGATGGCAATGAAGTTGTAAAATGTATGGTCATTTTTTCGTAAATTTATATTTACAAGATTCATTGGCAAAAATTGGGTTAGGTGTATGGTGAGTTGCCTGGTGAGTCCAGAGCGTTCTTATGTGAGGATCACTATAACTTTTTGGAATATACAAAGAGTTGGCACACTGGTCTGGGCTGTCTGAGGAGTCGTTACTATTTCTATTACCTCCCAAAACAATATTTTGCCAATCTAAAGGCGCAGTTGGCATTGAGTCTGATGCATTGTGAGGAACAGGCCTTAGGGCTGACGGAAAATTCGGACTTGTTGGATATTTTTCCAGTTAATAGGAGGTATTAACAATACAAAAACAGTAGTGTAAACTATGTTATAAAAATTGTGTTGGCCAGTGTAATGATAGAATGGTTCATAAAGCATCTGCAAAGAATTTTCAAGAAATTGGAATATATGGAGGAAAACGAAAGACAGAAAATTTTAAAATAACCCATAAAACTAAAATTGATAAGTTATGAAGTTCATTTTGTCAATCATCAGAATTGTTATCTTTGGAAAATCTCAAAGGATTGCACGATGCTAAAATTTTTCTAAACAAAAAAGTCAGTTTGGTGTATAATTTCGCAAAACTGTGTATGGATCTTATTTTATGACAAGTAATCCATATTTTGGGATTTGGATAATAAAATCGACGGCTACATGCAAGAACATATTGCATGTAGTTAGGACAAGTAGTTGTTTTAATATTTTCTGCAATAAGATGTCTTTGAAGTGTTGTGTTTATTTTATTGTCTACCCAAAACTTTTTTACTAGCACATTTAGATAAGGATGGCAGTGTAAAATACAGGAGACTATAGGTAGTTTATTGTTATCATATTGGATTTGAAATGATGCTTATACCCAAATAATTAATTTATAATTTTTTCTAAAAATGCATAATACCAAGAAAATAAAATATCAGATTTTTAAAAGTATTGTACTGTTACAAAGAAAAAAATGTATACATTTTTAACGGTTAATAATTGCAGTTGAATTTGTATCGAATGAATCTAATGATTTTTTTTATGAATATTTAGTTTTTATACTCATAATTTGGTGTAATATCTTGTACGGGCCCTACCCTTGTATTATTTTTGCTACTATTTTTTGGTGCAACGAATTTAAAATTTGTTAATTGCTGCTAAAAATGAATAAAATTAGTACAAGTACAAAACTATGGTATGTTATTTAACTGTTTCATCAATGTTATCAAAGTATATTACTGGCACCTCCGCCATTTTTAGAGTTTTGATTGCTTTTTATTGGAAATGCTATTTCAAAGGAATATAGATAAATACCACAGAACATAGTAAATTTGGCATTTGCATTTTGTGTTTTTGATTCTAAAATATCATTCCAGTTTTCGTTTTTAAACAAATCATTAAAGTAGCGAACATTTTCAGGATTAGTTTCAGGAAATAGTTCCGGAATAAAAAAGGTGTTTATTTTGCAGAAAAGAATATCGAGAAGTATGTTTAAACTTACCTACAATACATCCTGTAGGGATTATTTTAGACAGCATGGCATACTCACTATTTACTGCATATACATTTTGCAATCAGTATGTATTGTCAGGAAGAATATTAATAATCTTTTAAAATGTGGTGATATAAATAAGTACAGCACTAGATCAGCAAAAAATATTTTTGTACCCAGCCATAGATTAGAGCAAATAAAGAAAGGTCCCTTTATCTCTTCAATAAAAATGTATAACCACCTCCCACAAGTTATAAGGAATGCAAACAATTTTGTAACATTTAAGAAGCTTGTAAGAAAATATTTAGTGGAGCAGTGCTTTTACTCTTATGAGGAATACTACCTCTCTAATTAATGTTATTAATCTAATTTAATAAATTTTGTGATAATAAAAATAATTGTGTACCTTTACCTAGTCATAATTGTTAAGTATGTTTGTTTGTCTTTATGTCATATGTTTAGTAATCTACTATTATATATGTGTACATGTGTTTGTGTATGTGTGTATATATATATATATATATATATATATATATATATATATATATATATATATATATATATATATATATATATATATATATGTATATATGTATACATGTGTGTATATGTGTAGATATATATATTCTACATTTTATAATTTACATTTTAGTATTTGACAATTCCGATACTGTTATGGTCTTATGGAAATAAACATATTATTATTATATTATTATTATTATTACTTATTTCTCTGTACACCACATGTTCTTTAGTATTAATCTAATTTTTTTAATGTAAGTGATATTATTTGAGCATTGTGATCACTGATACCATTATTTAGCACCGAACTTTTATATAATATTTCATTTAAGTTTACACAAATATTATCAATGCAAGATTTTATTCTAGTGGCTTCCTTTATGGTAGGCGTAATGCAATACGAAGTAAAAATGTCTAAGAGGTCTCTGAGATTTTTAGTAGGTAAAAGAAAATTTATATTAAAATCGCCACATATTATTATATTGTGTTTTTTATAATTTTTTAAGAGCAAATTTAGGGCAATGTTTAATTTAACAAAAAAAAAAATGGAAGTATTTCCATCTGGGCTCCTATATAATGTCAAAATTACAAAGTATTCAATTTCTTTTACAGTGTATTCTATAGCTGTACATTTAAACTCTTTTTATACAGAAGGATTACTTATATAATCTATATTTACATAATCTAAACCTTTTTTTTACATATATGGCAACACCACCATTTTCAAACTTATTCCTACAGAAACAGCTGCCTAAAGAATATCCATCAATTTTTAAAGATTGAAGTTGGTCTTTTTTTGCCCAAAATTCAGAGACAAAAAAAACATCACAATTTATATTTTTAAAAATAATTCTATTTCTAAAAGTTAATTGCTAATACATTGCATATTTTAATGTACTATCTTAATACTATTTGTTCCAACCATTCCTTTAAAAAAATATCTTCTGAAATTTTATCACGACGATTTGTTACCTCAGAATCTTCATTAATTTCTTCAGTAATTTCGAGTATCACAATGTTATTTCTTGAAATTCCAGGATAACTTAAGGATGCAGATGTTACATTTGTTGAGTTGCACTCTTGATTTTTAAAATTTAGAATATCACAGTCATTAATTTTAACAAACTTTATATTTTTATTTATGTATGGCGCAAAAGACATTGTTTAATTCAAGACTAAATACAGTTCCAAGCATTTTTCCTTACACTAGTAGATGGAGTTACCATTAACTCGTTAGTACTTTACTATCACATAGAGATTAATGATTCTGAGATCCTCCTTGTTGACGTTGCGTGTATCTATTTCGTACTGACGAAGGCAATAACCAGAAACCGGTATACGCGATGGCTTCAAGAAGGATTTCCATTTACTTAGTAAAAATCTTTTAGTAGTGAGAAATCGTAATTAAAGCTTAGTCACTTCTCTTTGTTTGATACAAATTTATAAAGTATTAAGAAATGTGTGTGACAACTTTATTTAATCTTTAAGTAAAGTGAGAGAATTACGACTTTGGTACCAAATATTTAGGTATTACTTTTAGTATTTATTACTATGTGTAAAATAATTTATGGGACAGTGGCTTCATACCAAAGAAAGTGTGAAGAAACGTTATAGGATGCCACAAATAAACAACTAAACACACTACCTTGACAAATATTACTAAAATTGATTTATAAAAAAACACCCGGTATATAAAAATAGTTACTTTCAGAATAACAATTACTATGATATCACGAGTGGAAATTCCTATTATGCCGCTTCCTATTTCAGTGACATAAGGCCTAATCCAGGATAAAGTCGAGTTCGTCCCCTTTTCTCCATTAAAAGAGGGTCATGTGCAATATACGACATAAAAAATGTCAGCGTAGGAATCCCGCATTGCTCCAATACAATCGGGAAGAAAACAGAACGTGACGTTATGGTAGTATAAAAATACCTAGTAATTTTGGTTTATTGTAATAGAATATTATGATGATGAAAAGTTATGGATCATAAAATTATAGGATTTCTTTCCAAGAGTCTTTTTCTTATTGATGGTACATATAATAATAATATATATTTTCTCGACCTATTATTAGGTCACGTTCAAACCAACACCGCGTGCGTGAAAATAGAGACACAGTTTCTCTACTGGAAAAAGAAAACGGAAGGATCCAGGCGAGATTGTATTCAGGTGACTAGGTTTCTGCCCGAGAGGGGAAAATACAAAATAATGTCAAATCATATAATTTATTTAGTTCATCATAAAGCTACAACTTCTAAACACGTCAGCAATGTTAGGCAATACATTACATTAAAGAACGATAATAATAAGAGTATTAAGTATGAATATAAAGTAAATTAAAATACTATTAAAGAGGACAAAATAATTATTAATATAAACTGAAAACAATAATGAACGAAAAATACTAGTATTATTGTGAAAAAAGGCGTGGGTTGCTCGATATACGAAAAATATGGCACCAAGCGCCCCACGCTTTTTTCACAATAATACTAGTATTTTTCGTTCATTATTGTTTTCAGTTTATATTAATAATTATTTTTCACTTTTTTAGTTTGATGTGCTTTAAAATCATGTTTTTTTAGTTTTTTTTAAACTATATTTATTTTTCACTTTTTTAGTTGGATGTGCTATGAAAGCGTGTTTTATAGTTTTTTTAAACTATATTTATATTGCTTATTGATGCTGATATTATAACATATTACGATCCAACAGACATTTCTGAAAAAAAAATTAATTTTTATTTCAGCCATGGGATTTGAACTCACGCCCGAGGAGTCCATCGTTTCGCGTCGACTAAGACTTGCCCGCTCGGCCAACGACCGAACTGAGAATCACCGAATATACTTACAATATTAAGCCTCTTGCTCTCACGCAGAGGATACGTGAGAAAGGACTGGCGATCCTGATCAGGATAATGATATAAACTTATCAAATTATTGTATTGTTACCGATTCTTCGTAAGTGTACAAAGTTTCAATTAAATCTGCCCGTTTAAAGTGGGTCAAAATCGAGTCCAAAGAGTCGGTTACAAACAAAAAACAAACAAACAAACAAACAAGCAAACATACAAGTGAAGCTAATAAAAGCGTGTTAAAAAAAGGAAACCGTCACCAAACACTGTAAAACGCATACTGAATAATTTTAAAAACTATGGCTCTGTCAAGGCAGAAATTCAAAAACGGAAGCCTATTGTTGATGACGAAAACATAGAAATAGCAATTCTGGGATATTTTCATGCATTTCCAATGATGTCATTAAGACAAGCTGCTCTGGATCGGGACTATGCAAGGATTCAGTTCACAGAATCTTAATTACACATAAATTTTACCTATTTTTGTTCCAAATGGTTCAACGATTAAAAAAAAACAGATTTCCTAAGAAGAAAAATTTTTGTGAATTTATTCTAATAAAGTCTGTAGACGACGATTCTTATTTGGGAAATATTATATGGTCAGATGAAGCTAAATTTACCAAAAATGGACTTTTTAATCGACACAATTCTCATTATTGGAGTGACTCGAATCTTCATGTGTTTAAGGAGCGAAATTTTCAAGAAAGTTGGTAGTTTAATGTTTACTGTGCCATAAGAAACGATAGAGTGGTTAGAATTTTATTACGAAAATTTAAACCGTAAGTTATAAAGATTTCTTCTTCTGCTAATATGTATAGTTAATTTTTTTGTTTTTGTTTTTTTTTTTAGGTGAAAGAAATCTAAATCTTTTACAAAATTTGAATAATAACTATTTAGAAAATTTATCTCTCGCCGAACATAGAAACATTTCTTATCAGCACCATGCTGTTTATAAAAATTACAAACCTGTCAAAATAAAATTATTAAAATAATTTTTTACTTGAATGTTAGATTTCCCACTAACGAAATATATCAATCAAATAATATTTTAAATATTAGAAATTTGTATGTGCTTCCTGCTTAAAGACTGTGCATTGTGGTTTTCCAGTGTTAAGAAATTTTCTTGATCACAATTTCCCTACTAGAACCAATCTTGACAGAAAATTGAAAACTCCAAAATGTTACTATGATACCTCTCATAGATTCGTCACATTTATAGGACCTAAATTATCCAATAGCATTCCACAAGTTTTAAAAAACTTAATAAAAAACAATTTTGTAAAGAAATAAAAATATATTTAGTAGAACATCATAATATGTTTTTAAACATATAATTTTTAGTTGCGTTGGTTTTGTCCTTCACATGCTGTTTCCATTTTCTTTTTACTTTAAACTTAATATTATCTTCAAATTTGTCTCTGATTTATTATAGTTTTTACTGTTATTATTATTAGTATTATTATTATTTTTTTGCTATTGTTCTCTAATTTTCTTATTTTTTATATTCGTTAATTCTGCTGTACATTAGTTACATAAAATTAATATTTCAAATGTTGCTGGAAAACACAAGTTGTTATCAACTCAGCTACCAGCTTTTGTTCTAATATATATGCATATGTGTAATGAATTTACAATAAATTATGGTAATTATGTTATGTTATTACTTGTTATTCTTCTGAATGGTGATTTCTCCCTGCACTGACAAAACAACACAGTGCCAAAAGTCACCCCATTCAGTCCATGACATTAATTTTATTCGAAACATTTGAGCTGCTGAAATTATTCTATTTGCTATCACAAAGGCAATGTTGCTGTCCTATGGATGTGGGAAAAATGAAGCACTAGAAAAATCTGCGTCATCGCTTCTTCAAGTACTTGTTAAAGCAGAGTGGTTCCCCTTGACTGATTGGCCAATCAAGTAAATCCTAGATGGTTTTACAACCTTACCATATCGCTGACTTACCACTGATGAAGGCTAATAGTCAAAAACCGGTCTACGGATGGCATGTTTCCTTCACCATACCTCACGTATGGTGAAGGAACTGCTGTTGTTGAATTTTTCAAGGTTAACCCATTTTTTCGCAATACTTATCTTGACTTTGGTACAATAATTTCAGTGATATGGAATGATAAATGGACAGAACTGCAACAACATGAGCAAATTAATATTCGAACCTATAACATTGGATTTTATGTTTCTTTATATACAACATGAAAAAATAAAATTCATCTACATTTTAATTTATGTTATTTATGTAATAATTTAGTACATTTTCCTAAATGTATGTCTACAATGAATCATCCAGGTATATTTACGTGTATAATGCCTAAAATTAATGGTGATATAAATCTAAATGATAACATTTATATATTTTAGTTATCAGATACATTAATTCCTACTTGTACTTCTCTAGAAACACTTCATTAATCAGAAGTTTTAAAATTCTTAATGACATTAAAACAAGTGTTGATAAAATTCAGTAAATAGCTTTGTGTAGCTGACTAAAGAAAATTATCCAAGGCCAACAAATGAGGGAAAAAACGGTAACTTAGGTCGATAAAATGCGTCTTCTTACTACCTTAAAAATTATTATTACGGTTTTTATTAATGTGTCCATAAAATTTGATAAATTTGAGGAAAGTAAACATGCGGCTGCTAGTCATTAAATTATCTGTTTATATTTGTTTATTTTTAATACACCTTTCTAATATTTTGTATAAATGTAGATAAGTAAACGATTGGGGCAGAAGCGTGAGTGTATAATTTATTATCTGACAGCTACTAAACGTAAATTATATATAATTTACATGGAAAATAAGCGAGCAATATTAACCCAACAAAGGGCAAATCTCGTGCGTGGTACTAATTCCTGTTTATCTACGTAAAATACTAGTGTAATAAATAAACAAATTAATTAATACACATTAAAAGCACTTAGAGAAAAACAAAATATTTCATAGAAGACCTAAAATTTTTTTAATAGTATTAATCAGTAATATAATTATAATGATAAATAACAAATTCACAACCCCACAAAAAAAAGTTCTATACCACGAATCAAATTACATGGATCTAGTGTATTTTTCGACGTTGAACCGAATCCGTAGTTAAAAAAGAGATTTATCGTGTTTTTTTTTTTTGGCCAAAAACATCCCTTGAAATGGGGTAAAACTATATTAATAATGTAAGGACCAAAATACATGGATCTAGTGTATTTTTCGACGTTAAATTCGAATCCGTAGTTAAATATCTGATGTGGCTAACACATAACTTTCTTATACCAGTATATATCATCCTGATCTAAAAAAATCATTCGATTTAATTCTTCACACCTCAATTAAATTTTAATAGCGTACCTTGAAATGCTTCATTAAAATTTTTTAAATAATTAATTATCAGCGTCATTCGATACTGTCAGTAATAATTCATGTCAAATATTTTAATAATTTCTTCTTATTGACATTGACATTTTTGTAACTAAATTAGGCATTTCAAGTGTCAAACTGTTAAATTTATCCTAAACCCATTTTATGAGGTCAAATGTGTAAAAACTTTCAGTTTACATTAGCTTTATTTAAGTACTTAGAAAATATATTTTATTGGCTTGATATAGTAGACATAATTTATAATCTTTCATCAAGAATATATTTTTTTTGTAAAGGCATTTACAAAAAAGTTTGGATCCCGTGTACCTCCTTTCAGCTGGTCAATTTTGCTCATCACCAAACTTATCATTGTCTTTGACATTTAGAATATGTGTACCAAATTTGAAAGCCTTATCTTAAAAACTGTGGACATACCGACAGTTTTTTTTTCATAAAGTTATGTTTTTTCATTATAATTCGTCGAGAATCGTCCACAAATGTAATACAAATTTTTTATTCCTTTTCCCGAAATTGTAACTTTTTTCTTCTTTCATTCATTATGTCTCTTCTGGTGGTACCACATCCACCAAATTTAATGTGTCACCTAAAATGTTGTTGAAAATCTTAACTGCCAAATTTGGGAAGTCTCCCATTAATATTTTTTTGAGTTATTGCGGACACACGCATACGCATATGCTCACGCGCACGTACACACCCTCATACATCCGCACACACACCGGCACACACATCCGCACACACACCAGCACACACAACCGCGCACACACCCGCACACACACCCGCACCCACACCCACACACACCCACACACCCACACCGACACCCACATCCATATCCACATATACATCCACACACACGCATCGACAGACATCATTCGGAAAATAGTCAGAATGGATTCCGTGGGGTTCAAAATCAATCAAAATCTCGAGGTCGAAAAAAATCACGATTACTGTACTTCCTCATATTAGGTATATGAAAGTAAAAAAAGATTTATCGTGTCAGATTTTCTTTTGCCAAAAACATCCCTTGAAATGGAGTAAAACATGATAACAAAGTAATGACTCTTAATGAAGTGTGAGAAATGGTAGATATTTCATAGTCTAGAGAGAAGAATATGCATTCAAACCATAGCAAGCTATTTCTATTAATTAAACCAAAATCGACCCGTATGGGGGGTGAAAACTACCCCTAAAACTAAAATAACTCATATGAGTAGCATGTATAAAGGACAAATTCTTTTAGCATGTACATCATTAGAGCTACCACCCTCTAAGAGTTGTTTATAGTCATATATCGATAGTTCAAGCGAATCTACTCCATATTTGTTCGCCCTACCTAAAGCTACAAAAGCCTGAACTTTTTTCGTCGTTATTGAAACCTATGAGATAATTCCGTAGGTTGGGGTGGTTTTTACACGCTATAGTGGTGAGTCTTAATCCTTTAAGAGTAATGTCTGGGTAACACCAGTTTCACATATTTTGTGCTAAGAGCTACAAGAATTTGTCCTAGCTTGCTATAGTTTAATGCATATTCTTCTCTCTAGACTATAAAATACCTACCATTTCTCACACGTCATTAAGATTCATTACATTATTATTATAGTTTTACTCCATTCAAGGGATGTTTTTGGCAAAAGAAAAACTGACACGATAAATCTTTTTTTTAACTACGGATTCGAATTCAGCGTCGAAAACTACACTAGATCTATGTATTTTGGTTCGTGGTAATGACCTTTTTTTTTGTGGGACTGTGTTATATAATTCCTGAACAGAAACAAAATATCTAAAAGTTTCAAATTGATATTGATCAAAAAATAGATACACATTATACATAATTTTTGCTCTTCCTTGTCTTATCACGGAGGCATTTTTTTAAGGAATTTCATCGCATTTCTGAAATTCTTTAAACATTAAAAATGTTTTCTTAAGCGCCCTCCAAGTCATCGAAATAAGTAAGGGTGGGGTTTTTCACTTACTGGCCCACAGACTACATTCGTTTCGGGAAATTTCTTGTAATTACATGCCCCTAAATAATTCGACAAACTATAAATTGCTCAAATTTCATTCAGACGTTATCCATTTGCGTCTGCCTGCATGTTTCCATTATATTCTAAACGTTAACATCCTGCTCTGCCCAGTAATTGCAGGACATTTCCTGTTTACACCATCGATTATTTTTTAAATTATATTTGAATGTTTAAGTGCATTCATAAAATATTTAGTATGCACATAACGTAAATAATAATTTATTAACATTGACTTGTCATGCAAATATATAAATTACTTTTAAATTGGATCACGAGCAATAGTTATTTATCGTACACATATATTTAGAGGTTTTTATTAACGCTAGGGTTGTAATTTGCTAAAAAACCACGTATTCAAATACTTATGATGAAGTGTTGTTCAATAAAAAAACTGAGTTATCTAAAAATGCAATATCCATGTTCTTTGTGTGAACACTACCTATCTATAATGAGCAAGTAAAGTTAATGTATTAAGACCGTTTTGGACGGTCCTTCAGAAACATGCAAAGTACTAACAAATATCAACGTATTGCCGTTTTCAGCAATTTGGAAACTACAAAATGCCACTATACAGGGTGTTCATTAAGTATGTACAATAAATTTAACATACGATTATTTGAGTGATTTAAGACAAAAAGTTCATATAAACATGGGTTCGCAAATGCGTTGTATTCAAGATACAGGGCGTTAAACTTTTTTAAAAAATTTGTTTTTTCTCAAATATCTTAGATATCCGTTACATAAATCTGTTGTAATTTGGCAATGTTATTTGTGGTGTTAAGGGGCTAATTAAGCACTAACTTGATAAAATTTATTACGTCCAGTGGCGTCCCGAGCGGCACCTTAACGAATATTTTTGAAAAAAAAATGTACGTCACTGACTATTTCGTAATTTTCATATATTTTTTCTTGGGTTAAGCACCTAAAAATACAACTTTTATGTCTTGAATTTTTTTCGGATCTTGCTTAGTATTCGAGACAAAAAAATTAAATTCACTTAATTGCATATCCCTGGACCACACAAGAAACATGGGGAAACATAGGAAATAATCAAAGGTTGCCTTGAAAAACGATTGCAGCATTTGGCAAACAAAATGACAGCTGTTGTCAATTTATTAAGCTATTAAATTGTAATTCTTGTAAAAAGTATTTTTGGTGATTATTTTTCGAGTTATTTTTTGTCCAACATGGTTCAGTGTTTACTAATAATGAAATGGCAGATATGCATTTCTGTTATGGAATGGCTCATGGAAACTCTGATGCTGCAAGACGTATTTATCATGAAAAATTTCCTCGGCGTGTGGTGACTAACGGAAGAACTTTTGTACGTCTCCATGCACAACTTTCTGAAACAGGCAGTTTTAAAAGTTCGACGGTTGTCATCGGGAGGCCTGTAACGGTAAGAACAATTCAAATGGACGAAGCTGTTTTAAATGAAATTGAAGCAAATCCTCATACCAGTACCCAGAAAATAGCTGAAGAACTGAACATTACCCATGTCACAGTGTGGCAGATTTTAAGAGACCAGCAGCTATACATATTCCTACCATATGCAACGTGTGCAAGCTCTATTGCTCAGAGATTTGCCTTTAAGAATAACTCTTTGTGATTGGTTACGCAGTAAAATAATAAGAAATCCAGGTTTCCTAAGACGAATATTGTTTACAGATGAAGCTTGTTTTTCTCGCAATTCAATTATTAATTTCCATAACAATCACATATGGGCGGAAAACAATCCACACACCTTACAGAAAATAATTTTCAAGAACAGTTTTCTTTTAATATTTGGGTTGGAATTGTCGGTGACCACCTCATTGGGATTCATTTTCTTCCACCTAGACTTAATGGGGAAGAATACCGAATATTTTTAGAATTTGTTTTACTTGGACTTTTAGAAGAAGTTCCAGCCATGGAAAGATTCCGTATTTGGTACATGCACAGAGGGGCTCCACCGCACTTTAGTCTATTAGCGCGGCATTTTTTGAATGAAAATTACCATAACCGTTGGATTGGGAGAGCAGGCCCACAACCATGGCCTCCTCGCTCGCCCGATATGAATCTCCTAGATTATTTCCTCTGGGGACACCTTAAAGCGTTACTATACAAAATTCCTATTGTAAGTGAAGAGGATCTACGAAATAGAATCATTAATTCATGTGACACAATAAAAAATACGCTAGGTATTTTCAGGAGAGTGCGTAAATCAATGAAGAGGTGGCTAGACAGTTGTACTGAAGTCGAAGGGGGCCATTTCGAACAATTTAGTAAAATTCGTTAGTTTAGATGTTAAAAAATGTATTTAATTTAGTGTTTATTTGTTGTTGTTGTTACATATTATTAATAAAAAAATTATAAAAAAATTATAATTTCCAAGATACGTTTCCCATGTTTCTTGTGTGGTCCAGGGATATGCAATTAAGTGAATTTAATTTTTTGTCTCGAAAACTAAGCAAGATCCGAAAAAAATTCAAGAGACATGAAAGTTGTATTTTTAGTAGCTTAACACAATAAAAAAATAAAAATTACAAAATAGTCAGTAGCGTACATTTTTTTGTCAAACATATTCGTTAAGGTGCCGCTCGGGATGCCACTGGACTTAATAAATTTTATCAAGTTAGTGCTTAATTAGCCCCTTAACACTACAAATAACATTGGCAAATTACAACAAATTTGGGTAACGGATATTTAAGATAATTACGAAAAAGCAAATTTTTTAAAAAAGTTTAACGACCTGTATCTTGAATACGAAGCATTTGCGGACCCATGTTTATATGAACTTTTTGTCTTAAAATCACTCAAATAATCGAATGTTAAATTTATTGCACATACTTAATGAACACCCTGTATACATAATTATAGCGAACGGGGCAGTTTTAGACACTAGAAAATATTGTGTAAATAGGAGTTTCAACAGATTTTCTAGTAATATGACGCGCTTCTCTGGACACTATGACGCCCAGAACTACAGTAGTGCTTTTGATGTGGAACGTATCTCGAGCCAGTTCCTGTTTTAGTGTTGGAACACCACTCTTATGCTGCAGTGACGATACGGTACGTCTAGGGGTATGGAAATTAATTCAGAAATAAAACTCGATTCAAATAATTGTAGATTTTTATTTTTAAGGTACTATTGTCTAAAAAGTTGTAGTACTAGCTGCAGCTGAGGCATTAGTTATACATTCACCTAGAGTTAAAATCATATCTGCTAATTCCGCCGTAGTACAGACATACATTTTTGACAAAGATAACGAAATAATTTACTAGCGTTATAAAAGTTATGAAACTATATTGACAATAGATGTCAAATTCAACCAAACACGACAAATAATGTCACTTCTAATTTTTATGAGATAAAAAAGGAAAACAAGCAGTTATTTTCGGGGCTTTCAAAGGGCCACACTGAAGACGCAAAGATGCATAAACACGTGTCTGCGGGTGCTTTACAGTTTTGAAGTGATTGTTCAACTGGTGAGTATTTTGTTTTATTTATTTTTGGTTTTACTGAACAGAGTAGTTAGAATTAAAAATAACATTATTGAGGTAGTCAATTTTACTGAACATAATGTGCATATTATTACTTTTTATAATCCAAGTTTCAACGTTTTGGCAAATAGCCGGAAAAATAATTGTTTAAAAAGATATATGTTATACTTATCTGGGATATGTTTTTGTATAAGTTAGAAAATAATAACTAGCAAAAAAATTAAATGTTTAAGTTCAAAGTATCAAAAGTCACACTACAGATTCTTTCTTTTTGCGAGAAACCACACTACAAATGGCTATTTAGACCTTCGTTCAAATTGTACGAACAATTACAGTTTTGTTCCTCCACAACAATAATTATTCGATTGATTTTTAATATCCCGTAGAAAATACATTTTTTTACAGTCATTAAAATTTGGGAAATCTAAATTAAATATTAGCTTGAAAAGGCAAAACATCCAGGAATGCTCATATTTAGGTATAATATTTAATCAAAATTTTATTTTAATAAAACTTGAATCAACGTTGGCATAAGTTACATCAGGGTTCAGGTATTCTACGCAATTTAAATTCATTTGTATTACATTTCTAACAAGCCCTAGACATTCAAATATTGCTCTAAATGAAAAAAATATTAATAATTTATTTTCTCCTTTTTATATCGAATGTAGTAATGTCACATTTTTGATTTGTATACGGGTCATATTTACTAATATTAAGAAAATAATTTTTTACTGGCAGATTACGGCAATCTAAAACATGTTGTAAGAACTTTTCCCATTTAAAAATATAACTTCATCTTCCAGCTTTGCTTTGACAAAACTTATTGAATAATGCAAATTTCTCATCTCGTTTAATTTAATCCATAACAAAATACTTTGGAAGTTTGAAATCTTGTTTTCCTGAAAATCTATTTGAAAGTGGCCAAGTTAACCGATGTGCAACTTCGAGGTTCAAGACATTTTCCTAATTCTGAATTCTCTGCGGATCTAAACTACTTTGGTGTGGTTTCCTGGAACTAGGAAAGTACGTGTTTTCAGTTAGTAGCTACTCTTATCCCATCGGCTTCGAAAGTTAGCGTTTGCTCCCGACTAATCGAGGTAGAAGGTGTCCAAGTCGTATGTCCATTAGACTATTTCTGGATAAAATTACTTTAGACAGGCCATGAAGGTCCCCCAAATATTAATTATTCATTTGAATGATAACAATATTCCAAGAAAGTTAAAAAAAAGACCATAATTACGATTACACGAATATACGTAAAAATGTCATGTCCAAGCGGAATACCTATATACAGGGTGTTCCACCTAAGAGGGATTCTTCTGTAACTATGTAACTGTAAAATTTATAAAAAAATGGTTTTAATAAAAGTTGTCTGGAATCATATGGGTCATGTAAAGAAAATATTTTTAGCTTTAAAGGGTGTTCCGTTTCGCGTGGGCGCTACATAACTTTGTTATTTTAAATGGAACATCCTATATATTATGGCATTTTTGAATTCCTTGGTTAATATTAGGTAGAGTTTATTAAATGTACATGGTGTTTAAATCTTACGATTTTCGAGATATTCAGTTGTTTTTGAAAAAAATCACGATTTCAGCTCTCTAAATGAGGCTAGATAGCATCTAAACCGTAAGAGTTAGCAACGTGCAGTTTTCACAGTTCGTTTTGGCATAAATTACTCTATCATGTCATTTATGATTAGAATATGTCCGTTATTCAGACTTGGAAATACTGACACCTACATTTAATGATCTTACGAGTTGAAAAACTTTTTTTTTCAAATGGAATGACCCATATTAATTATCATGGGTAAATTCAAAATTGAATGCCCTTTCGACTGATATAAGGTTGTCCATACTTATCTCTAACAGTTTTCCAGAAAAATCAGGTTCTTTTCTAAAGTCCGAAAAAGTACCTATGTAACAGCGTCAAGAAGGCCTTGCAACAATGTTTATTGCACTGTTTGACATACAAAGCAAATTAAATGTCACTCTAGTTTTGATTAACGTTGACGTTGTAGTTATTTTGCTAAGTAGAGAGTAAAAGTTTATTACAATATTTTCAAAATGTCGCGGACGCAGGAAGAAATGATTGATATGGTTTTTGTCCTCGTTGAGTGCGAAAGAAATCCGTCATTGGCATCACGAATTTATGCATAGCGCTAACCAGACAGACCACATCCACGGCGTAAAGCCTTTCAACTAGTGCTTGATAGGTTTTAAAATACTGCGGTAATATTCGACATACAAAACGAAATCGCCATAAAACTGTAGTTACGGAGGAAAATGAATTTTTTGTGCTGGGGTGTATTCAGGAAAACCAGCAAATAATTGTGCGACAAATTAGTCACACAACGGGTGTTAGTATAACGTCGATATATAGGATTTTAAAAAAGAACAGTTATCCTTATCGCATCCAATTACACCAAGAGTTGCTAGAAGTAGACTTTCAGCGGAGACTGGAGTTTTGTCAGTGGGCACTTCAGATGTTAAATCAAAATGACGATTTTTTTAAAGGGGTCATGTTCTCCGATGAGGCTACTTTTCATAGAAATGGTTTCGTTAATTGTCATAATTACCATTATTATGACATAGTAAATCCTCACCAATTCCGGATAACTCATAACCAATACAGATGGTCTTTGAACGTGTGGGGAGCAATTTTGGGAACCCATATCATTGGACCATTCTTTTTTTGACCAGTAAGTAACTGGAGCAGTTTATTTAAACTTTTTATAAAACACTCTAGAAGATTTGTTAGGCGACATTCCTTTAGCTACACTTCGAAGAATGCGGATGCAACATGATGGTGCTCCACCTCACAATGCCGCTGCGGTTCGTCAGTTTTTACACGAAATTTTCCTATCAGATGGATTGGGCGCGAGGGACCAGTGAGTTGGCCTTCAAGGTGTCCAGATATGACAAGTTGCGACTTCTTTTTATGGGGATTTATAAAAAGTAAAGTTTACGTTACACCACCAACTACCGCGGAAGATATGCGGCAGCACATTACAGTAGCATTTCAAAAAATTACGCTACACATGCTGACCAATGTTGAACAGTCTTTTAAAAACCGAATTAGTTTGTGCATTAATCAAAATGGAGGACACTTCGTGCAGTTGATGTAAATCAGCGGTCTAAGTATTCTTCTCCTTGTTGTGTTCCGAGTTTCAGTTTGTTTTGTTTTGAGTTTTGTTTTAGTTGTTGTTAGTGGTTAACTTTTATTTGTCAAACCACTTTTTAAACATGCCAGTATATATTGACACTGTCAATCCCAAGCCTGATAAAATGTGAGGGAAAAGTTGTTTTGCAAGGCCTTCTTGACGCTGTTACATAGCTACTTTTTCGGACTTTAGAAAAGAACCTGATTTTTTCTGGAAAACTGTTAGAGATAAGTATGGAAAAGCTTATATCAGTCGAAAGGGCATTCAATTTTGAATTCACTTATAACAATTAATATGAGTCATTTGGAAAAAAAAGTTTTTCAACTCGTAAGATTATTAAATGTAGGTCTCAGTATTTCTGAGTCTGAATAACGTACACATTTTGCTCATAGATGACACGTTAGAGTAATTTATACCAAAACAAACTGTGAAAACTGCACGTTTCTAACTCTTACGGTTTAGATGCTATCTAGCCTCATTTAGAGAGCTGAAATCGTGATTTTTTTTCAAAAACAACTGAATATCTCAAAAACGGTAAGATTTAAACACTATGTACATCTAATAAACTCTACCTAATATTAACCAAGGCATTCAAAAATGCAATAATATACAGAGTGTTCCATTTAAAATAACAAAGTTATGTAGCGCCTACGCGAAATGGAACATCCTGTAAAGCTAAAAATATTTTCTTTACATATCCCACATGAATCCAGACAACTTTTATTGAAATCATTTTTTTATAAATTTTACAGGATCATAGTTACAGAAGAATCCCTCTTAGGTGGAACACCCTGTATATTATTAGTACACTTTTTAGTAATATACGGCGTGTAACAAAATCCATTATTTTAACAATAAAAATAACTTCCCAATAAACGCAAATAGCTATAACTTTCGAAGAGCATATTTTTAGATGCTTTACGATTTATATACATACGTTTAAATAAAGAGTATTCTTTTGTTAACTCTTATTTTCATATTTTTCCTGCTTGCAAGACATTTTATGATAGACGTTATGAAATATTTGATATATGTGTGCCAAAATTTAAATCGTCTCATATCCGCCATGGTTTAATAGCAACATTACAAAAATTATTAAGCTTAAGGCGATGTATTGGTGCATGTATAAACAACATGATGATTGTTTTACTCATAACGAATTTAAACGACCAAGGAGTAGAAATAAAACGAACAGGGCGTTTTGAAGTACATGCATATATGAATATATGCATGTATAAATTATCGATAAATTATCCTGATATTCGTAAAAATATTACATATTTTTCAAAATGTCTAAAAACAATTAAATAATGTTGAATACTACTGTATAATATTACAACTTCTATGGTATTTGTCATCGCTTCCCCGAAGCCCGTGGCTAATTCGTAACTGGTACGAGGCGTTGCCATGCGATTTACGTTTCACTATGTTAGTATTTACTACACCACGTAAGTGGTGCGTATTTAAGTAAAGTCATGTTATTGTTGGAAAATGTTGTACTCTAGCTTGTTAGTGTATTCAACGGTTTGTGTATTTGGATTTTTAATTGTGAACATTTATTTGTGATGCTTTTCTTTATGAAAAACGTTAATTTATTATTAAAAGGATCAACTTTGTGTGTAGTGAAGTGAAGTGAAGAGTTTAATTTATTTTTCATGATTTCATGCAAACTTGGCAACATTGGAAATTCAGTAAAGATGCGCTCTACATTTATAGCAACTTTAGCGCCGAGATTCGGGGGAAAAGGTGAGTAAAGGTGGGTCCAAAGTTATTTGAACTTTTTTTGAATTTCAAATGTGGGGTTTGTTTCATAATTTCATAAAGACCTACAGATTTGAATATATGCATATATGTACCTATTTCAAAAACACCCTTGATATTGCCTCCACGAATACGTAAGCAAGCTGAAGGCAATATTGCAAAGAAGCCTGAAAATTTTTGGTCACTTATTAACAGTAAAAATAAATGTACAAATATCTCCACCCAAATGTTTTATCATGAACAATACTTTAATAACCCCAGTGATATTACGATGTATTTAATACTTTGAAGAAACTTAAATCGTAGACAATTGGTGTTGTTCCTTCGTTCTTGGTCAAAGATTGTACTCATATTTTTGCAAATCCACTCACGGTATGCGTTAAAATTTGTTGTCTTTCTAATATTTGGAAATGCCCAAAGTATGCCCAGTTTTTAAAAAAGGCAATAAACATGATCACACTCTACTGCTAAATAAATTGTCAAAATTTAATGAAAATATGGTCAATTTGTTTTTTATAACATCGCACCCAGGTGTGTTCCTAAAAACTTTACATTTGAATTTATTTCCAAACAAAATTCGGAGTTTGTAAAAGTATATAAACGCCACCTTATCTTTACTTATAATTAATCTGTTAGAAAGACACCACTCATTTATTATACACAGATAATTTGTTTTGACTGATTGTTGTAATTGTTCAATGGATTTTAAAATTACGATTTCTGATGTGTCATCTGCGAAATTGATCATAAAGCCAGAGCGTGACAAGTCATAAATAATTATGTATAACAGAAATATCAACCGCGGTAATACAGTCCATTGTCAGTTCTTACCTGTATGTCCAATTTTTATGATTTCTCGTTCTCTATTTTTACTGTAGGTTATCTTCAAGACACAAATTTTATTATTCATATTTAAGCATTAACTGTGATTTCTAAATTATATAATTAACTTACAACATTTAAATCTACATACAAAACAAACTCTTCCGGAAGATCCAAGAAACGTCCCACTGCTATCGGAATATTTACAGACAGCTCTGAAAGCAAGTTAGAAACCAAACGTGGTATATGCACAACGGGGCTCCGACACATTTTTGTTTAATTGTCCGACAACATTTGGATACTGTGTATCCTAATCATTGGGTAAGTAGAGCAGGACCACAACATTGGCCCCCACGGCCTCCAGAAATGAATCTCCTGGATTATTTCGTGTGGGGACAACTTAGACAAAATTTAAAGCTAACTAAAAGATGTCTCCTAAAATATTATAAAAATCATATCAAATTTCAGAAAAACATTTTGAGCGTTTTCAAGATTTTTTGGAAAGAACTTTTTTTTTCCAAAATCAATAATCCTTTGTTTTGAAAAATAGCCGTTTAGGACATATGTTTTTATGAACTTTTTGTCTTAGAATAAGCCAAGGAATCGCCCCTTAAAATCATTTGGGAACACCCTATATAACGCGTCTAAATATATAGTTTTTTGTTAAATAGGCGCTTGGTTGCTAGTTTTAATAAATCAGGAAATTTATAATAATCTTCTGATTCCTTGATCAATAAGACGAGAAGCTCGCAATTGCCTCATATACACGTTTTGTCACATCCATTATCAGTACAATACTTTTTATTATCAATAAATTTCTGTAGGTTTAACAAAATTCGAGATTGTTATGTTTGTCATGTTTTAGAAACAATTTTGACACTGAGTATTTACAACGTCTGATACCTCTTTGAACAAACAGCTGGACTTATTACGTATTCACCATTTATACATGGTCTCCTTTTAGACCAGTCAAATTAAGGGTTTTTCAAAACGATAATTTCCAACCATTCCCGACCAATACCATTCGATTCAGTATGTTTTTTGAATTCTCATGGTCAATTTTGCCGTACGTTATATGAGTAAGAATTTAATTTATAAACAAATAAAGTTGTGAAAATGGTGAAAATCGATGTTTCTGAATATTCAACTTCAAACGCTGCGAAAACGGCAACAGATAGAGAAAAATTGCTCAGAACATTTTTTCATAGAGCGTAAAATTGCCTTCAAAAAAGTCTGCGACGGCATATCTTTACGATGAATAGTTAAGGTGTTACAATGAGTTAAATATTTATTATTTTTCTGCTGTATATCAGTCAGCTGTACAAGTAATGCGCATGCGCGATCAACAGACTCGTACGCAGCGTAATGGCCGCCTGCGCAGAACATTTTAAAGTAGACTTACTGTAAATCTTTCATAATTTTCTTACCCCGCCTTGAATTAATATTGTCATTGAATAACAATTTTCATCGAATAATTATGTCATTAATGATTAAATAAATATGTTTTTATTAAAAAAAAAAATGTCTATAATTTAAACTGTTGAAAGAAAAAAAATTGAATGATTTGAAGCAAGTCCACTTTGAAATGGTCTACGCAGGCAGCCATTACGTGAGAAATGGGCCCGTTAGTCGCGCATGCGCGTTGCGTATACAGCTGACCAGTACGCAGTAGAAAAATAATAAACATTTAACTCATTGTAACGCCTTAACTATTCATCGTAGAGATATGCCGTCGCGGACTTTTTTTGAAGGGAATTTAACGCTCTATAAAAAAATGTTCTGAGCAATTTTTCTCTATCTGTTGCCGTTTTCGCAGCGTTTGAAGTTGAATATTTAGAAACATCGATTTTCATCATTTTCACAACTTTAATTGTTTATAAATTAAATTCTTGCTCATATAACTTACGGCAAAATTGACCATGAGAATTCAAAAAAAAAACTGAATCGAATGGTATTGGTCGGGAATGGTTGGAAATTATCGTGAAAATGGGCCTGATTTTTGCTTAATTTGATTGGTCTATTTATACATTTGTATACCAACAAATTTGTTGTATTAAAACAAATTTTATCACCGAAATCCTCTAGGAACGAAGAAATACACATTATTTTTAGAAGGTAATTGGCTTGGAATGAATACCTTACACCTTTTCTTTGCACGATATAATTTACCAAGCCGATATCGGTCATCGACTTAGGGTTGTGATTTTTAAAGAAACACAAAAAGTTTATTCTAGTTAATCACGTGAAACTTTTGGTATTAAGAAATCAATATCTTGAACATCTGAGAACTTTATGTTATAATTAGAGTCCGGATCCGATTATCAGATTCCAGGAACGGATGTACTCGCAATAGGAATTATCGTGTATTTTACTCCAAAATAAAGAGGTATAAATTTTAGTCAATTGATTTAACTTTTGAGGGTCTTATAAAACGATTTCACTGTTTTTACACGTCGAAAACTAAATAACGCAGTCCCTACTACAACAAAGTAAACAAGTAACCAGATGAAAAAAAATAATTTTAGGTATTTAGCACATTATTCATTAGGTATAATAAATATTATATTTACGTAAAAGTCGTCGCTACCTCCCGGTCTCTACATTAAAGCACAAAATAATATCAATTTAAAAATAAGCAGATGTAGAAAATAAAAGGAGAAGATCCTCAAACCAACTGATTTTTTTTTTTGTTAGAAAGTTATGAGTGGGCAGTGATTTTAATCCATTACCTTGTCATTAATTAAAGTTGAAGGGTCAGATATTTAGAAATCCTTCAACTTTCTTCGTCTGTTAATAATGTACGATTATTCGTTTCTGAATATTAATAAAGGTAAGTGTCTTCTACTCCTCGTAACTGAACAATTTTTATGTTAATTCATGAAATTTTCAAGAGACAAAGTTAATGTTTCACATTTATTGTCCTGAATTCAGACTTTCCAAGATATTACAGAACATTTTTTTACAACTTTGAAGCGTTTTAATTGGGCAGGGAGCATTTTGTTTATTATCAAAATTAATTTTAAGTAATTAATGTTATTTCTTGATGAAGGTTTTCGTCTGAAACCGACTGAAAATTTGCTATGAAATTTATGTTAAAATAATTGGATTAAACATTTATCTTTTTCTCATTAACGTCTATGTTTTGCATTAATGGATTTTGGATAAAATACTCGGTGTCGCATCCAAAAGTATCACATTTTGTGGCCTAATAACACGAAAACTAAAAAAAAATATTGAGTTGCGTTTTGGACAGAATTATTCAGGATTTTTTATTTTTTATTTGGCAGTGTTGCCAAATATCCAAATTTACTAGGATATATTTTTGCAATAAATACCCTCTTTGGAATAAAATTACTCGCTTATTTTAAATGAAACACCCTGTATATTTTATCATTGTCAGATTACCTGATCATTCTATTTTACAAAAATGTATACATTGTTGCCAGTATCTTTACAGTGGGAACAATAAAATTGAATTTAGAAGAGGTGTTTCATTTAGATGTAGAATCTACCCTTCGTTTTTTTACTTCTTAAACTATAATTTTTTATGATTCCGTATTCTTATAGTATCACTGTAGCCATGAAAAGCAACTCTCTACCATTTAAATTTTAAAACAGCAGAAAGCCCAAGTAAGAATTTAAATACCTTTTAGATTTATTTAGGTTTTATCAGTGTTTTATAGTGGCTAGCTCATTAAATAGTGATTTATGTCAGATTTATTATATGCCAAGTGCACTTAAAGAAAGTTTTAAAAAAGTCTTCAAGAAGTTTTATCAAAACTAAATCATCTTTTAGTTTTTATTGGCTTATGAATGACTTATAGACATTTGCCAAGCCTTCAATAAAACTATATAGTAAGGAGTATTGAGTGTTATAGAGAATTTAGGACGTATATAATAAACATTCTTGGTAATTTTACTCTTTTTGTTGACGATACTACGATTCTCTGTCATAGAAAAAATGTTAATAGTCTGAAGGAGACCATAAAGTCTGACCTATATAAGGTCAAAGAATGGTGTGATTCTAACCTACTTACATTTAATATAAGTAAAAATATAGTCACTTTTAAGTTCAGTTATGATAATCTTATAGTAGATAATAATTTTATTGATAATAAATCACACACAAAATTCCTTGGGCTATATATTGACGATAAATTAAAATTTGATCAGCATGTATCTAATCTAGGAAAAAAGTTAGCTTCTGGTTGTTATGCAGTGAGAATTGTTTCAAACGAATTTGGGTCATAATATAGCAAAAACAGTATTCTTTAATTGAGTCACAAATAAGATATGGAATACCTTTCTGGGGATTGTGTAGTCAAAAATTGCTAAGCAGTATATTTGTGTTACAAAAAAAGGGCCCTAAGATATGTATGCAAAGTGAATTCAAGAGATTCCTGTAAACTTCTTTTTATCAGTAATAAAATACTAACTGTAATATGTATCTTTATCCTAGAGACAGTATGTCTAATACATAAGAAAATGTTGAATGGGGTAAACTCGGATTCTCAGCCTCAATATAATACGAGGCAGACATTGAATTTACTTCTTCCCTTACTCATCCCCAGAACAACTGCAACGAAGCACTCATTAATCTATGAAAGTAAGCAAATATACAATCACATACCACTGTTTCTTAGAAATATGACTATAATTAAAGAAATTTAGACAGGCAGTTAAGGGGAAATTGATTGAGAAGGCTTATTATAGTTTATTTGAATATTATAATGACTCTCTTTAAACTGTTCTAGTATGTTTTTTTTTCATTGTTATTTTCTTTATCTTCACTGTTATATTTATTAATTTAAGACTATGTATATATATTTACTAATTTTCGTTGTTTGTCAACTGTATTAGTACATGCTTGTATAGTTAGGTCCATAAATATGTATATATTATTGTATGTCGTTATATTTTGTTTGTTGTTTGTTTTATATTTGTATTTTATTATTTGATCTATATTTTGACCATATATTGTATTAATATACACTAGTAGCTTTGTCAATAAGAATGTATTTCTTAGACAATAAAGCATATATTCATTCATTCATTCATTCGTATGTTGGTTTTATAATTGCTTTATGAAATTATCTTAGGGTAGTTGGCCCAGTTATAAATCTGATATGCTTTGAGATCACTAAGTTTCAGGACGAACCTTATAAAGCCAAGTTTTAATAAAGCAGACAAAATTCTGTAATAACTCAATCTTGACAGTTTTAATAGTAGTTTTAAAGAGCCCTTCTTTAGGTTGACCCCTGTACTCTTATAAGGGTTTTAAATCAGTTTTGTGGAGTTCTTTCAGACAATTTACGTTTATAACTTAAAAGTCTTAGAATTAGAAATAAGTTTTGAGGATATCTTATAGAGTATTTTAAAACCAAAATTGTTACTCGAGTGGGTAAACTTTCTATTTAATAACTCTTTGTTTTAAATAACAACAACAAACAACAAAAGCAACAATAAAACCAGCAACAAATAACATCTAAAAATAACAACTCGATGTCAATAAATAACGTGCTGAAAGTATCAGCTTGAATAATAAATGATCGATGCGTTCTGTAACATTTCCTATGGTATGTTTTCTATCACATTATGCCTAAGTTCTTGTAAAGCTGTAGGATGGGATTGTAACATCTTCCTTTGACGTAACCCCACAAAAATAAATCTGGGAGTGTCAAATCTGGGAAACATGGCGGCCATTCTATTAGGAATGTCATAAAAATCTATCTCCCAGGAAATTTGGTATTTAAAGACTCTCCTCGCACGACTTCTTCGCTAAAGAAGAATAATTTTTTTGTTGCAAATATCCCACACCAAACATTACTATCTTTCGACGAGTCTCGTTCAAATTCTTTAAAAGAGCGGGGATCCTCCTCCCCTCAAATACGACAAACGTCTTCTGGTAATCGTAACGGATTTTGTTTCGATGTATAGAAATCTGCTCGTGATTTTTCTTCGAAAGTGAACATTTTTACTGATAAATCACAAAACATTTTTTTACAGATGCAGAGTGCGGTTAATTGGTATAATTGTTTTCTATGGCTACTCAGAAAATGAAGACCAGATCTGTAATAAATTCGAATATGAGGTACCTTCATTAAATTCAATTTTGTGGTCACAACTGTAAAGATACTGTCAACAATGTTCATTAGTTTTTATTTTTATTTAGGACAATAAATCAAATTAAGAAAAATTCTCTTAATTTGGGAGTTGATTGAGACAATGCAGTGAGGTCCCGTCATTTGGAGATTATGTATGCATTATTCTTTAGTTTGTCAGTGATTTTAAAAATGTTAGGTAGCCAGAAAGATCAAAAGAAAGTGATATGGAAGCGCTAATTAACGAACATCAAAGTAGAAAAATGGAAAGCCGTGTTCAAATGCTGTACGGCTAAGGAAATTTAGGAAATTATAGTAGGAGATAATTTTAATGAACAACAAAAACAAGAAGAAATTCACGAGATAAAAAATCATAAGAAACATTACAAAAGAATAGCCATTGATTAAACTTGAGACAAATAACAAACAGAGTATACACATGTGGTATAAGCATCTGCTTTATACAGGGTTGTAACTGGTAATGATTCGAGGGGTATAGCGATTTTTATATTTGCGCAAATATATGGTTGCCATTAACATCTTCTTCTTGAACGCATCGCATAGGAATTACGATTCTTAGAACTTTATGAGGTTCTAAGCGACATTTTGCTCAAAACATGGATTTCTATTACAACCTACTATAAATATTTTTCTGCATTCTTCTAGCTAGGAAATTTCACTATTGAATGAAAGACGGCGTGTGTTTATACGCTTTCTGTCATCTGTTTAATGATAAGAATTACTAAAAACTATATTATAATTGCATTTTTTATATTAAAGTATACTTTACAGAGGCATATGGTTCTAAGCACAAATGCAAATGTTAGTTAATTTTCCTATAATTCCTATAATTTTGAGTAAATTCAAACCATTCTACATGTATCATGTCAGGCAAATACTGGATTATTTTATTCCACATATAAAACTGGAACCAAAGTGACTTTTCTCTTAAATTCGTTCTCCTATAAAAACAGTAAATTGTTACTTACAATCATGTTTTTCTCATGAGACGAACGGTTTTTGATATTTAACGTCTTAAAATTTTAAGACGAGGAAAGATCGAAATCAAATTTTCAGTGCTCTATTGTACTTGAAGAGTAATTTAAATGATAATAACAATCCATTCTTGGGACCAGTGGCATAGGAATAGTGTATGTTGCACCACTTTTAGATAAAGTATATGTTACGCCACTGGGTAAAAAAAGGTTTCCGGCGTGTTTTTCGTAGCATGCAGCGTTTTAATTATTTTTCTAATAGCACAGAAAATAACAAAAACCAAATATCTTTCAATTACTTGAACTCGGAACATGAGTGAAGCAAAATAAATAGTGTTCAATCTTAGAGTACCTGTTCAAAGAATAAAACATCAACTTTAATGCATGTTCTACATCTTCTAATTAAAATAATTTATCATAGGTTGAAATAAGTTGGATTCTTTTAGATCATTCGATGCACTGGAGAGAAATAAACTTTTTCCTTAAGGTAACACCAAGCACAGTATTCCAAAAGATTGAAATATGAAGATCGTGATGGCTACTGTATTGGACATACACCTGGGATCAATTCTTGAATAGTAGAGTTGTCTAGACGGCCAATCCACTATTGTAGACAGTTATTATTAAAGACCGCATCTCAGATGGCCATTATAGTTATGGACTTTAACACTCGTACAACTAATAAAATGAGAAATATTGTGAAATGCAGTGATACATGATGATCGTGTTATTTTAAAGTATATTACTAATCCCTTGCAAAATACAACACATTTATGTACTTGCGAAATTAAGTGAAATATTGAAGAAAAAAAAATTATTTTAAGTGTGGGTGCTGTCATGTTTCAAGATGTATTGTAATATTTTACATGTAGAAGATTAGTACATAATTGCTGAAAAATCTAAAATAAAATTTCCCTAATTAAGCCCATATAAATTAACTAAAACTAATTAAAAAGCACGAAATTAAAAATAGTTTCTGTACGATCGTAAAAGGTCTGTTATATAAATTGAAGAAAAGTGTCTAACACTCTGTTATAAAATTAAATGTGAGCAGAAGCCATTTTGCGATTAGCCATGCCTCACGAGCTTTAATTCTGCTTCGGTACTGGGTGTCGGGTGTGGACGTCAATAGCACATCAACGACATGTGCATATTTTGTAGTATGTTTGAACAAGCATAATAATTTGATTAATTAATTTTACAAGAAAAGTTTTATAACTAGCCGCAAAATATTGCTAACTCATTTGGTGACAATTTTGGCTCTTCCTATATTCTGTCAAGTTATAGCAGACTATTCTTTAACACGAGTGATAATATCAACATTACAGTTACAATGGTAACTAAACAGGCTGTATTAAATGCTTTTAAGACAATTAAACCGAAATTGAGTAAGTCCTGATAGTTTGCTCGAGCATATTAACTGCACCACTGAGTAACATTTTTAATCTATGTTTGCAAACAAATACATTTCCTGATAAGTGGGAAAGTCACAAAAATTTGACTCATTTCATAAAAAAGGCGGCAAATTTGATATATGTACAAAACTTTTTTACTTTGCATAACACAGTACTTAGCGGAAATTATAGATGGTAGTGCCTAAGTCGATGTCATTTATATAGATATTTCGATAGAATAACCAGTGTTTTATTAAAAAAGTTATATTCCTTGGGACCTAGAATTAATTAATTTTTTTGGGCTCTATCTTCGTAACAGAAGTAAACTTGTACAATACCAAGATCATTGATCTGTGGAACTTATATCTTAATCAGGTGTTCTAAACGGGTCGGTTTTGGGCCCCGTGTTGTTTAATATATATGTATGTTAATATCATAAAAATGAAAGAAAACTATCCAAATGTTTTACATAAGTACCAAACGAGGTCCATAACAAACAATGTTAATCATGCTCCTTTTGCTACTAAAATCATTTGCAAAAATCCATACTGTGTTATGTCCCAAAATTTATTAACTTACTTCCTGCCTCTATTAAGTCAAGCGTAAATAATAAATATTACTCAATTTAGTAATCCAAAAGAAATTTTGACTAAAGTCTTTGTCGTGGGTGATCGGATCAAAATTGTTAATTTCAAAAACCAATTATCAATTTGTCGACGTTTGGTTTGTTATTATAAACATCATCAGGACACTGAAATTACAAAATTCTTATGGAATTACGTAATTTAAAAAGTATTAAAAGTTTAAGTTAAAATAGTTTAAATTCAATTACCTGACATTAAAATTTGCAATCAAAACAGTTAAATATTGACATAATCACAATTTAAAAAAAAAACAGAAAGTAGGTAAAAGACAATTTACATAACAATATGCGGATTAAAAATTAAAAATAAAACGTTAGAAATAGATTTACAGTTAATTGTTGTTTTTAACGTCTTATTTGTGTGAAATATCTTCCTGGACATCACTAGATACATAGGAATTCTGTACTTATAAATTTTTTAAAATAACTGTCACAAACAAAACACAAAGCGAAAAACGAAAAATACTAAACACTTTAAAATAATTACTATGAATATTAAAATATAATTTCTGATCTAAAAGCCAAATTACATCTACGCCGATGATGCCTGCTATCAATGTTTACATTTTTTATTCATTTTTTGTTTTATTTTTATTGTTTAAGAGCAATTTACAATTTAAATTTAATGTTGTTATGTTAACTTTACCTTTTTTGTTGTAAGACTAATGATATTGAAATAGGCTGCATTTAAGTTTTCAATATCAGATCGTTTATTAACACACTTATCATTTTTCTTTATACATATCATTTCGTTAGTTAATATTTTTTTATTAAGTTATTTTGTTTCCCAATTATTTTGATTTCGTTAAAATTAAAAGTATGTCCTGTCAACACATGTTCTACAAGTTGGGTAGGATTAATTTTCTTTAATACATTTTTACTGTCATTTTTATGTAGGTATCTTCTCGTTTGTCCTATATAATTTTTGTTGCATTGGATACAGGGTATCTCATATACTACATTAGATTGTAGTTCTTTTTTGTGTTACAGATTTTAATTTTGTAAAGAAACTATTTTTAATTGTATTTTCGTTCTTAAAAGTTTTTATTTTGTCTGTTTTTTGATTTATGACCCTTTTTAATTTGTCAGATAAATCTCTAATATATGGGATTTTTAAATATTTTGTATCTTTTGGTGGTTGTAAGTTATTATTCGTGGGTGTACCAAGTGTATTATTGTTATTTAATATCTTTTTAATTAAAGTTGGATAATTATTTTTTATGAGTACCTATATTACGCAAATAATTAAAAAAAATTTCCCAAAAACTTTGATCTGACAGTTTTAACGCTGTCTCTTAGATTAGTTATAATATTCATTTTCTGTTTAAATGAATGTTCAGAGTGGAAATTGATAATCTCTCAGAGAAGGTTAGTTTATGGTACCAATCTATTATGAGTTTCCCTGTATCTTGTTTAATAACTAACACGCCCAAAAATGCTAGCCGATTATTTTCTTCCTTTTCAATAGTAAACTAAATTCTTGGATGAAAATTGTTACAAGTATCTAGCACTATTTGCCATTTAGTTTTATCAATGGCCATTATGAGGTCATCCACATACCTTTTGAAAAACAATATTGAATCTAATTTATTAGAATGAAATAAAAACTTTTAATTTTTTTCCCAAAATTGTACCTTTTTTCTTCTTTCATCCATTATGTTTCTTCTGGTGGTACCACATTCACCAAATTTAATGTGTCACCTAAAATGTTGTTGAAAATCTTATCTGCCAAATTTGGGAAATGTCCCATTAGTATTTTTTTAAGTTATCGCGGATACACACATACACACACACATCCACACACACGAACCGACAGACATAATTCGGAAAATACTCAGAATGGATTCAGGAGGGTTCAAAACGTATATATCAATCAAAATCTCGAAGTCGAAAAAAAAATCACGATTATTATACTTCCTTATATTAGGTATAAGAAAGTAAAAACAAATATATAACTATATAATGGTTATAGAAATCAAGACAAAGTCTAATAACAACACCATTAACTACATAAAATGGAAAACTTCACAATTTAATGGAAATCTAATAACAACTACTCCCAGGGAAGGAAGTATAACACAAACATATCCTAATCTTAACATGGGAAAAGCTAAACAACCTAAGATAAACAAAATGCCTAACAAATGTTTACATTACAATCCCATTTCAAAATGATTATCTGCATATATACCAGTAACAATATTGCTATATAGCAAAACGACATTAGATAAAATAGAATAGCACAGATTATGGAAAAAATTTATATTTTAATGTAATACACAATGCATTATATTATTAATGTCGGAGTCCATTGCGTTGGATCAGGACTCTAAAGAGGAGCAAGCGCGCGGTCGATTCATTGAACAGGGCGCGACGAACCCGTCGACTACATATACTACGGATGGTTAAAAAATTATTACTCAGTAACAAA
This sequence comes from Rhamnusium bicolor, assembly GCA_029963845.1. Taxonomy (NCBI): domain Eukaryota; kingdom Metazoa; phylum Arthropoda; class Insecta; order Coleoptera; family Cerambycidae; genus Rhamnusium; species Rhamnusium bicolor. The sequence continues at coordinate 1,142,567 of JANEYF010005871.1, forward strand.
TGGTACTTTTCCAAAAAATGGAAAACCAACGGCATCAGAAGATTTCGACGCACACCCATCCTTTCAGATTTTTTTCGACAAACTGGCTCGTACGCAACCCCATGCAGTCCGCAATTTTAAAGGTATTAGTGACATTTTGAATATGTCTGTACATTTAAAAATAGAATTAATTTCTAGAGCAATCTTGTGTAATTCGGCAACACAGTATCGTTGCTTCATTCAGCGCATCCCCAACAATATATATTGGCAGCAAATTTTACAAAAAACAAATACCATGACAGATAATAATAGCGCCAGAAAGGTCGTAATGCCTTCGATGTATATGTAATGTGTCTATCCCGACTACTAAAGATACAAAAAATGGAAATTTATTTGCTTCTTTGCCTTTTTGCTCCTTTATTCATATAAATATTCTATTTTATATTAATTATTCCAACAAAAAATGACCCATGGATAAGCCCTATATACGCCGATGTTTCGGACACACACTTCGGTATGCTTTCTATTCTGTTGGAACTAAACAAACAAAAACTGAAGCTTTCAAATATTCCTTTGTTTACATATTTTCGCGTAGTAGGCGGCTGGAATTCTATATTGATTCTGTACTCAGCCAGACTAGAGGGCTGGGAATAGAATAATAATATCCGTAAAGACGAGCCAGCATGTAATATTCTTACTTTTTAATTTGCAAGTAAAATATATTTGTGAATGAATTCATGTTACTTTTAAGAGCAACACTTGATGGGGTACTGAATTAAATATAAACGGTTCACGTTTCTATTCGAGGAGAAATTCAAATGAGGTATAATGTAATCGAAGCTGAACCGTCTTTAAAATCGGAGTAGCGCAAATATTTTTAGAATGGCTTTAGCAGTTTTATTTTAAATAGGATGAAGAAGATATTTTTTTTAGGTATTAAGCCACCTCTGATTATAAAAATAATTTCGTTTATACTAATTACGAAATTGGCTGCGTGCCTTTAATCAACATTATGTTGGATAAACAAGGCGTTTAATTTTTACTAGGTTCAAGAAGTCTATGTTTTTCTTTTAAATTTTGAACAACACATAAGTCAGTGTCGCTTTAAATGTGTTTGGAACCAACCATGAGATAGATATATCGTATCGAATACGAGTATTGTTAAGGCAGATCTACGCTCTCACCCGGTTACTGAAGATTACTAAATATAACAATATGCCAAATATACTGGAGAAATAGGCGTCGAGTGTAGTATATAGAGACATAGCGGAGTGAAATACGGGCGTAATACGGGTATTACCAAGAGGTATTCACAAAAGCCAATTGAAAGTTTTATAAGACTAAACTTTCTCGCTCTTTTCGATTGTTGAAGAGTGGTTTAAAATTTATAAAAATATAAATTACATTTAATTTTTGGATTTTGTTGATAAGATGAGAAATATTTTCAGTTGGTAAGTTGGGGACTATGACACTCTTTTTTTTAGTAAATTTTTGCACTCATTCTTTTAACAATTAAAAAAAAATTGCCGACTCAAAATCAATTCATATATCGACAAATAATATGTGTTTGCTCCCTCCGCCACCTTGGTATGTATATCAGTCGAGCCTTTCTTATAATTATGTGTTCTTTTTACACTTTAAATTTTTACTATAAATTAAGTAAATATAGACAATGGCCTCATTGAAACGAGAGACTAAAGAAAAAACGTACAAAGACCAGGAGAGACGGCTGTAGTAGGTTTTGTCCGAAGCTATTCGTAATTATTAAGGTTGAGAATATGAACATTGAGAATATGAACATCTTTATTTTATTTAAAAAATAAAAAATAGCATTTTCTCGACCATTTTCCAAGATCATTGTGTTAGATGATGTCATAGAGGTAAGGACTTGTATCATAATCATTACCTACCTACCAAATTTCATTTCTTTACAAATTGATTTGAAAATATCGGATAAAAACATATAATTTTCTTCAAGTAAACAGATTGAATAGAAAAAAAAAGACTAAATAAACAAGTATTTCTAAAAACCATCACTTCAAGTGGCGGAAGGGAAATTCCACAGTGATTTCAAACAGATATTCATTAGCTCTTGCAGAGCTATTCCTTTTTCCCACCTAGAAGGGTAACCCGAATCCGTTAGTATAAGCGACCTAGATAGTGCATTTAGTTACGGAATTATCCAATTCTGTCGGTTATTTAAGGGAGTATTTGAGAGTTTTAGACCGTTTTATTATCGAAGGATGGAATCATCGGTTAACCTGGACCACTGCCGGTACAAATATGTTAAACGGTATTTGATTATAATAAATGTTTTAAGAAATACATAAAACCAAATTTGTTTTTTGAAATTTACTTTTTGGTATTTAAATTATTTATAACAATTTTGTTTAAAGTAAAGTTACTTCATTAAAAACAAAGACTTGGAAGTCCATTAAATAAACTTTTTGTTGGTTCCCCGATAAAGCACGTGAATATGGTGTATTTCTTAATGTTGAACCTTTTTTTTTTTTAAAATAATCCATGCCAAATGCCATTTTTTTAAAAAAAGTAGGTAACTGTTTTTCTCTAAATGTTCACATACAAAGTGATAGAAATGAAACAATTTAAATGATCGTTACAACTTTCGTTTATAAATTGAACATGGAGGCTTCTCGAAATTAGTTGACAAACAGTAATGCACCAACATGTTGGGCTTCCATCTACCATGTTTCCAAGGTAGCAATATACTGATGGACGCGTTGTCCATGTTCATCACTCACAGCCTCCAAGTTATCAAAAAAAAAGTCCATATGAGAATCTGTATATAAGCGATAGGCTGTTGGGGCAGACAAAGGTAGGCATCGCCAACCCCGACGAGCCTCTACTCCCTACCCACTACCCATAGCAAAATAAGCAAAAACTGTAAATAAATAAAATAAAGACCATTACTATTATTATTATTGTTGTTATTTAACTTTACATTTAGGACATTTGACCTTCGGTTAAAAAAATCGTTCGCGCAGTATTTCATTTTTTTCTATGCCCCATGCCTCATCATACCTCAATGCATTGAACTTTCAATGACTTCAATTACTTAATGATGGTAAAACCAATAGAAATGAATGCAGAAATGTTAAGGCAAGGAATACAATTCAACATACCTTGGATGTGTGGGTTCTTGTTATCAGAGGACCGAATACCATTGTGAAGTGGATACATGTGAGCAGCTCATCAGAGGCAGGAGATTATCAAATTACAAAAGTATTACCAGAGACAAGTAATATGAATGCTTCAAAGTCAAGCAAAGTCATGAACAAATAATGTATCGTTACTTTCGTTCAGCCATTTTTTAAAGGTAAGTGGAATCGTCGTGTCAGCAGAAGCTAGTAGCTCTTTCAACAATAAATACGACTGAGCGATTTTCACTTACTGATGAGTGTCTTAGGCTCAATAAGAAACATCATGAAAGGACGCATACTCGAGGAGCTATGGTCAAGTGTGTATGCCAAGAACACAGTTCCCCATCTTATGACAGGCCCTGCTTGCTATCGATCCTTGAGTGCACACCTTCTCATACATACTTAACTGAAAGATATCCTGAAGTTAAAAATGACTTTTTCAAGACATTACTAGTACAAAGTGAGGAGTTACTTAGGAATGAAAGACTATCAGAAGAAATAATATCAACAATGTGTGTCTAAGTGATGAAAAACTATCAAGACGCAAAAGTAAAGTGCAGAATTGCCAAACTGTGGCTTCAACATATATGTATACGAAGTGATACTAGTCATGGAACTCATCACTGTAGAAAGAACAGGATACTGGAAGAAGTATACGGAGATAGTAGTTAAACTTATGATCTCTACTATGGTCTGTGAATTCTACCTTCTACGCCGCAGGACACAACGCCATTTTGTGCCTCAGGCACAATTAAATTTAAAAAAATGTTAATGACAAAAATTGTAGATAATTGGATGCTTAACAATTTTTATTTGACTTTTTTCTTTATAAAATGGACAGCTTTTAGAAAAATGGCCATTTTTCAATATAACGGCTTCGCATAACGTTCTTTTCTTTTAGGAAATTTATAGAATTTCACTCAAAAGGATAAATAGAATATGTCTACAAATTCCCTCGCTTGTCTGAATTTTTTTTCATCAATATGTAAAATGACTGATCTATTTGAAGAACTATAGCTCTTTAACAAAGAATTTTTGAATTGAGTCGTAGGTCAGAGTTTACTATCCAGAACATTCAAATGGTTATTGTATAATATACGGAAAGTATCGTCTAAAAACAACAAATTAAAAAAAAAACCGAAAACGATCAAATAAATATTTTGTGGTTATAAACATTTCACACATTTTTCTAAAATGATTGTTGCCTTATTGTTTTTGCGATAATAGTGTTTTAACTCAGCCAATTTTCTTAAATACTATAGTACATGTGCTTTTATTAACGCATGAATGAAAACGTTTAACTTTTTAAATTTTATCTGTTGAATGAATAACTGAAGTCCTTTGTAATCGAGAAATTTGCTTTGACGGCATTTCAGCTACGGTTAATATAATTTTTGTACAAGTGGTGTTCACTTTCTTAAATTATTCAGGCTATTATTTAATTCTGAAACACAGACTCAGTTATCTATAAGTAATTCAACATAGTATTACAGGCAATACACTATAATTTTGTTAACGCTCTTTCTTTCCCCAGTTACTTTATACGCTGAATGGGGATGAGGTATGGACATCCATTTAATATCCGATATTCGATCAGTGAAGTTAAGCAGCACTGATCCGGTAAGCCGATTGGCTAATCTTATATTTTTGTTTATGTAAATATTTATTTATTTATTGTAAGCTGAATATAGTAGGCATCTAATTAAATTTGTAAATATGTATTAAATGTGAAATAAATGTTTTCAAATTGGAATTGGAATTGGATCGAGTCCGGCAATTGGATGGATGAACGATAGCTCATCTAACAGTCGGTAGGCTGTCAACAGACAATCCCGGGAAGGCCGCTAGCCTGATGCAGGCGGAGAGGCGAGCCCGGGTGGAGGGTCGAAGAGACCTACCCAGGAGGTTTGCCACTCTGCTAGCGGTGCAGGCGGGCAGGCCCAGGCGGTGGGTTAGTTGACAGTCGAGGACCGTGGTTCGGAGTCCACGCTAAACTGTAGGTCCCTAGGTAAAAAGGGCCCATTGTGGCCTACTTGCCTAGTAAAATAAGTAGCTACTACTACTACTACTTATACGCTGAAAGGGAAGTCCTGTATCTTTTATTTTTATATCAGTGTGTATTTTTAGGCGGATAAAACATTTTTTTCAATTAAATAACTTCTAATTTTTGACGCAATTGTTTATTTAATGACGACCTTCAACGACAGAACGCCACTATACTCTATCAGCGGTATGATAGAGGTTGGGTAGCTGCAGTAAAGAAACAGCATATTCAAGGGTCTGTTATTTATGGTTGTTGATTTTGTAGAAATGGACACTTTAGCAACAGAAAATGATCGTCGGTTTACAACCAGATTTGTTACTTAAACCTATTAAAAAAAATTATTTTAAATTATTTAAAGTAAATAAAACTCAGAACTATTTACATTTAAGATAATTCCACAGGAGAGGGAAAACATATGTCTACAGCGTAAATATTGACATATATATCAGCAAGGCAAGACAATGAACCAAGCCAGAGTTTGTGGTACAAGTATGATGATCAGATTAAGTAAAGCTGAGTTATGGTAAATACAACTGCTACTAGTTTTACAAGCAGGCAAGATTCAAACGTATTTATACCTGCAAGTGGTACTATGACTGGGATTTATAGTAAGCAGTTAATGACTCTACAGCGCCTAGTACTGAAGCGACACTACGGCAGGATATCTATCCAGATATGTTGTCGATGAGACTTTCTAATCGCGACTGTGATATATCTTTAGGTTGGCCTTTATGTCCTTTATTTGGGTTTAGTAGATTCGTGTTTCGGTCGGACGGTACATAAATTCTGAAATGGGCTATGGCTCCACTTAAACATTAAATAATGACAAACGAATGTTCTTGATGCTCATTCCCGAATAGGGAGCCATATTTTATTTATTGAATCGTGAAATTTCCGAATATGATTGTTATTGTCTCTTACCCCATATGCCGGCCCTGGACGCATGGAAATTGTCCGGTGCCTACGCATAATGTTTGAAACCATAATAATTTTTGATCGTATAAAATCGATCGAATTAACAGGTATTCACATACAATCGACAATTTACGGAAACAACTCTTACCACCGTTTTTTGCGAACCTCATCGAAACTACTTGAAAAATATCCGACATTTTGAATTCTAAAGGAACCTCTTCTAGAAAGCTTCTCTTATGTTTTACCTATAACTGTACAAAAGACTGACCTGTGTTAAAAAAGTGTGGTTTAGTTTTGCGTACCGTTCCTACTAAAATAAGTTTTATGTTTAGGTTTTCATAAATAACTTTCTTTTTTATTTTGACACTATTTAAATAAAAAATATTGTTCGTTACTTGATAAAAGAAACATAATTTCAAAAAGTATCAGCGGCGGTCTTGTTCTAAATCCTTTCTTAAGTACGTCAATGGACAAATGTAGCATACACGCATGTACCACAGACTTGCCGGGTACGAGGAACAAACAAACCGAAACGGAAACAATATATTGCAGGGTTAAAACGGAGGAGTATCCGTCAGATAATGACAGAGGATGGTGAATGTATTTGGTTTGGCTGCTTGGTAAAACAGGGCATAAGGAAAATTTATTAGTTTAACTGCTTCATTCTAATTTGGATCAACGGACGGTTTATGATACATACGGTTTTACCCGGGGCAGACTTAAATGGCCCCTGAAGCCGTTAATGAAATTAGTAACAAAATTTACTGATTTCCTGCAAATTATTGTTAACAAAGGGCTCTTAATCATGTTGTTCAAACGATCTATACTGAAAATGTTGGTTATCAAGAGGAAAACGTTTAATTTCCTTTATTAACGTCTTAAATAATAAAATCAATAAAATCAATCTCATCTAATTTTTGACGTAAACTATAAGATTGGTTATTAAACGAAATACGAGGGGTCTTTTTTTACATTCTCTGACTCGGTAGTTTTAAATTTTGACACAATTTTCTATTAAGTTTTTTTTTAAATCACATATGGCTTGGAAACTTAATGTCAGTTGCAATTGCAATATTATTAATTTCATTAACCTAATTTCTCAAAATGAATAAAATCGATTACCATGCTGTTATAAAATTCTTTATAAAACAAAGAAAAACCCCAAAAATTATTCTTGAAAAAATGTTGGCTGTGTACGGGAATGATTGTCCTTCCAAGTCAACTATTTGCGAATGGTCAAAACTGTTTAAATGTGGTCCAGAATCATTGTATGAAGATTCCCGTCCAGATCGCCCTGTTGATATGATCACTTCAGATGTTGAAAAAAACCTAGTGTCTGGTTGGGGAAAGACCTGCGAAAAGAATGTGATTTCTAAATTCCATTACAATTAAGCGTAAATGAAATAAATGAATTAGTGCGTAACAAATTTTTGTGATCGTTTGCATCCGCACTCATTGGGAGAGATATTATATTCCTAGTATATTGTTTCGCAGAAAGCTGGTGATAATACTCTCCCCTTGCCGGCTGAACACTACTGGAGGATGCAAGATTGAAGAAGCGATAATTAACAGTTTTATTAGGAGTTTCAGAAACCATAATCTTAAGAATTCTTCATGACTATTTTAGGATGACAAGGGTTAGTGCAAGATGGATTCCGCGAATGTTTTCGCCATTCCAAATGCGTGGTCAGGTAGAGACGTGTGAACAATTCTTGACGCTTTGTGGAGATGAACCAGATTTAATTATCAACCGACTTGTCACTGACGATGAAACGTGGGTTCATTATTATTATCCTGAATCAAAACAAGAGTCGATATAGTGGCATGTCAAGGGCTCCAGCCCTCCCAAGAAGTATAAGGTTACTTCTTGTATAGGAAAAAAAATGGCGACCATTTTTTGGAACTCTCAGGAAATTTTGTATATTGATTATCTGAAGAGTAGTACAGTAACGAAAGAGTATTATTTAAGCTTAATGCATCCCCTCAGAAATTCTATTAAAATGAAAAGACGCTCCATGACAATTCATCGGTGCACAAGACTTGGAAAAGCTGCTGTTGCTGATTGTGACTTCGAAGAAATTGAACACCCATCTTATAGTCCAGATTTAGCACCCAGTGACTACTTTCTGTTTCCCATTGTCAAAAAACCACTTAGGGCGCAACATTCAACGACAATGAAGAACTTATAGCAGCTGTTGAGAGACATTTTCTGGAGAAACCAAATGAATATACTCCACAACGGATTAAAGATGTTATTGAAATAGTGTGATACCTGTATTCAAAAGCAAGGGAACTATATTCAAAATTTTTTTTATTACTGCTCTAGTCTTTTGTTTTCATGCCCAGTCCGAGAACATGAAAATGTCCCCTCGTATACAGGGCGTATAAAAATAGTTATAAAATACTGATACTACAAAAAAAAAAACCATATTTGATTTTTCAATAGTCGAATATTATTTTTAAAATTGACTCATATAGACATAGACACAAGCAATGGCGGACAGGTTATATTTTCTTACAGGGAGATTTACCGAGAAGGTCCCCATCTAGGTCCCTCAATTAAGTTTGAATTTATAAAAATGAATATTTAACAATTTAATCTAACTACGAAGCTTTGTGTCTTGTCGCAACATGTTCTTTTAGGTGCAGTAAAATGGGGCCCATTGATAATAGTTTCAAACGTTAGATCCAACTCTATTATTTAATTGTATATTAAAACCAGCAAATTGCAAATTAACTTAATTTTTGCCGACATTAAATTACTTTTTTCAATGAAAATTAACATTTTTTTTGTATGAAACTTGACATTTTTGATTTGAAACCAATAATTTGTCATCTAAAACCACAGAAAACTATTACTTTATTAAGTTTTAATCAGTGGTACGGCGACGACAGCAAACTACATTACCCACTCGATAAGCTGTGTTTCTTATTACTACAAAATGCAACGTTACGCCATAGAATACAAGGTACAAATGACAAACAAATTTAAAATCTTACAATAAAAAAACTTTCGTTAATAATTTTCTTTATAGATAACTCATCGATGGAACAGAAGACCAACAAGATATTAAACAAATGAAAAATGAGCCAAGCAGTACTATGCCCAATGTATTGCACAGCATATAGGTTTATCCAGAGAGATCCTCCTCAAAATCATGATTTCTCATTATTTTAAAATTTCCTTCGGTGTTCTACAAGGGTCCAACATGAGTTCTCTCTTTATCGACGATATTGTGCGTATTCTGAGGTTAAATACGACATGAAAATGTACTATCAGAGACCATGCGAATTGCACGAAGTTAAAAGATGACCTAATCAATATAAATAAATTAGAGCAGTAGAAATATATAAGTTTTATCCTTTGTCGTCAGTTATTTTTCATTACACCATAAATAATTCAATTTTAACTGTAACTTATTGACATTTAGGTGTAACGTTTGATCAGGAGGTTTCATTTGTGGACCACATAAGTGACCTTACTTTAGACTATTTTTGAGGTTTTACCATATGAATTGATATCTTTAACAAAATTAGTACATTAATGTTGCTCTTTATGACGCTTAGTTACCGAGGGATTGACTTCATAGTTTTTTTTTAATAAAATATAAAAGGCATTAAAAATTTAGGGATACATGGAGGTTCTGTTTTGAGCGAAATTATTTGGCTGTGTTAAGTTTTTATACTTTGCTACCTCAAATATTAATATATTCATTTTAGGATTATTATGAATTTCAACTCATTTTAGGAATTGAAAACAACTATGAAATTTTTATAAATTTTAAAAGTAATGGATACCCTGAATTCCGTTAAACTTTCCCGAGATTAATTATACTCTCACTAACGTTATTAAACATAATAATTGTAGAGAACTTACCATACACCAATTTACAAAATTACATTTGGACAAGCTTTTAGACACAGCCATCTGCTTTGAAACAAGTTACATAAATGTATGTATTTCCCGTATCACTAATTTGTGTGCAATGTCATTAACACTGCCTTCAAATTTGCTGAGAATAAGTGGGATCAATAAATATCATGATTTTTTTTTTGTTAAAACAATGATATTGAAATTTTATGCAATTTCAATATACACTCAAATAAAAAAAATCCCAGAAATGGACAATCATTTAACAAATGTTTGTTGGATATTTAGTAGATGTCCACCTAATAAATTTCAGAGAATTGCTGCTGTCACGTATCACTGCCAGCACATCGTGGAGGTGTATTGCATTCAACCTGCAGCATTCCGTGACGAACGTACCCAACATGACAATATTTATTGTTTGCAAAACAACTACTGAACATGTGGCAACAGAAATACTAGTAGAGTTGTGTGAATATCCAGTTCCTAAAAACAGTAATTATACGAAAAATATTGTCTCAATGTGCAAATGTACCTAAAATCTGTTTTTTTGCTTAAGGATCAAGTGATAAATACTCTTATTTTGGTGATAGTTACTTTACCAATTTTCGAATTTTCTAGAATTTCATGTTGTTTAATTTCTTTATCTGACTCTCATATTAAAATGCTCTGAATAAGGCAACAATATACAATAAAAATGTTCGAGCAGATTCGTAACATCAAGGACTGTATACATAGAAGAGTTGTACTGAGTAAGGCATGTACCATCCTCAGGAGCTTGAATCCATTCTTGCAGTAGTAAATCATTAAACACGAAATGAGTTTATCGCCAAGATTGGCATTAGCCTTTTTTAAGGTGGTCGAGATTAAGTTGGAGATCAAGCAATTTATTGTGGCCTGTCAGGATAATGTCAACACCTTGCGCGGCTATGGTACTGATACCAACTGCGGGACCCGCCGTTGTTATCTTCAGCGAGCGTTAACGCTTCTTAATGACGTGTGCTTGATCTTGGGCGAAAGTAACAATAATCGTTACAAAGAATAATCTTATGGGATGCCGATGTACCTCAGTAATGCTCAGTAATGTTAATTTAATTTGAAAAGGACTTATTAGTAAAGTTCCCTATCAATACTTGCAACAAAGTAGGGTGTCAAATCTAAAAAAGTTTCTTGAAGAATAACTTTCAATTTCAATTCTAACCTCCAAAATTATTTGTCAAAGAGTTTTTAAGAAACGTTTTTATAAAATTTAGTTTTCGACTTTGCCGATAGACGACACAGTTTCAAAGTTTTAACCTTAAAATTGTTTCTTGAAAATCTTTTTGAAATTCTAGCCTCAAAAAATTATCTGCTAAAATTTTTTCTAATCTCAAAAATAATATTTTTATGACATTCAGAGATGAACGTGCAGCGTTGGAGGAACTCGGGTCAGAGGTCCTCCCAGATCGGAAGTCTTAATGTACCCTCGCAACCAATCAGTAAGGTTACAGAAAATACTGACTTGGTTTGCTTACTCGCTCCTCGACAGTTCGGACTATCAGGTTACAGTAACAATTTCCTACGCCAGAGGGAATATACGTAATAACTGCAGATCATCCAACAATGTAAATCTCCTAACAATGGGCCTTTTCACAGATTTTTTTTTATTGCTTTATGTGATAGTGTTTTATAAAAAAAACTTGCCGAATTTTTTTAAATTTTTTTTTGAGTACGATTTCTATCGAAAAAAAAAAACAAAAGTGCGGAAATAAAGCGCGCGCTTTTACGTGACGTCACGCAACCTTAGTGACGTCAAAGGGACTACGACCTTGAACATGACACATCGGTGTATTGCAAAGTTGGTTCTCTGCTTTTTGACAGTTGACGTCGAAATTGACTTTGACAGTCGTTTCTTTTTAGTTTGGATTGTTGTGTGTGGAACCGTGGAACATGTTTAAAAAGTGCCTTGTACCAACATGTACAAATAACAACATGAATTGTCCAATCAAAATTTTCGTTTACGTTCCACCAAATGAAAATAGACGAAAAGCATGGTTTAAAATAGCCAAAGTTGAGAAGCAGTTGATGAAAACCAGAAACATTTACTGTTGTGAAGATCATTTTGATGTAAGAAAAGTAGTTGTATTTAGAAATTGATGCTAAATTATTGAAATTTTACAGTTAAAAGAAGATTCACATAAGCAACAGCGTTGTCACCGTACGATGCTCTTGTTGACCTGGAAATTATTAGACATAGTAAGTATAATTGAAATAGGAAAAAATATTGTAACAACAATTGCATGTTAAAATAATGGTAGTTCCATTATATTTATAAATAAATTACATGAAAATAAGATTACTAATGACTTACCGTTTTGTTTTAATATTCCTGATTTCTGCTGATAAATAATCCAAATTTGACATGTAAAGCTCGTCCACCATAATAAAGTCAACTTTCGGCAGATTTTCTGCATTTCCCTTAGAAAATCCTGGCTCCATTTTCTTCCAATAATGTGCAGAAACAAAGCAAAACACGATTCGTACATGAACACACAGAACATAACCACAAAACTAACCGTAAACAATGTAAAATGTGTCAGATGTGGTGTGACGTTAGTAGTATTAGGCGTTCTGGCAAATGTTACCAACATGATTCCGGTTTGTGTAACGTCACTCAGCTTCAAGGTCAAATGAGTGTTCAAATTGCCATAATAAATGTTTATTTTTTTATTAAACAATGGGAGACTTATATTTCAAACAGAGTTGCACAAGGTGAATATCTATCAGTTAGCTTTCAAATAAACATATTTGTTTTGAGATTTCAGAAGTAGTGAAAAGGCCCATTACTGAATATAACTAAAAAATTGAAGTTACGTGCTAAAGAAATTTATGTGATTTGATTAAGGAGCCATAAGTATCAAATTACAAATTTCGGGAAATTTAAGTATCAAGGACTGCAGTTAAATAAACAAGTAAGTTGCAACGAAATTACTACAAGTCAATGTTCCTCACCTGTCCAAGCCGATCCCTCTAGCAGTTTGACGTCACCACTGAATTTAATTTTAAAATAATTTCTCCCAAAATTAAAATTCAGATTCAACGAAACTCTCGATAGGTTAAACTTCACCACTATTAAATTGCACTTACTGTTGAAAACTGAAATTAGATACAGGGTGTTTCAGGATTAACTAGACAAATTTAAAATCTAAATTCAGGACCTCAAAATAAGAAAAAAATTTCTTATGGAGGTTATATATGGCGAGTAATAAGTGCATCCGTCTGGTGGTCAGTGCTACTACCCGTCAGACATCACTGATATTTTGACTGATGGCGACCTGCAATGCAGGTACCAAGAGCTGTGACCTCTAACCCTGGTGGGCTAAACTATATACTGAATAAGATTTACAGGAAACAACTACTCAGCGGACAAAAGCCCCGACCTGCATTGAATTAAACCTGCACGTCCTGTTTGGTAGCTAAGATCATCAGATTATGAGACTAGTTCTCGGAATGAGGTGGAGAAACTGATCAAAACTTGCGATTCTGCATTAACTCCGAGTGTTAAAATCAAGCTACTCGGTCAAGATGGTCGTCTAAATTATCTGTGTAGTTGGAGGGTATTCAGGATCATGCCGGTTTATCAGAAATCATCCAGTGGTTGGCAAGACAAATGCAGAAGGCAGGCATTTTAGGTGCTTCTCATCTGCTATAGCACCTGATTCTGGAACTTACAGAAAATAACCAGGCGGAAAGCTGGGACTGGCTATAGTTACATGCTGGTGGGAATCCCCTGAGATTCGGAGGCCACGGTAGGACTATCGAACGTTGAGTAATACCAAAAAATTAGTGTTATTACACATCAGTTGATTGAATCGACCTTTAATTGGTGAAAACCCATGTTCAAACTGAATGAAATAAAACTTTTACGATTTTCACAACAATTTTTTTTTATATACTTTTTACAAACAAATTAAGCAAACATTTTATATATTGGTCTCGATATGTAGATGATATTATTGACTGTTTTACCGAAACGAATAGACAATTAAATACGTTTTTAAATTCTACTAATAATTTACACCACAACATAATATTTACTGTAGAAATAGAAGAAGAAAATTCTATTAACATTTTAGATTTAATAATCTCTAGAGTTAATAGTCTACACGAATTTTCGATATACCATAACAGTTTTCATATCGACACCACAATACATAATACCTCTATGCATCCGTTAAAACATAAACTTGACTGTAGGACTTACCTTAAAGTATATATTGGACAAACTGGAAGAAATTTTAAGAAACGGATGTCTGAACATAAAAGAAGTTTTAAAAATAGAAAACAAGATTCTACTTATACTAACCACCTATTGGAAGAAAGTCATAGTTTTAATGACAATTTTGAAATTATACACGTAGAAAACAAAGGATTAAAAATAACATTATTAGAATCTTTAGAAACTAACAAATTAGAAAATTCAGATATAGTATTAAATTATCAGCTGAAAATAAATAATTCACCGTTACTGAATTTGTTTTAATTGTAATTCATAATTTTATATCTACTTTTAATTATTTATTATTAATCCATTTTATATATTGGTCTCGATATGTAGATGATATTTTTGCCTGTTTTACCGGAATCAATAGACAATTAAATACGTTTTTAGATTCTAGTAATAATTTGGAATTTGGGCGAATTTTTTGATACCTGCAAAAATGCTCAATAATTTATTCAAAATTATTTTTATGATAAATTTACTCCTATATGAAAAAGTCTATCTGACAGCACATTTTTGTCACTTTGACAGCGATAAAAAAGGTGCATCGTTTTTTATCACCGATAAAAATGCTTGTTCCTCAAAATCAGAGTACATCTAGTAGTCGCACGTCACTTTAAAATCTGTCCTGTCAGCTATAATTTTTAAGTATTGTTGAAACTATACTGTACAATATGAGTCGTTTTGGGAAAATTTCGACTGAACAAATTGCAAAAAACATAGAAAAATCAATTCCGCAATCCACAAAAAACACGAAATCGTCAATATGGAGACAATTTATGGAGTTTTGTCAAATCCGAAATTACGAACTGTCAGAAATAACTCCATTACAAAATATAGCAGATATGTTAAAGGATTGGGCTTATAATATGAGAAAGAAAAGTGGAGAAGATTACAAAGAATATGCAGTTAAAACAATTTGGAATTCAACTGCGAAGATGATTCAAGATAAATATTTCAGTGAGTACAATATTAAATTTGATCCTTTTACCGACATAAATTTTAAAGAAGCACGTGATGCAAGGAACAGTAAACGAAAGGAATAACAAGCTATTTCAGAAAAAAGAAAGGCATGTTCTGTAGCAATAGACAAAAAAAGATATACTTAAGATGGCAAAATTGTGGAATATAGACGAACCAGAGGGATTACAAAAGAGATTCTTTCATATAGCTTCTTATGAATTAGCTTGGAGAGGAGGAGAAGCAGTAAACTGTAAAATTTACCACTTTAATGAGGAAAAAAATCAAGATGGAACTCCAACAGGGAGAATTGAATACAATTCAATATTTTCAAAGACGGCACAAGGGGGGGGTCTAAAAAATTGGCAGACAGCAAATGGATGAGAAAAAATGACACGGATAAAAGTATTTGTCCCGTTACATTATTAAAATTACTCTTAGGAAAAATAAACAAATACATAACATCTGAATGACTTCTTTTAACTCCAAATCCCTTTTGGAAAAACACAAATTCTAAAGGTTGGTACAAAAATGTTCCATTGGGAATTACTACGATATCTACTTGGACCAAAAAATTCTGCAGCTAAAATTGGACTGGACATCACAAATAATAAAATTACGAATCATTCAAACCGTGCCAGTACAGTTTCCCATTTAGCCAAAGCAGGGGTAAGTGACCAACAACTTATAAAGATAACCGGATACTCATCATAATCATCAATTAAGCCCTACCTCCAAATTTACCCTGAACATCACGAAAATCTTGTTAGTAACTTACGAGCCTCGAATAAAACAAGTCAAAACGAATATTCGACATGTGTGGAAACTAGAGAAGAGATTGAAATAAGTACACCAAACCAAACAATTTATAACAACTGTATTTTTAATAACTGTTCCTTTAAATAATTGTATAAATAAAGATAATTATTGTTGTTGTTCGTTCACATATTCTGTCGTTAATTTATCTTGCCAAAAACACTCGAGCTTTTCTTTTATGGATAAATTTCTTTTTAACTCAAAATTTTGCCAATCAGTAATTTTGCTCGAAAAACTGACATTTGACAAAATGTCAGTTTTTCTTATAAAATTACTGATTGGCAAAATTATTTCGTTACAAAGAGAAATTTATCCGATTAAAAAGAAGCTCTTGTGCTTTTACTGTTGATTATTTTTACTTTAGTGAACCTCTATTTATACTTTGTCTAGCATTGTAACGTCAGTCTTGTACTCACATCTGAAGAAGCCACTGTGGCGAAACAATTGTCATGTTTTTATATATTTTGTAAAAAATATATAAATAATTTTTTTTTGTGAAAATCGTAAATAGTTAAGTTTTATTTCATTCAGATTATTACACAATATTTTTATCATTTAGAGGCCAAATAAAGTATGTACCATATACCAAAAAAATACTATTTATTTTTCAATATAAATCATTCTCTGTATCAACAGTCGCAAATGGAAAAAGAACAAAATAGGAATCTCCCCTGTACTTATTGTATATCCTTTTGAAATATCCTTTTATGTTTTTATCACGCATAAAAGTTTTATTGGGAAAGTGACGAAGTTATTATAGGTTTTCAAGAAGAAAACGCCGTTTTTTAGATTGTATTTCTTTAGCATAATAATAAAGCGAAACGGACAGAATTTACTAGTGGCACAAAATGATCAAAAGGGTCGCTTCGTCTAGTATTGCTGCAAAAAAATACATTACGCGAAAATATTGAAATATATTTCTTCGATGGAATTCGAAACATACAATTTGCTGAGTTTAAATGATATTTTACTACGGCCATTAGGAAATGGCTATTTTACTACACTTATTTGAATTAGGTAATGAACTTCATTACTTTACTAACGCAGAGTAATAAGCTCTAATACAGCAGTTGTGCGGTAATGGATATACTTAGGAAGTTTGGATGTCATCCCAGAGACGGATTTTAAATCTAATATTATATTCCAAGAAACGCGTGATATAACAGTAATAAGTTAAACTGTAATTTATGACAGAGTGTACTTACACATTAATTAAATTATTTAATTTGCATGTAAAGCTGGCGCCGATGAACGGTCATCAACCGTTGAGAATTATACTGGCACCGATGAGCCGCCAAGAATTATATTATGTATATATGTTGTATCGAAAGGCAAATAACGTTTGCGTTACTAGGCGACTACCTACTTATTGACCTTCTAATTAGTTTACATCCTTGCTCTATGCAGTTTGTAGAGTGTTCAGTTCAAAAACAGTCCTGCCAGCAATCTATAGTGTGTAGGGCGAGTAAAAAGACAATTATTTATTCGACATTTTATGTTTAGTGTAGTGCGTTAATGGATGTAAAAAATGGCGGGGAAGTCTGAGTCTTTAGAAAGTGATGTTCTGTGTTTTATTATGTATACTGTGGGGGCATTAAGACTGTCATACGTAAATCCAGCACAATTATCAGTAAATCCGCTGTAACGAAACACATGCCTTCGAAAATACACCAAACGTTGATTGGCTTCCACCAGCTGCAGATGACGCTGGGGATACGGAGCACTGATGATGCTTATATTATGGGCGAGAGAAGAAATGGTGTTGTTGAATAATGTCGGGGGCCACTCGTTTTTTAACACCAGAAAATTTGGAAAATGTAATAATAGTTGTTATTTACGATATAAGTGAGATAAGGACATTATTAACGCACGCATTGTCAAGAATTGCCCCACGAGGCCGTAGACCACGTTGGAGTAATCACATAGTGCGTTAATAAGGTAGTATCCCATATATATATCGTACAAAGTTTTATCTATCACCGCTAAAATTGTCTTAAAATAGGTTCACTTTGATAGAATAATAAATTAATCAAGGTGACAATAGAATCCAAGTTTTTTCAAAACGATAGTAACGCGTAGTGGTTTATGATCGCTTACTGAATAACAATAAATAACAAATTGGAATTCTAAATTTTGAGGTGAAACTATTGTTGTGTGTTGTAATTTGGTTCAAAAATGAGCTTCCCAGATTATTCTTCCAAAGAACAAACGTCAGGTGTGCTCTTTGATATTGAAGAAGAAGCCGATAACGTGATATCCTGACTTGTTCTGGGTAAATCTAGAGCCAAATATCAACTGGCTTTTAAAAGATATGGGCAGTGGTGCCATTCGGAGAATATAAAAGACATCACTACGAAAAAGCATCGCTTGCATATTTTGAGGAGCTAAGTAACAGTCAGAAGCTCTCATTCCTTTGGTGTTATTACTCGACGTTGAAGATGAAAATATCGATCATGAAGCGCATTGATATAAAAAAATATGTTAATCTAACAGCTGTGCTGAAAAATAGACCAAAAAGTTATAAACCTAAGAAGTTTAGAGTTCTGAGCAGAGAACACACTGTTAGATTTTTGCAGGCAGCAGGGAACGAGGAATCTTTATGCATGAAGGTTAGTCATATACACAGGGTCATGTTTTTTTTTTGATTTAATGTATAATAATTTTCAAGTTGTTTTGATTTTTTGTTTGGCGGGTGGATGTAGAAGAGAGGGAGTCAGAAATTACGTGGAACTTCGAGCTAAAAATTGTTCCAATGATGGTTTTTGCTGAAAATAATTGCAGAATTTTTGGGGTTGCGTGATGCAAAGGAATTTACTGGTCATTGTTTTCGGCGTACCTCCACTACAATTTTAGCAAATGCAGGAGCAGATCTCTGCGATATAAAATGGCACGGTGGATGGCGTACTGATTCTGTTGTGGAAGGTTATATACAGATTTCTGCTGAGAATAAGAAGCAAATCGCAGTCCAGATTTTGGTGGAGAATGGATATGTTTTATCCGAAAAAGATGATACCACAGTCTCGGTAACCAATTCTAGATGCACAAGCTCACAAGTGAAAACGGCTAGTGTTAATGAAGGTGTTAATTTATATAATTGTTCAAATTGTGTTGTTAATATTTATAAAAAATAAATAGTTATTTTTTTCTTTAATTTAAGAAATGTCAATTCTATTACCACATTCATGGGATAACAAGACCATTACATATCTCAGATGAGTGCGAATGATGTAACTTATCCCACGATAATAATTTAGTTGGGGTTGTGATACTGGCAAACTGTCGTGCAGTCGTGCAAGTCGCTTGGTGGAATGGCAGAATGTATGGGAGAGCGCAAGAGTGGCTGGAGATATGTGGCAGTGATATTTGAAAAATTAGAAACTGCAATGAAATCGGAGGAGACCGACCCGCTAATGGTAGTGGTTTCGGGTGCGTGGAGCTTCCGGAAATGAGTTTAGTGAGTGTAAAGAGACAGGAATAACCGAATGTCGGGTAGTTATGCGATAGGAGGTGAGAAAGACCTGAATCGTCGAGGAGTCAGAAGAGAGAATCAAAACTACCATGAAATTCTGAAAATCGGCTGTATCGTGGTTCTCGGGCTAATTAGGGATCGGTGTTTTATGAGGGCAGTAGATATAGGTTAGTCAAGTCCTCCATGCGTGGTCTGAATGTCGGGAGAGCGCTTGCAAAGTTTTATTGAAATTTTTAGAAACTACCACGAAATGTGTCGTGGTGCTCGACGAGCTGATGGAGTGCCGTAAAAATGGAATATCGCTTATTAAAAATGAGTGTAAGTTCACCTAAAAGTTGACAGGAGGGACACTGAAACGCTCATTTAGAAAATAAGTGCATAATAATAAAAGAAAATACCACCGTAAAAGATAAGTCAAACAAAGACGGAGGAACAGGGAGACGCTGTTATGTCTTAAAGGTAAAATATTGTTTACTGTACTGTCTGCTTCCGTTTTGCAGTCCGCCCCCCATTATTTACGTCATGACAACCAAATTCCCAAGTCTAGTAATAAAGTTTCTAATTATTGAGAAATTCGTACAACAAAACAAACCTTAAGGCTTGTTTGCTATA
Organism: Rhamnusium bicolor; assembly: GCA_029963845.1. Taxonomy (NCBI): domain Eukaryota; kingdom Metazoa; phylum Arthropoda; class Insecta; order Coleoptera; family Cerambycidae; genus Rhamnusium; species Rhamnusium bicolor. The sequence goes on from JANEYF010005871.1 coordinate 1,162,652, forward strand.
ATAATAATACATTCGGTTCAATTATATTAATTAAGGTCTAATACTTGCAGTGACGACGACGTAGCTATACCATTAATTTCATGACAGTGGGAGTTACTTTTGCCAAAAATTTGCATGAGAATTTTCGACATATCCTTCAGCAGCAGAGGTTGATTTCCAACGTCTGTGGCACTTCAGTAACAGAATGTCTGCATCGGCTTGTAATGAAGCTGCGGATCGTCTATGTTTTGTGTATTGTTTTATATTTGGTAGTCCAAGAAATCGAGCATTTTACTGATATTTCAATAAAAATAAATAAATTAAATCTTACATGTCCATTCACATTAGCATAATTAGGAAAGAAAATTGTAAAGTTTTGCCGTTTGGGGATTATACGCGTCAAGTGGATAGTTTTCAAAATCAAAAGAGTTCCAAAGTAGAAAGTGGTCGCTTCATGCCCAAAAATCATCCCATACCCACCCTGTCGTAGTTTTCGGCGTTTTAATCAGAAATCGTTGGTCCCACAAAAAATTTTATACTTAGGAAATTATTCCTTATAAAGTTTGCTAATTTACTAGAATTAACAAATGCAATGGACTTCGTGCAATGAGCGATTGAAAAAGGGGGCTACATGAAACTGGACGTGCGTTTCATATTATCTTGATGATTAGGATCATAATAGACATCACATAAATAACAAAGCGAAATATTTGAAAAAACCTATTCTTTTGACTTTCGTTTTGCATTGTTTTAACCTTTTTTGCATTATGGTGCTTTTTGAAGTTGGAGCTGATTTCCATACCACCCTTGAGGTAGAGCTACATCTTTATTCAACCAAAAATTTCTTTTATCCAACACTTTCATATAAAGTGGTTTTTATTGATGAGATTGTAATATCATAAAGTGGCCCATATGTCACTAGTGAGATAAAGTAGTGAGCTAAAGTATATTTTAGATCACTAGTGAGCTAAAGTGATTTAGTAGTTTTAATATAAAAAAATCTTAAGCAGTTTATTTATTGTCTTCATTATACGGAAAATTAAGAAAAGAAAGAATCCACTAATACTTACTTATTTATTTATATTTATGTTAACATTTATTGTCATCATACATTGAGTAGTGGTGAGAGATATGTGATACTTCTCATATGGTCCAAATGCTACTATCCGACCGACATCATAGATGTCTCTGTAGAGGATAGCGACTTGCGAAGCAAGTACCGAGAGCGGCGACCTCTAGCCCAGGTGGACTAAACTACTATTATTAAATATGATTTGAACGAGACAACTACTCAGCGAACAAATACCCCGACCTGCATAGGATTATACCTTGAAATCATGATAGATCGGTAGCCAATATCATTTGTCAATTCCTAATCAGACATAGACCGGTTTCGAACTTATTAGTTTTCCTCAATATGCCATAGGTTATGGAACAGACAAATGATAGTGGCCAACCTGCTAGTCATATACTGACTAAGGTAAATTGAGTAGTGGTGAGAGGTATGTGATACTTCTCATGTGGTCCAAGCTACTATCCGACCGACATCATAGATGTCTCTGTGGCGGATAGCGACTTGCGAAGCAAGTACCGAGACGGCGACCTCTAGTCCAGGTGGACTAAACTTGAACGAAACAACTACTCAGCGGGCAAATACCCCGACCTGCATTGGATTATACCTACAAATCATGATAGATCGGTAGCCAATATCATTTGTCAATTCCTAACCAGACATAGACCGGTTTCGAACTTATTAGTTCTCCTCAGTATGCCATAGGTTATAGAACAGACAAATGATAGTGGATAACCTGCTAGTCATATACTGACATTTTGATGCTAATTACACAATGTTTATTAAACACATCCCAGGTTACAAGCAAAATGCATAACAACCACAGCTTTCTCGGCATATCCATCCAACTCTCTTAATTTTGAAAACTATCCATTTGACGCGTATAATCCCCAAGCAGCAAAACTTTATAATTTTTTTTCCTATTCGACTATTTTGGTTCTAATATGAATGGAGTGAGTATAAGAGATACTGTAATTTCAAACAACTTTAGAGGTATACGAATATTTTAATTCCAAACTTTTTGGAACAAGACTTTTTTCTAAAAGAATCGCTAATACGTTTTCATTTAATTTGTAATATACATTTATGTTTGATCGCAGTAGGCAACTTTTTGAGTTAAATTATCTTAAAATATGAAAAGTTATTCCCTGGGTAGTAAGTATATACTCGCATAATTAATAATATCCTGAGGCGTTTTAAATAAGATTTCAAAAGAAAATGTTTTCTTTTCGGACGCAGAATAAAATTTTTGTTCGATTATAATACAGAAGAATAATAATGTATAAACTTAGCTTTTAAAAACCACTTTTACAATTAAAACCTAAAACACTTTCTTAATTATATTCATGTATTTCTTGAATTTTAAATATGTTTTAATTGTATTAAACATATGGTATAAATTGCAAATTAAATTACAACTGAAGATGATTGTGTTTATGGGAGATTTTCATAAAATGTTTACGATAGTTAGCTTAACGAGCAATATAATGTAAAGAGGGTGCAAATAGTCACACTTGGTAGTAAAAAGTTTAACTGAATCGCACGGGACTAACATTATTATGAAACATATACACACTAACAATAAATGTTTCATAAATATGAAAAAAAAAATGAAATCTGCTACTCTTTAGTTTAGTTTACTTAACATTTTTTGAATATCTTTTTATATCTAACATATAGGAATCCTGTTTTAAATATATTTAAAAATTATCTGATAGATAGAAAATAGAACAAGAGTGGATAAAGTTCCTAGCATTTATTTAACAGTCAATAAGTGTGTGTCCCAAGGAACTGTACTAGGTCCAATCTTGTTTCTGGTTTACACAAATGATACAACATATACAGAAAATTTTAGTGGACATAGATAGAATCTTCTATTCGGATGATATTACCATAGCTTTATTTGGTGGTACAGTTTATATGAACAGACCAAAAATAATTCATAGTTGATTTATAACTGGTTAAATTTAAACCTGCACTAAATGCAGAAAAGTCAAAATTTGTAGCATTTACTTGATGACCAACATATTGAGCGATAAGTGTATCCCTCTGGTGGTCAGTGCTACTACCAAGAGCTGCGACCTCTAACTCTGGTGGGCTAAACTATATACTGAATAAGATTTACAGGAAACAACTCCTCTCTTGCTATTATTATTTGTCTTTTACATTGCTTATGATATACTGACAAGAACATAACAAGTTCGAAACCGGTCTATGTTTAGTGAGGAACTGACAAATGATCTTAGCTACCAAACAAGACTTGAAGGTTTAATTCAACACCGAGACTTTTGTCTGCTGAGTAGTTGTTTCCTGTAAATCCTATTCAGTATATAGTTTAGCCCACTAGGGTTAGAGGTCGCAGCGCTTGATACCTGCTTTGCAGGTCGCTATCAGTCACTAAGACAGCACTGACCACCAGAGGGACACACTTATCACTTACTATGTCTGTCTTGTTTAGTCTCTTTTAGGCTAGCCTGGTTTGTTATTATTATTTGTCTTTTCCTTTACTTATGGCATACTGACGAGAAGATAACAAGTTCAAAATCGGTCTATGTCTACTGAGGAATTGACAAATGATTTTAGCTACCAAACAAGACTTGTAGATTTAGTTCAACGCAGGTCGGGACTTTTGTCCGCTGAGTCGTTATTTCCTGTAAATATTATTCAGCATATAGTTTAGCCCATCAGGGTTAAAAGTCGCAGCTCTTGATACCTGCTTAGCAGGTCGTTATCAGTCACTTAGACATCAGTGATGTCTGACGGGTATTAACACTGACCACCAGAGGGATACACTTATCACTCACTATGTCTGTTTTGTTTAGTCTGCTTTAGGTTAGCCTGGTTTATTTGTCTTTTCCATTACTTACGGCATACTGACGAGAATATAACAAGTTCGAAACCGGTCTATGTTTAGTGAGGAATTGACCAATGAACTTGCAGGTTTAATTCAACGCAAGTCGGGGCTTTTGTCCACTGGGTAGTTGTTTCTTGTAAGTCTTATTCAGTTGATGACCAACCTCAAAAAAATAAATTAATTTTAAATTCTTAAAACTGTTAAAAAATTGTACATATCACAGAGACGATTTGGAATTTATTTTTTGTGAGTAAGGCCTACATAAATATAAACCATAGAACCATATTTCGAACTTGTTGGACCTCATCAAGACAGTGAAGCTAATTTGAAAGGATGGGCACAACTTAGGTGACACACAGATGGAGACTACTGACAGGTGCCAATCGTATATTTGTGGCTTTGCGTGATTTTTATTGACATTATTTTAAATAAACTGTTATTGATTGGCTATAATAAAGTATTAGTAATATTAGATTTTCTTCTTTATAATAAATAGTTCACATGAATCTTTTCCCTTTCACTAAAGTTCACATATTTTCTGCATTTCTTTTGCGGATTTTGATTTGTTTTGATTTATGTATTATCTTCAATGGGAGATACGTGACGATATGGTTGTTGACCTTGGCGGTTGAACAGAATTTCCACATTATATGTATTAAAAAAACGTGTGCAAAATGTACAGAAAAGTAAACATTTGGGGATAGAATTTTGGATACAACTACATCCAGGCATACTGTATATTTCTTACTTAAAGCGATAACTAAAGCTGCAAATCGTTTCTGTGTATCATGGTCGTAGAGTACAGATGTAATTACTGTCGCTGGCATTCACCTTGACCGCGAAACTCTTTCTCCAGTCTAGTCTATTATTAGTTTTCGAGTTGTGTACACGTTAAGTCACTTGGGCGTATTGCATATTGTTTTTGCGTTTTTATTTTATTTGTTGTATTGTATTGTTGATACTAATTTAATAATAAAGCAAGGCAGACGTACGCAGGGGTAGAAAACGGCCATTTGCTGACATGGTGAATAAATTCATACGTGAATTCCCGGATTTATTCTATGATGGTGCTAAAATAATTTGTAAAGTGTGCGAGAAAGATTTGATGTGCTGGGATAAGCGTGATTGTGGACTTCACGTAAATAGTGTACACCATAAAAATAAAAAAAAATGGCGTGCCTTCGAGAACACAGTTTATGTTTGATTTACTATTAATGCTGATTGCCTGTGATGTTCCGCTGCACATACTCGATAAACAACCATTTCAGGAGTTCTGAAATAAATACAATGCCCAGGTGAAGTTACCAAGTCGCACAACGTTATGTAACTATCTACCAACTGTACACGTAGACATGGTAAATAAGATGAAATGTGAATTAAAAAATACACGGCTGTGGTTATCTGTTGATGAGACAACAGATTGTAAAAAAAATTCTATTTTAAATGTTATAGTACGAGTACTGGACCCTCTTAAACCGACAGTTCCACTGTTACTAACTAGCAAAAGACTAAGTCAGTGTATTAGCGAAACAATTACCAGGGTGGTGCTGGAGACGTTAGAAAAATTTGAACTATCAAAAAGTCAAGGGTTGATGTTTGTGACTGATGGCGCCGTAACAATGTGTTCGGTAGGCCGTTCTTAGCAAGAACAAGGTTGTACGTTTATACATGTTACGTGTAAAGTGCATGCTTTACATCTTGTGGCAGAAACTATTCGAAAAGGTTTTCCAGAGGTGGATGCATTAATAGCAGGTACAAAAAAGTGCTTCTTAAATCTCCTAAACGTCTCCGTGCATTTCATAGCAAGTGTCCCGGTATTCCTGAACCACCACAGCCGATACTTACACGTTGGGGAACATGGTTGTAGGCAGCTTTTTATTATGCTGAATATTTCCAACAAATAAAAGCTGTGATACTACAATTCAATCCAGATGAGGTTGCAGCTATTAAGGAAAGCCAGACAAAATTCGAAGATATTTCCGTTGAAACAGCTTTAAAAAAATATTGCGAAGAACTATAAACCATTACATGAATGCATAAAAAAATTATAAAACAGTGCGTTGTCGTTAGAGGAGTCACTGCAAATAGTGGACGAAGTAAATCTACTGCTACGCGCTACAGGTGACGCAACAAATGAGCGCGTTAAAAGAAAAGTTCGCAAGTGTGTTAAATAAAGACACCGGTTTTACCAAATGAAGACAAATATGTGATGGTGCAGCCCCAGATCCGTTAAGTGTGTTCAAAGACTATTTTACGTATGCGTGTATTACATCAGTATATGTCGACGGTCGTTTTCAAAATTAAAGAATATATTTTCACCAAAGCGAACATCACTCATGGAGACAAGCATAGAAACATACCTGATGCTGCAAAATGGCTACACATCTTCTCCAGTTTGTGATAAGCAAGCTAGTTCATCAAACTAGTTAAGAGGGCAAGTTTTACATACATTGTTATAAATTGTAACAGTTTATTGTTTCTCGTATTAGTTAATTTTGCATACGTCACTGTCCCACGGGAACATTTTTGACAGCCTTAGTGATAACATAAAATCCACTAAAGCACTTAAATGTATATTTTAATATTAGCACAAACCTTTAATATAAGAATTTAAATCTTCAATAAATAACTTTGTAATGAAACTTATTTTAATTAGAATTCTTATGGTAAAAAAAATCTAACGGAGGCGAGGTCGTGGAAAAAAACGACCAATTTGGTTTTAGCATGAATAAGTAGATGAAATGGTAATTGGTTTAATACCCTCGTAATTAATCAATAATGAATAATGAATTACTTCATCCCAGAAGAGAACACAAAATGAGAAATAAACATACGAACATAAATAAATCACAAAAGCAAACGAATTACAAAACTATGGTGTTGAACAGAAATACTTGAAATTAATCTAAAATAACTTTTTTTAATTATATTTCGGAAATGTGAAATTTGCAAGTATTTTTATTTGTATTTGTGAATAAATTATCCTTTGTCTTTTTTCTTCCTTGATCTGTTCAAAGGGTAAATTCTCAAAAGAGATTGAAGACCTTCCAGAATCACTACTTGGCCGAAAACTTGACCCTGTCTTCGTAAGGCGCATCATTGTCATTTGTGTCAGGAACATCAGTCGTAGACGGTGATATTTCAATCACTTACAAAACTTCCTTGAGCAAGGATATTGAGACCATTATCAACTGAAGTAATTCTAGAAACGTTATTTTCTTGTCGTAATCTTTTCTGCTGCTCCACTGATTAGGAGTAGAAATTTTTTTTGTATTGATGTAATCTCAATAGGAAGTTTGCTGAATATTTCAACAAATAAAAGCTGTGATACTACAATTCAATCCAGATGAGGCTGCAGCTATTAAGGAAAGCCAGACAAAATCGAAGATATTTCCGTTAAAACAGCTTTAAAAAAATATTGCGAAGAACTATAAACCATTACATGAAAGCATACAAAAATTAGAAAACAGTGCGTTGTCGTTAGCGGAGTCACTGCAAATAGTGGACGAAGTAAATCTACTGCTACACACTGCAACAAATGAGCGCGTTAAAGAAAAGATCGCAAGTGTGTTAAATAAAGACACCGATTTTACCAAATTAAGACAAATATGTGATGGTGCCGCCCCAGATCCGTCCCACGGAATATTTTTTGACAGCCCTAATAATGACCAACTTGACAATCGGCGACAAATAACTAGAATCATAAGTTTGCACAGATGTAACAAATAAAGAAATGTAAATGTATAGTTTTTCTGATATGTAAAAAGAAACCTTTCTTACTTGCGTACCAGAAAAACCGATACATTTAAATTGAATGTTATGACACAAAATTAATTAGAAAAGTCAGATTTGACACATATTTGGTACATAGGCATATTTGATTGTATACATTACAAATACATTTTGAAATTTTCAAATTTAATTTTCTTGATGAAAAATATACAAAATTCAAAAAATGGTATATTGCTGGACAGAGAATTAAAAACCCTTTCAAATGAGCTATCACACGTACCCTTGTTCCATTTAAAAATTTTAAAGGGGTAGCTGTCACTTCAAGGGAGTTGAAGGGGGAGGTATAAAATTATGCTCAAAAAATATCATTTTAGAATTAAAAATTGAGTGTTTCAGGATTTTACTCATAACTTGTAAATTACGTAGATAATGAATTTATCCGTTACTTATCGACCTCACTGTATAAATTTCTACTGAACACTCAATAATAACGAGCATTTCTCCGTTGGCCAGTAAGTAATTGTTTTTTTATGGCTTTATATTGTTTGGGAATGTTTCATTAGGTGTTTACAATATAATACTAGATCTACGTAAAAGTTTTCTCTGAAATTTATCGTTATACCCCGAATTCTCCCCATAACTGAACATTTTTTTCAGATACCTACGTGGTTTTGACTTTTAGATGATTATATCATTGCTCTATTTAGTATAAAATAAGCGCTTCTGTAAACAATAGTCATATTTGTATTGGAAATTATTTACACTTTTATATAAATTAATCTCAATTTACCTCGATTTATTAAAAAAATTATCTGACATATTTTTGGTACATCTAAATGACATAAGAAAAAAAAGACGAGCAGAAAATTAAATTGCTTGCCAAAGGCGGAAGAACAATCAAATTGCGGCATGTTGACAAAAGAAATAGATAAATTGCCCGAGGCGCAACTCTTCTTAATCTATTGTCAAATATCACAAGCAGGTCATTTGAGCATAGTTAGGTCAGCTAGTGATGCGCCTCGTGGCGGTTTGCATCTTATAGCCTAACTGAATTAATATCGGAAATCTACCTGAATGTCAACAAATTACTTGATAAATCAATTTGTGGGTTAGCATTTATTAGTGACGACTTAAGACCTTAATTTAAATTAAATCCTCGTGGAACTGGAACGTCGTTAATTTAATCTAATGCTGATTTAAAGCACAACACGATATCTAGAAACTGGTTTAAATAAGAGTGAAATTAAAAATGTAAATGAAATTATTGTACAAATTTAAAGCTGACTACTCAGTTCATTTTCAAAAGTAATGAAAGAAATGGAAAACATACAAAGTGCCCGAAAAGGACGGATCACAGTTTACCGGTAGTCTTCGCGAAAAAAAAAAAGAGGATTTTTGTTGTGATGCTGTTGACAGACTTGCGGCAAAGCCACGCAACTGTACCGCGTCATAAATATGACAATTTGCAGCCGGCTTTTGTGAAAATCACGCAATCGTGGTGCGCAACACGCATAGTCCAATCAAACGCAGATTATTGGTATGTTAAAATATGTAATAAAATATAGGATCTAGGAAGAAAATCGTTAATTTAATGTTAATTAGTAATTACAGAAGTTTGGAAGACCCTCATAATGAAGCCAATTTTTCCATTTCAGTAACATTAACCGTTTCTCCAAATGTAGTATGTAGCAGCGCCGGTAAAACAATCTCAAACTGACGAACGGAGTTATACTATTGTAGAGCCCTTATGAAAAAAGCTAGTTTAGTTAAAAATAATTTCAAATGTATACGATGAATAGTTTTTCCAAATTTTATCAAATATATAAATATTGTTTAATTTCTATCGAAACCGAAAAAAAAAAAAAATGTAAATGTGCAGTTAAGAAAACATCAGTTACTTTTGTATACCGATTTCACAATAATCAGTAACTTTTAAGATCTATCACATTTTTTTTGCTTCGGAAGCTAGGTTCATTCAAGCATATTCATACGTTGCTTTCGCAGAATCAAAGAGCTTCAATTATTATGTAGATATAATTCATATCATATGAAACTGTTAATACTGTTATATCCATAGAATATAAAGTAAAATACATTGCATATTGTTTAAAATAATTGTTTTAAATCCAATAGTATTCTGCTACACAGGGTGTTCCTAAATATCATATACATACGCAAGAAGGTAATTCATTGGTTTATTTCATGAGTGAAAGTTTATATAAACATAGATCCGCAAACGCTTCTTTACTGATCTACAGGGTGTTGAAATTTGAAGATTTTTTTGGCATTCTTACGAGATTATAACGAGTATTTAAAACACATATGCAGACACAAGTTACGATTTCAAATGTGACCTGTCAAAATTAATAACAACAACAGATAATTCAAATAAAACTGGAGCCTAGTACACCATTTTAAAAATTTTCAATTTTATCTAGCGAATTACAGAAAATAGTTTTTTATTTTTTTTCTCGGTAACGGTCGCAGATACGGAAAAACTACAAGAGACCAAAAAGTTTCTAAATAAAACAGAAAATTTATATTGTGTTTTAGAATCTACCAGCGGCGCATCGAAAAAAAGTTCAGGGGGAGAAAAAGGGGCATGACCCCCTGAAAAAAAAATCTTCCTGTAGATTTTCACAACCATTTCGCATGCCCAATGATGTAAGCCCTACAGCGTAACTTATATTCTAAATTTGAGCTAAATATCTCAAAAACTACAGGAACTATAAAGAAAAAAAATAAAAATCTTCAAATTTCAACACCCTGTAGATCAGTAAAGTAGCGTTTGCGGACCTATGTTTATATAAATTTTCAGTCATGAAATAAGCCAAAGAATTACACCCTTGCGTATGTACATGATATTTAGGAACACCCTGTATAAAATCTGACATATTTACTTCGTATTATTCGTTTCTAGAAAAACAAATTTATTATTTTGGTATGACGTAAGCATCCTTTCAAATCTAATATAATTATTCCAAACAAAACAATTTGAAACTAAATCCAAACAAATGTTCTTGTATTACTTTTTCCTCAAATACTACAACACATACAATAAATTCTCAACTTCAGCTGTATATTGAGAACCAACCTTTAGTTATAGTGCAGAAAGTAAAAAATTTAGGTTTAATATTTGACACTAACTTACGTTTTAAAGATCATGTTTCTAACTTGATAAAAAAAGTCTTATATTGCATTAAGACTTCTCTACTCAAATATAAGTATTTTAAACTTCAAATTTAGGAAAAAACTTTGTGAGTCACTTGTTTTACCCATTTTAAACTACTGCATTGTAATTTACTTCCCGTGCCTTGATAAAATAACTCAAAATCGACTACAAAAAAATACAAAATTGCTGCTGTAGGTTCGTTTGTGGCCAAAAAAAATATGATCATGTGTCTTCTAAAATAAACCAACTCGGCTGGCTGACAGTAAATAATTTATTTAAGTATCATTTGTCAGTTTTTGTTCATAACATCTTGATATCTAGTTCACCTCCTTACCTTAGAGACAAATTTATATTCAGACATAGTATTTATGCCAATAATTTGAGATATACAAATAAACTATCATTGCCTAAATATCGCTCAACCATGTACAGACGGTCCTTCTTATATAACGCTGTAACAACGTACAATAGCTTAGAAGACAACATTAAATCTCTTCCCGTCAACAGTTTTCGAAAAATGGCTAGACTACATTTTTTCTATCTTCAATAATTTAGGATCTAGTATGTGCTTAGCATCATTTATTTGATATTGCAATATATGCAATTTAATATATGCCAAATTTTTTATACCATTTATACATACTAATTTTATTGTTATTGTGTCTTTGTCCTCAATTTATCATTGTTCAGGTTAAGTTGAGTAGCCTAGGCTAGACTTCGCCTATTTTAAGAATGTTTTGTAAACTTTTCTTTTAATAAAGACACTTTATTATTGTTATTATTATTATTATTATTATAATGATAACTTATCTATAGTTTCCTATATTTTATACTGTAATTCTGATCTGTATGTGCTGGTGTAAAAGTTATAGGTAGACAACAAATTAAACAATACTTCAAATACATTTTTATCACAGAAACTATTAAAACTACCTCTCTTGCTATATGTAAAAATATATTGAAATAAATAATAATATTCATACTAGCAGTATTAAAAGCAAAAAATATTGACATTAAAAAATTTTCCTCACCAAAAAAAATTTTTTCATTTAATTAATGAGTCTCCAGTTACAACACAAAAACGAAAAGTTTTTGTTGTAATAGTTTCTGCGATAAAAATGTATTAGGTTTGTTGTTTAATTTGATGTATACCTAAAACTTTTATACTGGCGTATTCAGATAAGAATGGCAGTGTAAAATATAGGAAATTATAGGTAGTTTATTATCATATTAGATTTGAAAAGATATTTACGTCCATACCCAAATAACTAATTTACTTTTTCTAGAAAAGAGTATTTCATGTTTAGATGTAGTTTATAAGAAAGGAGAAAAAGTTTGCACACTAATCGAAATATTGAAATTTGTGTTTCATATAAATTAAAAGCAACTTAATTATGTCTCGAAGAAATAATTTGTAATTAATACTGAAAATAAATATTCTTGCTGATTTTTCTTTTACTGAAATTTTACCCCTCTTAAAGTGCACGTCAATGTTGCCCTGAGAACCCTCCTTTCCTCTTTCCGCTGTTATTGGCTTTATGCCTTGAGGAAGTATATAGCGAACTTGGTCTAGTCATAAATGGTCGAAGACTACATGACTTGTCGCAGCGCTGTGGCAAGTTCACGGTTAATGTTGAACATAATCGAGCGATTTAAATAATCGACTAACGGCTATTTGAATACTTTTAATAATCGAATGACTATTCGATTTGTGATTAGAGCTCGAGAAGTGGGGAAATCGACATCGATGGCTTGGCTCGGCGACATTAGGGATTTCGAATCATAATTCATAATCATAAATAATCGATTTGGTTGGCAGTTGGTTATTATTTCTAAACAATTCTCTATTAATAAATTATAAATTTTAATGTAACTCAATCCGGTTCTGCACTCATGACAATCCCATTCCGAATGGCATCAACCCATGATATAATAATGCATATTTGTATTATGGCATCAGCTAATATAGCCATCTACATTCCGCAGATCAGCAAGACCAAAACGCCGCCAACGGTAAAGAACTAAACTTAACAGTCTTAACATGTATGTAAGTACACTGGTACTCGCATCGTACCTCATCGCTTGAATCGTGTATTTGAAATTTGAACGATGAGCCGCTGAAACAAATGACGATTAATCAATTGGCAGTCGGCGACACCACTCTTCGAGAACTAAATCATTCGAATTTTCATGACAAGAGTATTCAAGATATCTCGAGATATTTCAATAATCGAATAATCGATTATTTTTCATTCGAATTATCCCATCACTATTCATGGTCACATTTTGTATCTGTATCTGCACGAGCTTGACCGAAAACCTCCCTAAGTGGTATTTTGAAATGGAATCACGGTTCATGGAATTACTGTGACAGGATGGAGCTCACATTGGGTCTTGGGACGCCCTATATATCTATATGGACCAGTTACAGGTGTTTTTTGATGCGAAATGTGCGTTTGATTACACGATAAAACGCGATGGTAAGCGTACTTTTAGAATAAAAGTTAAAGTTGTGAGTGTCTGCGAATAGATTTTGGAGCTTAATTATAAATTACAAAGTTTATGGAATACGAATATAAACACACAGAGCAGCAGTGACGCCTAGACATATTAAGCTAGAAGCTAGACTATCTGGATTAATAGATGTGACATATTTTGATGGCATTTAACACCAAGTATTAATCAGAGTTTTGTATAACTTGTAGCGTGCCTGCAATCTGTCTAAGAAAGTAATAAATCTCTTAAAATTGTTTCAATTTATTACTTGACACAAGTTTTTTAGCGAAAATTAATTTTTCAGATGCTATGAGGGTTGTCAACAATTTACAAATAATGAAAATACATTAAATATCTTTAATAGAATCATATTAATAATACCTTTTGATGTCCATGAGTTACATAAAACAATAATCAAGTAAAAGGCTAAAAAATACCCAACTATTTGCACTAAAAAAACTATACATATGTGACCAAATAAATTGAATAGAAATAACCCTAAAACCATGGACGAACTTGAAAAATTTCGAAATACAAAAAAAAAAACAAATAATATCACAATCAGGGTGAACTTCCATTATCTTTATTAGATGCTTTCACATATTATTGTTGATACTATTTCAAGCAAATAATATTATATAAACATATTTATAATTTTTTAATTTTACCGCACAGTTGGAAAAATACTTATTTTGATTATAAGGCTAGTAGAATCGATTCTAAAAGTGTTTGGATACTGGGAATCTGACTGTTCTACTGAACTTGCTGATCCTGGTGAAAAAAATTCTTTTTTTATTAATAATGTTCCTCATCCAGTTTCTATTAAGACAGATAATAAAATTATTAAAAAAGATAGTAAAAATTTAATAACTTATATAAATATGGAAGCCGAAATGCCCTAATATGAAAGGTGTTTTTAATTTTTATTACGACGATGGAAGAAAAAGTTGGAACAATTTTACGTAAATTAAAATCCAGAGCAACGGATGCTGACGGCATAAACTTAAAAATGTTAAACATAAATTTGTCTTTATTTAACTGCATATTTTGCTTTTATTATTAATAAATGCTTATAGTCCAAGAGCTGGCGTCCAAAATGTGCAAGAGTTTTCTCAAAGCTAATTTTTTGAGATTAGGTTACTTTTTAGTGATGGAAAATAACTGTAGAGTCAGCACTTTCGGTACCGGGACACCTGGCGCTGGGACGCTCGCAAAGGTGTAATATTAATTAACGTCTCTAAACTGTTTTCTCAAAGCTCAAAATTTATATAAAACGAGCAAATATAATATAAAACAAGAATCCAACAGTCAGACAGCAAAATATAGGGACACGTGGGGTCAGCGCTACTTCATACCTGTCAAAAAAATGACGTGTGTCAAAGTGATTTCTCAAAGCTGAAATTCTCCAAAACATTAATTAAAACTATAAAGTTAATAAAGGAGACAGTCAGACTCATTTATGATAGAACCACGTCAGTCAGCAGTCGATAGATGTGAACGGTAACTGAGCGCATTAGTACGCCTTTTCTCAATTTACCTAATTTACTTAATTTATTGCTGACTTTATCACTAAATTAGGTTGCAAAACAATATCTGTATATAAAAATAACGTAGGAAAAATGTTAATAAATAATAAGGATAAAACAGAAAAACTACAAAAGACAGGAGTGTATGAACTAAAATGTAGTGACTGCGACGCTATATACATTAGCCAGACTGGACCTAACATAAAAGAGCGACTTGAAGAGCATAAAATGTCTATTGTAAACAACGTATATAGCACCGGCATGTCAACACACTGTATAGAAAACAATCATTTTATAAATGTGGATAATATAGAATTACTTCATTCTGAAAAGAAAAGCAAAAAATAAGATTTACTAGAAATATTACAAATTAAGAAAGCTTCCAAAAACAAAAAAAACGATTACAAATGAACAGCAAATATTCGCAGGTCACCACATTTTAGATAAAGTAATTTAACTTTTCTAAAAAAAATTCCAAATCTTTCAAACCATTTTTATTAGTATAAGTTGCCAGATGTAACAATATATAAGCAAGGAACACAAATTATAATTTAGTACCTCTCATCTGTACTCTTGAAAAGGGCCTAAAAAAAGCCGAAACACGTGTAGAGTGAAAATACAATTTTGAAACATTTAAAAGCAAATTTTCTTTGTTTATTTAAAACATTTAATAATGTTTCGCAAGGAGCCAACCGCAAAATCAGTACAATGTATATAATGTTTTGTACCATATTTTTTCTTAGTAGTATTCTACCTTTTGCAAACTCACAAATACACTAAAACATTGAGATAGCCTTGATCTTAGTTACTTTTTGATTATATTTGTTTGAATACACAAATATAACTTTAAGAAACTGGAAAAGGGTATTAAGACCATGTAAAAAAAGGAAAATCCTTGAAGCGCTGTCCCTAATTAATTAATTCTTTTGGTGTATGCCTCTTACAAACATCCCTTAAATGAAAAGCCCTATACAAAATAAAAGTAATTATTTACATCCGAATAGTTTCTTATACTACGAATCTTCAACAACTGAAAATATTAATTTGTAAACATTTTATATTACATATTTATTTTGTCGGATCAGTGATGAATAAATTCATGTCCATTGCGTCCCTCACTACACACAAGAGATTATAAGTTCAATTTAAAGGGCTCCTTTTTTATTACACATAAAACTCTTATTCAAATGAGAACTGGATACGCGGGTTGTTCGAAATTTATTAGTTCTGTAAGAGGCGATATCTTGAAAATGGACTACTAAAAGGGACTATCATCTTTTACTAATGTCTTTCTATTTTTGAATTCAGATGAATTCCCTGGCTTAACTGAACAATATTTTATTACTAAAATTTTGTTGGTAACGGTGCTTATTATACTGTTATAATAATCCTTCATTACACCGAACACTATTAAGTTATTATAGGTTAATTTTTTTTTTAAGTATCTACAAGACAGCATAGTTTTTCAGCAGTATTTTTACGTTCTTCGACAACTGTAAGTCGTAAACTTATGATGCAATTTAATTTTGACAGTAATATAGTAAATATTCAATAGTAGTTTTATTGGGTAGAAAATTCCACGCAGGTTGTTATAGTTGCCTGCGTGGCAATATTCTGTCGCCCTGCAACCCAGGGTCTTTCAATTGCAGCCACAAATGAACGACTGGCTTCCTGTCAGTGGTTTCCTTTGTATTGTTTTCCTAAGTTGTGTCCATTCTTTCAGCTTAGCTATAGCCGTGCCGATGAGGACTAACAAGTCCAAAACACATGTGTCCACGGTTTCCATTCTTTATGTGGGTGACACCCGTGATATTATTGCTTCTCATTTATCTTGACGCAGCAACATTTTCATCATTTATTATTTTACATTCTTGAGTAGGAAATTCCACGCAGATATAGTTGCCTTAGTGGTAATACTGTCTGTCGCCCTGTAAACACGGGATCTTTCAATTGCAACCACAAATGAGCGACTGGCTTGCCGTCAGCGGTTTCCTTTGTGTCGTTTTCCTAAGGTGTGTCCATCGTCTCAAAGTAGCTACAACCATGCCGATGAGGACTAACAAGTTCGAAACAGATGTGTCTACAATTTACATTCTTTATGCGGGTCTCACCCGTGATATTTTTTGCTTTATATATATCTTGACACAGTAACATCTTCATCATTTATTATTTTACATCCTTAGTAGGAAATTCCACGCTAGTTGCCATAGTTGCCTTAGTAGCAATACTGTTTGTCGCCCTATAAATACGGGGTCTTTCAATTGCAACCACAAATGTGCGACTGGCTTTCCATCAGTGGTTTTCTTTGTGTCGTTCTCCTATGTTGTACCCATCCTTTCGGCTTAGCTACAACCGTGCTGATGGGGGCTAACAAGTCCCAAACACATGTGTCCACGGTTTGAATCTTTTATGCGGGCCTCGCCGTGATATTTTTTATTTCTTAATAATTAGTATATTATAACCATATACCAATTGTACACGTAGACATGGTAAATAAGATGAAATGTGAATTAAAAAATACACAGCTGTGGTTATCTGTTGATGAGACAACAGATTGTAAAAAAAAATTATATTTTAAATGTTATAGTACGAGTACTGGACCCTCTTAAACCGACAGTTCCACTGTTACTAGCTAGCAAAAGACTAAGTTAGTGTACTAGCGAAACAATTACCAGGGTGGTGCTGGAGACGTTAGAAAAATTTGAACTGTCAAAAAGTCAAGTGTTGATGTTTGTGACTGATGGCGCCGTGACAATGCGTTCGGTAGGCCGTTCTTTGCAAGAACAAGGTTGTACGTTTATACATGTTACGTGTAAAGTGCATGCTTTACATCTTGTGGCAGAAACTATTCGAAAAGGTTTTCCAGAGGTGGATGCATTAATAGCAAGTACAAAAAAAGTGTTTCTTAAATCTCCTAAACGTCTCCGTGCATTTCATAGCAAGTGTCCCGGTATTCCTAAACCAGCACAGCCGATTCTTACGCGTTGCGGATCATGGTTGCAGGCAGCTTTTTATTATGCTGAATACTTCCAACAAATAAAAGCTGTGATACTACAATTCAATCCAGATGAGGCTGCAGCTATTAAGAAAAGCCAGACAAAATTCGAAGATATTTCCGTTGAAACAGCTTTAAAAAATATTGCGAAGAACTATAAACCATTACATGAAAGCATAAAAAAATTAGAAAATAGTGCGTTGTCGTTAGCGGAGTCACTGCAAATAGTGGACCAAGTAAATCTACTGCTACACGCTATACGTGACGCAACAAATAAGCGTGTTAAAGAAAAGTTCGCAAGTGTGTTAAATAAAGGCACCGGTTTTACCAAATTAAGACAAATGTGTGATGGTGTAGCCCCAGATCCGTTAAGTGCATTCAAAGACTATTTTACGTATGCGTGTATTACATCAGTAGATGTCGAATGGTCGTTTTCAAATATAAGAATATATTATTTTCACCAAAGCGAACATCACTCATGGAGACAACCATAGAAACATACCTGATGCTGCAAAATAGTTACACATCTTCTCCAGTTTGCGATAAGCAAGCTAGCTCATCAAGCTAGTTAAGAGGGTAAGTTTTAAATACATTGTTATAAATTGTAACAGTTTATTGTTTCTCATATATTAGCTTATATCGCGTACGCCACTGTCCCACGGAACATTTTTGACAGCCTTAATGATAAGGAAGTTTTAGCAAAGTTGAGTAATCTTGTTAATTTGACAGTAAAAATAGTTTTTTAAATTGTACCTCGTGGAATTTCCTATAAAATTAAATTCGTATTAAAAAATCAAACCTGTAGAATTAAATGCAGATATATAAACCTGTATTTCCATTTTTGTTAATTAATGTTAATCGATTCGGTAAATTAAGTAAAACATACCACAGTGGTTCGTATGAGTATGCTGTGGCTTAAGGAAAAAAATAGGTAAAACTGATAAAACACTCTGTATCTAGGTAAAGAACGTTGTTTGGCCCATGAACAATGGGTTATTTGAAACACTCTGTATAGCATACATCTTAATAAAATACCTATCTGGGCTACAAAAACTAAGGAAAATAAGGATATACATTAACTGATTTTAATTACATCTGAAGGTGTCAAAGTACAATGGATAAAAAGCTGCAGTTCAAAGCTCCTTTCAATTTTTCGCTTTTGTTGCAATTTTATAACATCAAATATCAAAGTTTTAGTATAATAATAAAATATTGATTTTAGTTTCGGTACATACATTTTCCATTAGCACAGTTTAAACATAAAGCAAATACAACTAATGAATTTTAATACTTTTGTTGTGGTTATGTAGACTCTTTACAGACTCTTTCACATTAACTTCAAAATATATTAAAATCGATACATTTGTTTCAAACCTAGTTAGAAATTTTATTGTAAATCTATCCAAAATTAATTTTTCCAGAATAATTATCCATTATTTAATAACTTTAATTTCCATTATCATTTGTAGTTGTTTTGATATCATCGCCACGAATTTTAGAGTATTATCCGCACTGATATAAAAAGAACGTAAAAGATAAATGAAATCCACAACTTTGTTGCTATGTGATGTAAAGATGCTGAATGTGGAAATGTTCCCTAGTATATGACCAAAATAATGTCCAAATTGCACGAGTTCGACGACGTAAGTAAGTCGAGTTCGTATATTAGAACAGTTACTTCACAATCAAGTTTATGGAAGAGACCGGTGAAGAGAGTAATGCGTCATTGACTGCCTTTTTTTATAGAATATTTTTCTCTAAGGTAGAAAGTATAGGGACTTATTCAGGCATCCGACATGGGGATATCGCATTGTTGGTTGTTCCACTATAATATGAATAATATTTATAATAAATACAAGGTCTCATTCATATTAACTCACCATTTTTTTCTTTTCATTTTCAAGTCATAAACATATTTGTATGTTATTCTGATGACAACCGATCATGATAACAATTGAATGAAGACAGATAGGGCACGATTCAGCAGCAAATGTGTTAAAGTTAGGACGGGAATAAGCAAGTATTTATAAAGGTCAGTAATAATATATCAATAAATGATTGCAAAACAGTTGTACCAACATTTCCAAAGAAATGTTTGGTCTATGAATAAAATCGATGGGGGAAAATTTTAGAACTAGCACCTTCTCCAAATTTCCAAAATGAAATTGTTCAACAGCGACATCATCAAGAGACAAAGCTGTTCTTTTTGGGCCGATATTTTCATTCAATTAGACTTGACCCCTCAAGAATTTGCTCTGGAAATAACACTTGGGCACTAGAATAGTTATTTTTCTACGGCTACGGCTGTCAGGAAATCACCACTTTTTTTTCATTCGAGGTAATGAACTCTGTTACAGCAGTTACTAGTGAGGTAATGAAGATTCCAATATTCTTTTTCATGCTAAGAGAATTCTCGACATATCACTAAGCACCGAAGGTTGATTTATAACCTCCCGTAGCTTCAATGTCAAAATGTTTGCACCTGCATCGACTAATAGTGGTGCTGAAGATGAAGTGAAGTGTGTGGGAGTATATCATTCTATATGTGGTAGTCCCTGAATTTGAACAATATTTTTGGTTACAGATCCGAAAATATTATTACCAACAGGTTGCTTGGAGTACTTTTCTTTTCGGTAAGGTAAGAAACAAAAAAAAGTTGACGGTATGCCAGTCATTGTGCTTAAAAGGGGTGTGTCTTTAGAACTAACTCCTGTAATTCGCAGACTCGTCGATCTTTCTGACAAACAAGGTATCTTTCCATTTAACTGAAATGTTGCTCGTGTGCAATCAACATCCAGGAAAGGTAAGAAGATTGATCTAAATAAGTATTCTTCCATTGTCTTGCTTGGTAATAGAGTACCATCAACAAGCAATTGTTGTAATATTTCGATTCAGCAGAAATCCTTATAAACAATTTCTACGAAAAGTAAACAAATTATCTTAAATCAGGACATGTCATAGCTACGAATTCCGACTATAATCACACCTTCAGATGAAATTGTATGACCTAAATAAAGAATTTCTTTTTTCAAAAATTCACATTTGTTTGGATTTAATTTCAAAATAACCTCCCTTAGCCTCTGAAAACTTTTAACCAAGTTTCTATTATGATTTATTAAGTTATATCCAAAAACAATTAAATCGTTTAAATAAATAAAACAACGTTCATAGTTTAAACCAGACATTGCAATTGTCATTGCTCGAGAAAAAGCACTAGGGCTAATTTTTTAACCCCATTGGGAGCCTCGTCATTTGATACTGTCCCCGATCTGTTATAAATGCTGTACATTGTCTACTAGAATGGTCAAGTTCGATCTGATAATAACCTTGAGTCAAATCAAGATGAGAAATAAACATAGCCCCAGACAAAGAATCTAAGATTTCTCTGATGCAGGGTAATGGAAATTTGTCATCCTGTATTTGTTTATTTAATTGTCTATAATCTATACTCTCCATTTTTAATTTCCCTTTTGATCAACCTTTTTTGGAGAGCTGACCACTTTGACCGTGTTTACTCTTTTAACATTTTATCAATTTGATTATGAATTTCTACCTTTTGAACATGAGGTAGCCGATAAGGCTTTACATAAACGGGTTTAGCCGATTTATTTAGTCGTATATTTTCTTTATAAATATTAGTGGTTGTCAGTGGGTCGTTTTCTAATTGAAATATATCAGAATACTTAACACAAATTTTTTCTAAAGTACTTTTTTCTTCGCTAATTAAATGGCCTACCCTAATTATATTTAACTGGAAATTATCTTCCGTGGACCTGACATGTTGTTTCTAATACAGTCAGCTGCGAAGAGGCGTGGCCTTGGTATGCTCGACTCAAACCAGTATTACTATATAAAGCATAAACACGTCGATTTCGATTAGTTGGAAATTAATCAAAATATTGGAATCGATCCAAAATCGAGACATTTTAAAGGGACCGATCGGCTCTATATAATTTGGCGCTGTTGTTATATATGACTTGACGTTATGCAATGTATATATACTGTATGTGTTTTCCCATTCCTGTTATTTTCAGTTGACCCACAGAGCGCAGGTATCTACGTAAATTCTCAAAATTATTTACCACAGTGTAGTGCAACTGTAAAACAATCTATTACGTTTCTATTTAATATATTACGTTTTCCGATAAAACTACTGTACGTATTAACATTTTAAAATGAAATAAAATTCACTATCATGTTGTATAAATTTCAGTTTTTCTGTTGTTAGGGAATGTTTCGGTAGGTGTTTACAATACAATATTACGTCTGCATACAAGCCGTCACTGGGAACCGACACCTTCGTCCGAGCTCTAATTATAGAATCATTCAGTATTCAATAATTATTTTGAATTTTTTACAAAGGAAATTAAGTCGGTAGGTAAATACAATTTTTTCAAATATGTATATACATCGTTAGTACTATAACGTAAATAAAGAAATTCAATTGAAAGTAAACCTCCTAGCGTAAACACAGCAGGACAAGTAGTGTAGTATCAAAATACACCTTTGTTTACTTAATATTATTTGACGGACCTAAATAATCAATCACTTTATTCACCAGGGATCTATCAATTCTTCGTTAATTCTAAGAGCACATAATAATAACAATTTATTAATATATAAAGGTGTGATTTATGATCCAAAATTTAATATAATTTGTTTTGGCATACATTAAATTAATTCCCTGAAATCGATTTAAATATCAGTAAGTAATTAGGATTCTCAGACAAAATTACTGTATTCTGTAAAAAAAATAATGTATTTAAATAAGAATTTTTTATATCACAAATTGATATTAAAGGCTGACTGTGAATGACCTCACCCAATTACCAATTGATTCAATGAATCAGACAATACGAGGGATTGGGCTAAGTGCCTTAATAACTTATATAAAGCCACTTAGCCCAATCCCTCGTATTGTCTGAATCATTGAATCAAATGTTAATTGGGTGAGGTCATTCACAGTCAGCCTTTAATATCAATTTTGTGATATAAAAATTCTTATTTAAATACATTTTTTTTGCAGAATACAGTAATTTTGTCTGAGAATCCTAATTTCTTACTAATATTTAAATCGATATATAAATAAATATATAAATAAACAAACTACGTTTTAAATCAAACATTGCGTTAAGAGTCTTAAAAATCGAAAATCTTAAAGACGAATGCGTCGAGTTAGTTTCCTTCTTTGATTGCAAAAAACAGTTTTTGAACAGCAGCACCTCGAATTCCGCTTGCCTCTTAAGAAATAATTCAAGGCAAAGTATTAGTACGGGAGCCAGCGACAGTGTTTTCTGAAAGATATGCTTAAAGTTATTTTCTTATTTTTTGTGTCACATTTAAGCTGTGCTCTCAAAAAATCAACTCCTGCAGGCGTACCAGCAGGACAACGCTTGACAGGAATATTTCAATTATGTGTCCTGAAATTGGAGGACCATCTCTTAATGGTAGGTTCTATACACTAAATTATGGCATTGAGCCATACATACCTATTTAAGTGGGCCATTTTTGAAATAAAGGGCTTTAAATGTTACTAGTACGCACAATCATTTTTCAAATATCTTCGGAACCGTTTGAGAATTTTTTCCAGTTTTAATGCACGATTATTATAAGGCCAATTACATCTTCAGTAAAGATTTGTTTGAGATTGATACACTGGATGTTTAATTTTTCCAAACCACTTATCTTTTACTCCCTCGTCCATTTCTTTTTGGAACGCCTAAGGCGTTACTATGTTCTCTAGGTAGAAGTTCACGTAATTTGCGATATTTTTTTAATATTGTACTTTTTCTATATCTATAAAGGTTTAGTGGTAATTTGGCAAAATATAGCTGCTGTGTGTTACATGAAGATGGAAAATGTGATTTAATAGGAAATTTTAATTCACTTTTGATTTATACCTAATAATTGGCAATTCTTTGATGATTGTTATTGGTATAATTTATAGCCAATGTCATTGTTTATTATTTTTTGCTATTACAATAATTACTCTACTCTCTCTTTTATTTTTAATGTTCACATTAAAACCTTCGAAAATCATAAATCATTCTAAAATTTTAATAATTGATCGTACATCACGTACACAGTAACATTACGAAATGTTACTGTGTTACAGTTTTGTAGTAGCATGAATTTCAAACATTAAATGGATATCAAAAGTAATTCCCAGGCTCTTTGCAGATTCTACGAATAATAATTCGGTGTCATTTATATATAAATTAAAAGTGTCATCAAAGAATGCCAAACGCTTGGATTTGATATTAATTACGACGGATTTCTGAGCATTGGGCATTAATCCATGATTTCCTGAGTATCTACACATGGAATTTATATCTCTACTAATGTTAACGATTTCCTGTTCTACGTCAGTTGGATTGCACGAAATATACATTAGACTGTCGTCTGCATATTGATGCAGAATTTACAGAACTTTACTTTCTTAGGGAGATCAAACATAAAAGGCACAAACAGTATGAGGCCAAGATGGACCCTTGAAGCACTGCTGTTGTGATAGCGCTTACCTGAGACATCAGCGGTTTTTCTGACTTTGACCTGTTGAGTTCTTCCAGATAAATAACTTCTGAACCACTTCACCGACTCAATTTCTAAGTGCTTGAGTTTACCTAATAATAATTCATTATGTAAACAGTCAAAGGCTTTTACATAAGCCATCGTAACCTGTGAGTCATCAATGGCTTTTAAACAATCGTCTGCCATATCTACGAATGTAGTGGTTAGAGCTGTAAGAGCGACGGATCTTGTGGTAACAAATTGTAAGAGTGGGTATGTTGTAATAATTGCTCAAGCATTATGTACCTATTTTATATTTTAGCTTTATACGCCTTTTTTCCTAGAAATGTATAAAAACGAAGCAATAATGTCCGATTGTAGAGTCCAATATTCTTTATATTCACAATATCTGCAAAACCAACTGTTCAAGAAAGCTGTCCAGTGCATAGGTTAATTGTGTTTTAAAATATCAGATGTGGCCAGCACATAACTTTCTTATACCAATATATATAATCCTGATCTAAACAAATCATTCTATTTAATTCTTCAGTTACCTCAATTAAATTTTAACAGCGTACCTTGAAATGTTTCTTTAACATTTTTAAATAATTAATTATCATCGTCATTCTATACTGTCAATAATAATGGGCCTTTTTCACTACTTCTTAAATCTCAAAACAAATATGTTTATTTGAAAGCTAACTGATAGATATTCACCTTGTGCAACTCAGTTTGAAATATAAGTCTCCCATTGTTTAATAAAAAAATAAACATTTATAATGGCAATTTGAACACTCATTTGACCTTGAAACTGAGTGACGTCACACAAACCGGAATCATGTTGGTAGCATTTGCCAGAACGCCTAATACTACTAACATCACACCACAACTGACACATTTTACATTGTTTACGGTTAGTTTTGTGGTTATGTTCTGTGTGTTCATTTACGAATTGTGTTTTGTTTTGTTTCTGCACATTATTGGAAGAAAATGGAGTCAGGATTTTCTAAAACAAATGCAGAAAATCTGCCGAAAGTCGACTTTATTATGGTGGACGAGTTTTACATGTCAAATTTGGATTATTTATCAGCAGTAGTCAGGAATATTAAAACAAAACGGTAAGACATTAGTAATCTTATTTTCGTGTAATTTATTTATAAATATAATGGAACTACCATTATTTTAACATGCAATTGTTGCAATAAGTTTGGAACCAATGGTTTTATAGTAACACCAGTTTTCTGAATCTTCTTTTAACTGTAAAATTTCAATAATTCAGCATCAATTTCTAAATACAACTACTTTTCTTACATCAAAATGATCTTCACAACAGTAAATGTTTCTGGTTTTCGTCAACTGCTTCTCAACTTTGGCTATTTTAAACCATGCTTGTCGTCTATTTTCATCTGGTGGAACGCAAACGAAAATTTTGATTGGACAATTCATGTTGTTATTTGTACATGTTGGTACAAAGCACTTTTTAAACATGTTCCACAACAACAATCCAAACTAAAAAGAAACTGTCAAAGTCAATTTCGACGTCGACTGTCAAAAAGCAGAGAACCAACTTTGCAATCTTCGATCAGTGTTTATGATCGAAGTTTGCAATACATCTATGTGTTATGTTCAAGGTCGTAGTCCCTTTGACGTCACTTTATCTCCGCACTTTTGGTTTTTTTTTCGATAGAAATCGTGCTCAAAAAAAGAAAAAAAATACGGCAAGTTTTTTTTATAAAACACTATCACATAAAGCAATAAAAAAAATCTGTGAAAAGTCCCATTCATGTCATATATTTAATAATTCCTTCTTATTGACACTGACATTTTCGTAACTAAATTAGCCATTTCAAATGTCAAACTGTTAAATTTATCTTAATTCCATTTCATGCGGTCAAATGTGTAAAAAATTTCTTTTCACATCAGCTTTATTTAAGTACTTGGAAAATATATTTTATTGGCTTGATATAGTAGATATGATTTATAATCTTTCATCAAGAATATATTTCTTTGTAAAGGCAAATATATAAAAGTTTGGGTCTCGTGGACCTCGTTTCAGCTGGCGAATTTTGCTCATCACCGAATTTATCATTGTCTTTGGCCTCTAAAACATGTGTACTAAATTTGAAAGCTTTATTTCAAAAACTGTGGCTGCTATCGCGATACTACATGCCGACAGATTTTTTTTTATAAAGTTATGTTTTTTCATTATAATTTGCCCAGAAATGCAATAAAACTTTTTTAATTTTTTTTTCCCCAAAATTGTACCTTTTTTCTTCTTTTTGTCTCTTCTGGTGTTACCTCATTCACCAAATTTAATGTGTCACCTTAAATGTTGTTGAAAATCTTAACTGCTAAATTTGAAAAGTCTCCCATTAGTATTTTTTAATTATCGCGGATACACACATACATACGCACACATGCACATGCACAAGCACACACACATGCACACGCACACACACACACACACACACGCACACACATATACACATACACATACACATACATATACACATACACACACACCAACAGACATCATTCGGAAAATATCAGAATGGATTCAGGAGGGTTCAAAACGTGTATATCAATCAAAATCTCGAGGTCGAAAAAAATCACGATTACTATATTTCCTTATATTTGGTCTAAGAAAGTAAAAACCTTATGTTAATACGGATTTTTATCAAACGACAGAAATACATCAACAAGTTTATATACACAAGTTTAACATTATACAATATACGGGGTGAGTTCTAGGGACGACTTCTATATAGGTATAGTAAATTGTCAAAGTAAAATATTCGTCTAATAAATATTCGCTGGTGACAATACCCAGCTGCAACTTTCTCAGCTGAATTTTTAGTGTAGGCTTGGCGAAGCACCAGATCCTGGACTTTAAATAATGTGAATTGGAAGCTGGTGAAAATCGATATTTCGGAAAGGTTACTGTCTGGATAAGGATTATGGATGACAGGATCGTTGGGTCTGTATTCATAAATAATTTAAACACCCAACATCGTCCGAATTTATTTGATCAGTTTTCTATTTCAGAGAAAGTTTGCGAGTCCGAAAAGGTAGTTTGAAAGTGAAGAGCCTGCGCACCCATGCAAATGAACACCTCAATGCAAACAGGATATTGATTGAAAGATAGTTCTGTGTCTTTGCCCCTCCACCCCTTCCTCAGAAGATCCAATCTAAGCCCCTTTAATAACTTTGTATTGTCCTCTTGCAAATAGGCAATTAAGTTATCAGAGAATTGTAACACATTGTGTTATACAGGGTGTTCCAGAAATACACGACGCAACAAGGACATATTCCTTACGTCACATAGTGTGCTGAGTGTAGGGGATTTTTGGACAAAAATCAAATTTCGGGTGTTTCAATATTTTAAATAATTTGTTAATAATAATAATAATAGACTTTATTAGCATACTTTGCTATACAATCAAGAATACAAGATTTACAACACTAATCAATGTAAAAAGGACAAAGTACTTAACTAAATACACATACATAACTTAATGTTTACAATTTTTACAATTACAATATAATATGGTCATGGACAGACACAAAGAGTATGAAATCTGTATAATATATTTCAAATTGTCCATTTTTCTTTTACATGGACTGTACACTTTGTTTTAAATATATTTGAATTTTGACTATTTTTAACCTCACTTGGTAGGTAATTATATAACTTCAATCCCTTGATAAATAATTGGTTTTCACCAAAGTTTGTGTTTGTTCTTTGTATATAAAAATTTTGTTGACCTCTAGTTTCATGATTATGTATGTCACTCACAAAAGTACATGTATCAAAAAGATGTTTAGGTAGCATATTATTCGATAACTTATATATAAACAAAAAAAACATTCAGCATAATAGACTGTCTTACAGACAATATATTTGCACAGTCCAACATAGTTTTAACTCTTGTATAAATATTACAATTCAATATGTTTCTTAGTGCTTTATTTTGTTTAGTTTGGAGGTCGTGTATTTGAGTATTGTTAAGCATGAATATAATTGTGGGGCAGTATACGAAATGTGGATGTATTATAGTATTATATATTATTCGTTTCGTCCATATGCTCAGAAATTTACTAATCCTAGATAGGTAATTAACTTTTTTTGGAAATTTTTTTGTTTATATACTCAGCATGTTTACAAAATGATAGGTTTTGGTCAATGACTACTCCTAGATATTTAAATTCATTAACATTTTCAATTGCATGATTATTAATTTTGATATTACAGTTCATCTCGTTATTTAAATTATGTTTAGTGCCTAGTAACATAACTTTGGTTTTTTCTACATTTAACATTAAATTATTCTCCCCTAGCCATTTAACTATATTTTTTAACTCGGTATTAAGCGTTTCACAGATTACATCCACATCATTACCAACAATATATAACAAGGTATCATCAGCAAACATTTGTATATCACAGTTTGTTACTACATTTACAATATCGTTTATGTACAATATGAACAATACAGGGCCCAAGACCGACCCCTGCGGCACACCATAATCGACATCACGGCTGCTTGATATTGCACTTCCGTATTTCACAGCCTGATATCTTCCCATTAGATATGAGCAAAACCACTCCCACACTGAACCTTTTATTCCCATTTTCTCCAATTTCATCAATAATAAAGATCTGTCTATAGTTTCGAATGCCCTCTTAAAGTCTAAGAATATTGCACCAACATATTGTTTATTACTTAAGGCTTCCTTCCAATTCACTAATACTGACTGTATAGCCGTTTCACAAGAATTTAATTTTCTAAAACCAGCCTGATGTTTTGTTAATATATCGCTATCGGTTATGAACTCTAGTAACTGATCTTTTACAATTAATTCTAATAATTTCTCATATGGTGGCAGCATATTTAATGGTCGATGTTCATTACATAATATTGTATTGGTCTTCTTTTCCACTGGGACAATTGTTGATTTCTTCCAATTTTGTGGCACTGCACCCGTTAAAAGTGAACAATTTATTACATCCATTATTCTATTTCCAATAGACTCAAATGATAATTTTAATATTTTTGTTGTGATTCCGTCTATATCACTGTTCTTATTAGGCATCATATAGACATATTTACGTAATGCGACAATATCTATCTTTTTAAACTATGTCCATGTTGTTTCTGTTTGTTTAATATTCCCAACTGCAAAGTCATAATTATTGTCTTTTATAATATTTCGAGTTATTTCGTCAATACTGTCAATAAAATAATCGTTGAAGGCTTCGCATATATTTTCTTCACCCCTAATTATATTTTCGCCACATTTAACCTCATTTTTGCAAGTAGCTATTTTACCACTTTTACCGTTCTTTCAATGTTTTCCACATTCTAATAGCATCACCGCTACAATCATCTATTTTCTCTTTGTAATATTTAATTTTGTGCTGTCGGATCAAAGTTGTTACTTCATTTCTTTTTATTCTAAAGTTTTCCCAATCGTTGTTTGCATTTGTAATTGTTGCTCTTTTAAAAGAATATCTCTTTCAGTTACTTGCTTTTTTTATATCTTCACCCCACTAGCCATTGGAAGAGTATTTTGGATTCATTAGTATTTTCTTTTTTTGGTGCATGTATATTCAATACTTCTGTTATTTGGTCAGTGAGATTGTTTGATAATATGTTTACATCTGTTGTACTTGTGGACCATGGTTTATCTACTAAATCCATTTGAAAATTCATTTCCTTGAAATTTTTGTAGCATCTCATATTTATATAACTTGGTGCATGTATGTTATCTTTATTGCAATTTATTGTTATAATTGCATGATCGCTTATTCGCGGAGTTAGGTGTACTTTAAATTTTAGTTTTTTATCATTAGTTACGATAAGATCAATCATTGTATTGCTATACTCAGTGATTCTAGTAAACTGATTCATAATTTGATGTAGGCCTAGTGTATGGATACATTCACTAAGTTTGTTTTTATAGTAACTATCTATAGCCATATTTATGTTAAAGTCACCTATTATAATGATAGTGGTACCTCCATAGTCGTAGTTATTTAATATGTTTTTTATCTTGTCTATAAATATAGTGTGATTTGAATTTGGCGAGTGATATACTGTAAGTATCGTTAAACATTGCCCATTTATAGTGATTTTTGTGCCTAATATCCAATAGTTCATATCAGTAGCTTCCTCAATAGTTTTAGTGTATCTAACACCTTCTCTTATGTATATTAGTACACCTCCAGTGTGCCTGCTAGTAGAAAAGCAACATTCATATTTATATCCTGTAATTGCTATCTCACTTGGTAATATTTCATTGGTTACATGTGTTTCTGTTAAACATAGAA